>CAWUFW010006476.1:600000-1147407 GCA_963921515.1 Calotriton arnoldi | reverse complement strand
GTGGCACAGCCCATACATGTCACGCGGAAAAGTGCCACAGTAGCGTCGGGTGACGGACAGGGGTTTGTAGGCGGCCCGGGTTGGCGTGCGGGCTAAGGCGTTATTGCCTCCCCCTCCCTAAGGCGACATATGGGGCTCCCCCAAGGCTGCGGCGCTACCAAGGGCTGGTGAGGGCGCCAACGGGCGCGTGTCTCTACCCCCGCTTGTGGGCCCTGTGGGCGGGGGTAGCCAGTTTCCGCACAAGTGGATCCCCTGGTGCCCTTCCCCCTCCCCTCAGGGTCAAGGATACACAATGCAGGTTTTGGGGGTCTCACCAGAGGCGGAGGTTACCCGGCAATGGCGCGCGGCGGCCGGCAACATTTTTCCTCGGCCTTCCGCCCCCTTGTTGTCCCTCGCGCCAGGGGCCCTTGGCTGGGGCCCGCCGGCGGCCTCCCTGGCTGCTCTCTCTCGCGCGCTCGCCCTGGGGTGCGCTGGGTCCCCTGGTGGCGGCGCGGCAGTGGGCTGGATGCCCTGCACCCGACGGGGCATGGCGCGGCGGCGCTACTTTTGCAGCGAGCGGGCCCGCATGAGCTCAGTCAGGGGGGGTCACTGCGGCACGGTGCCCCACTGTGGGGTTTCCTGGCCCCTCGGTGCTCCCGGCAGTATTGCCGTTCACGTGGTTGTGTGCCGGGTGGCCTCTCCGTCGGAGCCCTTTTCCGGCGTCGGGCTGACTCCGGTTCGGCTCTGCGGTGCTTCGGTCTTTTCCCTGGGGAACTCTGGGGTTGCCGGTTCGGGCCTGGGCCGCGCCACGCGCCTGGACCGGTCGGAGCACGTGGCCGGGGAGGGAGGGGTTGCCCTGACCGTCCCCCCCCTCCTCAGCCACATGGGCAGCAGGAGCTCCGGGGTCCTGTCCCAAACTGCGGTGCCTGGCGGGGGGTGCATAGTTGTGGGACACCTCGGTGTTCAGCGGGTTTCCGCAGCGAACCTCCCTGGGCTTTCGCCGGCTCCGCGGTATGAGATGAGGGCGCCTTGCTGGAGGGAGCCCTCATCCCAGCATGCGACTTTTCATTGCGGGTTTGCCTAAGTAAGCAACCTTCAGGTTACATCAGCGTTGTAGTAGCGATGTGTATTAGTGAGGACCACGTGTGGGTGGCACAGTGGTGTGAGGGTGAGGACAGCTGGGGGACCTCCTCTGGGTCATGCTCCTGGTAGTTTCCTACTTGCAGATGGTTAAACTGGGCCGCGTCCCAGCGCCTGCTGGTAATGCGCATCAGACTGCGGTCAGTCGGGCCTTCGATTTGTCACCAATGCCATCAATTAACAACTTCGACGTATTACATAATGATCACCAGCCATGGAGATAAAGTTACATACAATGCATTGTAACGGTTATATTTCAAAACAAATCAATGCTTTCATGTTATGCACAGCGCCTCGGTGAGTCATGTCATCATTAGTGATGTGTGCTTTATATTGCTGGTATTCAGAGATGCGGAGAATTTGCGGTTAAATAATATTGCAGTTATGCCATCATGCGAAGTCACTGAGCCTTAATCAGGCTTGTCGTGGTGATAACCTGAAAGTCCCGGTCAGGCCGGTAATCACCGCATTTCACGTAGGAGGCCCCGCGACCAACAACCATAGACAAAGATAACAGTCCTGACTTGCTGTAGGGATGATGTTACTTGCTATATTACATATCTGGATTCAATGAACGTAACAGCCAGATGCTAGTCGTGCGGCACACTATTCTAAGCACCCGTGGCTGCGGGTGGTGCAGGATGGCCTCTGTCGCGGTCTGCTCGTGGCTTGAGGGAGCTTATGGCACGTGGCACAAATGTGTAGTTGTGCGTGCCTCTTGGGGGTGCTCCACTGGCCACGGCTGGGAGGTTTGGTGGAGGTTCCACACATTGTTTGCAATGTTGTCCCCTTCCACTGGTGCATGTCACAGGTACTGTTAATCTTGCAGCCCTTGGTGTGTGGGGCAGCAGATGGGGTGGTTACCAGTCGACTAGGAGACCGATGCCCGCATCTGCAAAGAGTGTTTGCACTGGATAGGGCAACTCTGTCCCTCGTAATTCGGTAAATCTGTCTGTGCGTAAGTCCTGGTACAATGTAAGGGGTGCTCATGTAAGGCGCTCCGATACCTTCAGCTTGAGCATGTGCTAGATAGAACTGTGAAGTCATCCAAGAGCACCTTGCACTTTTGAGTAAAAAGTGACTGTTATACAAGCATACATGTGAAGATTTACTAGTGTCACTGAAATGTGGGAGCGAGTTGAGCACAGGTTCAGGACCTGTCTCTTTTCCTCTTTCTGTTATTTGTTACTTCGGATACCTCCCTGCCGGTGGTTTCAGGTTATGAACTGGGTGGCAGCAACCAGACGCAGAGGGAAGCTGGGTTCTTAGTAGGCCATGAGCCAGTGAGGGTGCTGTGACTCCTCAGCCCATGACGCTGCACAGGCCGCTAAACTTTGTGCATGGTGGGCTGCACCTGGAGCAGCGAGTGCGTTGCACAGTTCCATGGACAGCCATGCTTCATTTGCAGTGGGCATGAGGATAGTTGTGCTGAACAGGTGATGTAACAGGCACTCATGTATAGCGTTGCAATACCTTTGCGTGGCTCCATTGTGCTACATTCTATGATTGTGGAGCCAAACCTGAGCCAGGTGGTAGGGGGTAAGGGCCAGATTTGTGGGATAAACAAATGTGTATGGGATTTGCATGGGCGCAGGTGGCTGTGTGCCCAAGGGGGGACGGGGATCCGTAGGCCCCCACGCTTGATTCAATACTCAGGGCACCAGTGTTTCTTAACTGGTCCGGTGATTCAGGGTGCAGTCTGTGCTTATGTGGTTTACGGGCGAGGCTCCGAAGTCTGGCGGTGGCAGCACGTGCATCTTTCTGCAATGGTGGCCTGGCTGCTGACCAGGCGATGCCAGGCATAGATGGAGCCTAATGTTTCTGTCCATTTAATATTTTGGACCCCTGGGTGCGGCACGTTGTCTGCTTGGTACTGTATCTCTGGGGAAGGGGTTTGATTCATTAAGCGAATGATGCCACTCTCGCAGAGCAGTGTGGGGCCTGGACAATAGTTTGTGTCCATTCCATCTACCCTTTCTGGCAGGAGCTGACTGCTGCAATCTCCGTCTGAAGTGTCAATTGTTGATTATATTATGGTTTCAAGTGCATGCAATGACAATCGACACTGCGTTCCTTTCAACACTTTACCCTGGATGGTAGGTGGTAAATTCAAGCTATTGGTATTCGTAGGTATTTTAGCTGAGTCGAAGGGGGATCGGAGTGGCTTTAAGACACCCCCCTGAACTTGACTAAGTCAGTTTGCCTTACATTTTCAGAGTCTGGTTTAAGGCCATTGTAGATAGGGGGAACCTTTTACCACTTATTTTCAAACATGCAAAGCGCAGTGCCTAGGTGCTAGTGTGCCATGGCCTGCGTGGTGATAGTTGCGGTTTGGACTGTGACTGTCAGGAGGACTGTACCATGTGGCCATTCCAGTGTTGGGAACTGGAACACTGTGGGCACGGCACTGCGTCTGGCAGGGTGCATCCACGTTGCATGGGCTCTGCCTCCCTGCCCTGTCAGGGGTGCACAAGCCTAATCAGAGCCATAATCATTCCGGGCCTTGGCCCGTTGATGCATGCGTCGGTTTGTGCAGCACAGTTCTTGTGTCAGGGCTTTCTAGTGGTTTCGTTTGGCTGCGGCTGGGTTTTACACACGTCTACCTGTTTATTGGCTGGCGCTGCACTTGGTCATCAGTCTGTACCCTTGTACTGGGGATCATCCAGGAAAGGGGCACATTAGGGCTTAGTCAGCCCAGAATATGTACAAACTGGCACGCGGTGCGTTAGGGTTTGTACCACACAGAGCTGGGGGTGTCTCAGTGGGCACACTCACTGGCCGTGCATTGTGCTTTGACCGGTTTGTTTAATCTTTTCATAAGGAAGAGATATGTGGGGTATCTAATTGCTCACAGCATGGCACATTAAGGTGGGCGCAAACCGGGTTGTTACCCATTAAATGTTTTATAATAAATGCTTTGGGGCACTTACAGCAGTGAGCGAGCTTCCTGAGGACTTGAGGGTTTGTAGCACTCCCCTCCCCCAGGCCACAGGGCTTTCAGCAGAATGGCCGCTGTTCAGAGGGGGATTTCTGTGCAGTGCTTGTAGAACGTCATGTACCATTAAGGGCATGTTCTACGAAAGGGCAGACCATTGGAAGCTGTCCAATAAAATCAACGTTTGCGGGTTCTTGGACTATTTCCACTGGCGCATTGTCTAGCTACTGTATTAGGGACGGCCCCAGTGTCAGTGACTATAGTTGGTTTTCGGATGTAGTCCCCAGTTACCGCCGGCATTTCTACTGGCCTATCGCTGAACGGACTGTGTGTCCGGGCTTTCCTAGTAGCGAGGGTAGAGTGTGGTGGTGTCCTCACAGCACTGGCGATGGCGTCCTTCATCCAGTGATTGCACCCATGCCGCACTCGGTAGTTGTACGTCACTCTGTGTCTTGCAGACTACATGCAGCGCCCCTATGGGAGACTGGAGAATACTCTCGCCGGGCGACAAGCTTATCCATGGGTTCCAGCTGAGCGACTTTGAGTTTCGCTTAGTGCCTGCGGGCAGCACTGGTGTTTTGCGGGGCGAGCCCGGGGACCGTCGAGCTGGTTTGACTTGCCCTCTGGGCTGCCGGCCAGGCTCCTTTCAGGTATGGGGCGGCGGTGGCAGGGGTTGAGGGTCCGCAGCCAGTGTGTGTTCGGGCCCTGTCTGGCGTGCCGTCTTCTGACAATGGCGTTGTGAAGAACTTCAGCTCGTGGGCATTGGCAAACTTTGCCATGATGGGGGCTCCGAGATATGTTGCCTTGGGCTTTGGACACAGGCCCCAGTCTTTTGGCGGGGGTCAGCGGATTGACCCTGCACTGACATGAAGCCAAGTTTACTTCGCGGGGCTCTGCTCACACTAGAGGTGGGCCAAGTCCACACCAAGCACAGGATGAGAGTGCGGTGTCAGTCATATATGGCGATTCATGCGAATATGCCAGATGTAGCGAATATGACATCACAGACTTGGCCAGTGATAAGACCACAGTTCATCTTTTGTCCCAAGACAGACAATAGTTATGGACAGGCTCTGTTTTGCTAAGAATAGTTGCTTTGTCTCACTCGGAGTGCCGTACATGTCTGTCGCGGTATAACAAGGTCAATTTTGTCTCCAACGCGGGTATTGTGCTCGGCCATTCCGTTGGCAAAGGGCTGCTGGTTTCTCCACCTAGCATGCGCGCAGGTGACCTGTCGGGATAAACTGCTGCTAGTGGTTTTGTTTGGCTACGGCTGAGTTTTACACACGTCGACATGTTTATAGGCTGGCGCAGCACTTGGTCATCAGTCGGTATCCTCGTACTGGGGATTTGCCACGGCTGGGTTGTTGACAAGAGTGTACATGTTTATGGGCTGGCGCAGCACTTGGCCATTCAGTCCGTACCCTCGTACTGGGGATCATACAGGGAAAAGGGCACATTAGGGCCTAGTCACCCCAGAATGATATGTACAAAATGGCACGTGGTGCGTTAGGGTTTGTACCACTCATAGCTGGGGGTGTCTCAGTGGGCACACGCACTGTCCGTGCATTGTGCTTTGGCCGGTTTGTTTATTCTTTGCATAAGGAAGAGATATGTGGGTATGTAATTGCTCACAGCATGGCACATTAAGGTGGGCGCAAACCGGTTTGTTACCCATTAAATGTTTTATAATAAATGCGTTGGGGCATTTATTATGCGCTGATTGGTTACTCCACAGTGCTTGGCTCATCAGGCGGGCAGGGCAGCATAGGTTGGTACAGCTGCCTGCCCTTGGATCGCCCGTAAGATAACCCACCATATTGCATACTTTTGTATGGAATAAACCTGCAGCACTAATTTTCCCAAACAAAAGTTGTGTTGTGTATTTATTTATGCATGCATACTCTGTTGTGGTGTGGGTGGGGTGTGTTGCCAATAATGGGACTATGCATCACTGCACTGCGGAAGAACCCCGCTCAATGTGGTGCCTGAAAAATAGGCACTGTAGGATCAAACAGACACGGGAAGATTAACAAGCATTGGCAAAGCCAATAGGTCTCTCCTTCAGCACACCTACATGATTCGGCAGTGATTTTTTTCAATGCTGTTCAGCATCTGTAAAAAGGACAAAGAAAAGCATCAAGTCCTGACAAAGCCAGTAGGTCTGGGTTTAACATGCTAACACCTGCAGCATTAGCCCATTAGAGCGAGGCGCTTCAGAGGGAGTCAGCCGTGGCTTGCAGAGGAATATACTTGTAAAGTAGTCCCTTTCACAGGTAAATGCTAGCGCTGGCATGGAGGCGGAAGGACACAGCCAATAGTATTCGGTGGAAAAAATATACACTACAGGTCTGATTTTCGACATGATTGACCAAATGTCAGGCCAGTGGCTGAAAGGCTGATCAAAGTAAGCTGAATGGGGCGTAGTCAAGATCCCCTGTGTATATTGTTAGTAGTTGGTCTGTTTAGCAACTGCGCTGTCGAAAACCAGACCTAGGAAACACTGATGTGTGCATGTGCATGGTACTTCAGTCCAGGGGGCTAAGGTATACAAGCATATGCGTCGTGATGCCGCTGTTATTTGTATTTTTTTTACTTACCCTTCCAAGATGGTAGACAACATCACACACTTAAAAGTGAACAGCCCTACAGCAAATAACTGCTGCCAGGCTCTCCAGGAAATGTAACAAGCATTTGCAATGCAATAGGTCTCGCATTTACGCGAGTTTGAGCTATTGGCATTGTAAATGACAATGCCTTTTATTTTTGTTTTCGTTTTTAAAACATAGATAAAGGCATTGTCATTTACAATGCCAATAGCTTAAACTCGTGTAATTGCGAGACCTATTGTATTGAAAATGCTCGTTTTCAATGGGACAAGGCGGACAACAAAACTCGGAGTGCCTGCAAACACCAAACAAACTCGACAGCCTTAACTCATTCGGTTATTTCCAGCAAGCCTCGTCTCCACCGAGTGCCCCCTCCCCCACGGGTCATGCAGCAGCCATGTGAAAATAGACCCAAATGCTGCAGGTTTCACAAATTTCTCAACCAGAACACCAACTAGTGAAATAAACATTGGAATTAATTTTAAGGCAAGATAGGAAGTGCACCAGAAGGGTCGACCCTTTGTCACCACTGATAAAGAAGCACGATCCTTAATGTTTGGAAAGTATTCCCTCACAGTGAACAGTTTAAAGAAAACAAACTGGAGCCCGGTGAGTGATTGCAAGGGAGGGAGAGCAGTGAGTGGGGTGGAGGAGCTGGGAAAGACAATAAAAGCAAAACCAGCGCGGCGCTGGTGAAACAGGCGCCCGCGGTGATAATATATGCAGGGTGGTGGCGGGAGGGAAGTGCATGGAACAAAACAGGCGCACATCAGTAGGAAGGAGAAAGTCCTTTCAGAAATAAAGTAAATACATAACATTTAATTTAGAGCGCAGACAGACAACAGAACTCGGAGTGCCTGCAAAGACCAAACAAACTCGACAGCCTTAACTTATTCGGTTATTTCGAGCCAGCCTTGTTATGCAGCACTATGCCCTGCTACTACTATCAGCTGCTACAACGTTAGTTGTATCATGTCCTGGGGGCAGTAGCCTTTCACGTTAAAAGGAGTACCATTTTGGGTAGTCCTGGAATCACCGAACTGAATCAGGCACTCTGTTGTTAAGCAGCATACCCCAATTATATAGAGAACCTCCCCTGAGACTTGTAACACGAGTCTAATAGAGGGCGGGTAGGTCCTTTTACGTGAAAGTGCAGGAAAGAAAACAGAAGTACAGAAATTTATATAAAGAGAAGCGAGGAGGAGGTTAGCGTTTTAGAACTTGTTTCTTTTGACAACAGACTCCTACCCTCGCTCCGCCGAGTCTCCCATGTTTGCACCTTCAGGGCTCCAGCCCTCACTAGCACCTAGAAGCTGAACTAGGGCCCAGTTCAGCTGCGCCGGGAGGCTCTGGGTACAAGGGCCCTCTCCAGCCCCAGCGTGGCGCTCGGTGTAGCTGGCATTGCCGTTTAGCCTGGAAGGAGCGCCGCGAGAGCTTCACCGGAGGTGACCGACTTCCTGCCTACCCTTACACGGCCGTGTCAGGAAGCGGAGACATTCACAGCGGTGCATAGCTGCCAGGCAGGGAGAGGGCGGCCGTCGCGTTTTAATGTCTGCGGGAGGCCCTTGGGAAGGTGCCCACCTAGGCCATTGTACATGGTGGGACACCCTTCCTCGCAGAAGCTGCTCCAAGCTACCAGCGCCGTGCCAGGGACATCCTCGCGACGGAGATCTTAGCATGTTCCTACACTGTCTACAGTCAGAAGTACCTAAAACAACCACTGATACACAAGTGCGGCGCCGCGCCGCGGCCGCGAAAGTGAAACAGTACTCCGGGTTAAAGAAGTGGGAGGGGTGGGGAGTGCGATTCCCTTGCGGGAGCGAGCGGCGCCAGGAGCGATAATTGCTACCATATGGCGCCAGCTGCTCGCTCCCGCAAGTGAATCGCCAAACGTGCACGCGTTGCCATTGAAGGCAATGGAACGCCTGCACGTTTTTGGCTGAAAAGCCGAATCGATTGCAAAAGGTCTTTTTGCCTATGCAGCGCGCATGAGACCTAAAAAGAGTATGTATTTCATTACTTTATTTTACAAATGTGATGGGCGGTTTGTGGGAGGAAGAAAAGATTGGGGGGTGAAAACGCAAGGAGGGCTACAGGGAATGCGGCGGGCGAGCATTGAAGAAACTTGAGGCGGGGGAAGGAAGAAATGTGAAAAAAGCCAGGTGTGGAGGATGACAAAATCAACAGATGAGATGGGGAGGGGACGAAGAGAGGAATACAGTGTGCGCGAGGAGCGGGTATTTCTTTGGGGGGGAGCAGCACACAAGAGAAAGAGCAAGAAAATGCTGGAGGAGAAATTAAAATGTGGTTATCTGAATGTGAGCAGTAGGAAGATACAAGTCGTCCAATAGGAATGATGGCAAAATGCTGTGCTCCAGGGGAGGGGCGAATACAAGAAGAGGAAGTAAAAGCATTAAATAGGAAGCAAGCAAATTATATTTTTAAGAAAGCCAACATGGACTGACCCAAAGCCACTGTAAATAACAGTACTATACAGCTAAAAGCAATCTGTAAGCAAGACTTAACAACATGTCTTTTTCAATAACAGACAACTAAAAGCTGTCAATAGGCAAGGCCTAAAAAGTTGTTAGAAGTTGGTTGGGGGTTGTAATTAACATGAACGTAGTGGAACTTTGGACATATGTTCATGAGAGGATACTAGTTAGGTCTGGGTTGCAACTTTTTTTTTGCTGCTTAATTTTACTGAAGCAAGTGACCTCAGGGAAAGCTTGGGGTCACGTGGTGCAGGACTGTTCTAGTTTCAGAGTTTGTGTGGAAGACTACAGTCCTGTAAAACTCCCATATATTAATAGTAAAATAGCTTGCTTTTTATATACTGCATCTTACTCCAGTTCTGCTTCTAAATGCTGTAAACCCGTGGTACTCATAGTACGGCCCGCGGGCCGCCAGCGGCCCGGCAGGCATTCCTTGGCGGCCCGCGGACCTTGCAGATAATGTACCCATGGCCCCCCAGAGAGCGAGAGAGAGTGGATAGAGAGAGAGAGTGGAGAGAGAGAGAGTGAGTGGAGAGAGATAGAGGAGAGAGAGTGGAGAGTGAGAGTGGAGAGTGAGCGAGAGAGAGTGAGTGGAGAGAGAGAGAGTGAGTGGAGAGAGAGAGAGTGGAGAGAGAGAGAGAGTGAGAGTGAGTGGGGAGAGAGAGAGTGGAGAGAGAGAGAGAGAGAGTGGAGAGAGAGAGTGACTGACAGAGACTTAGATACTGACTGACTGAGATACTGACTGACTGAGAGAGAGACTGACTGAGAGAAAGAGACTGACTGACAGAGAGAGACACTGATAGAGAGAGAGACTGACGGACTGACTGACTGACTGACTGACAGAGAGACTGACTGATTGAGAGAGAGACTGACTGAGAGAGAGAGAGAGACTGACTGAGAGAGAGACGGACTGAGAGAGAGAGAGAGACTGACAGAGAGAGAGACTGACTGACTGAGAGAGAGAGAGACTGACAGAGAGAGAGAGACTGACTGACAGAGAGAGAGAGAGAGACTGACTGACTGCAAGAGAGAGACTGACTGACAGAGAGAGAGAGAGACTGACCGAGAGAGAGAGACTGACTGAGAGAGAGACTGACAGAGAGAGAGAGAGAGAGACTGACTGACTAACTGAGAGAGACTGACTGACTAAGAGAGATTGACTGACTGAGAGAGACTGACTGACAGAAAGAGAGAGACTGACAGAGGGAGACTGACTGATTGACTGACAGAGAGAGAGAGACTGACTGACTGAGACTGACAGAGAGAGACTGACTGACTGACTGAGAGAGAGAGACTTACTGACTGACTGAGAGAGAGACTGACTGACAGAGAGAGACTGACTGACAGTGAGACTGACAGAGAGAGACTGACTGACTGAGAGAGAGAGAGAGAGAGACACTGACTGACTGAGAGAGACTGACTGACAGAGAGAGAGAGACTGACTGACAGAGAGAGAGACTGACTGACAGAGAGAGAGACTGTGATGGAATTGAGGTCAAAGTGTATATGAAGCTATGCAATGCCTCTTAAGATTGCTATTAGCTGCTAATAAAAAACTGGTAATAAAAATGTATATCAAAATGTGCTCTTTGTAGTTACATCTGCTCTTGACATACAGCATTGTCGCATTGTCTAATGTTTTGAAACAGGTTTGATTTTTTTTTACTCTAGCCCCGCCCACTCCCCTCACCCCCCACTGACCCCGCCCCCCACTGACCCCACCCCTACCGGTGCGACCCTCGGCCACAAACCACTCTGTAATTTTGGCCCTGACAGAAAGTTTGTGAGTACCCATGGTGTAAACCATGGATATTACTATCACCCAGATTAATGGAACTCAATTTACAGACCTCGAAATTATGGAAGGCTGACATGTCCTTGCTGAGAAGCAAATTTCCCATATACAACAGACAGATTTTAGGTCGAGGTCTGTTTTTTGACAGCTGATCTGTCAAATAGACCTGTTGCATCCAATATACATACAGTGGACGTGGGGCCCACCTCTTTCAATCATTAGCTGTCTTTGACAGCCCCCTTCAGTCATTGGTTTGAGACTTTGTCAATCTTGTCGTGGCTAAACTCAGTGGAGTATTCATCTCTCACCTAATACTATTGGCTGTGAGGGATAACGTTCTTCCTCCACTCGAGTGTATGCATTGAACTGCACGAGGGACTACTTTACAAATACAGCCATCTCTGTCCATTCTTGCTGGCTCCTACCCGTGTGTCTTAGTCCAATGTTCTAATGCATGTTTTAAACACAGGCCTATTAGCTTTGCCACTGCTAGTTATTGTCTGACACCAAGATTGGCATGTTCTCATTTATTCTTAATAAAAATTATTTTGGTCCTTTGGTGAGCGATGTGGATTTGTAATCACCCACAACGTTTGCCTGTTTGGCCTTTGAGATCAATCTCTTTTCACCATTCGATTACTTAATTTTGTAAATGGAAAAGTGTGAAAAACATTGTACCACCTGCAGTCTCCACTGGTCGGTGGGAGCCAGGCCAGTCTGCATGGGGATACACTAGACCAGGTGAGCAGCAGCATAGTTGGACTATGTAAAAATAAGATTACGGCTGGGTCATCATGCTTGCAGAGTGATGCATCATGTCGCTTGGTTCTTCTTCAGGTCCAATCACAAGAAGCCGCAGTCAAAATATCCAGGTGCACTGTGGTCCTCTCGTAGATAAACTACAGAATGATGTCATGATTCTCAAGCAGTGTCGATATCCAGGGAACCATTGGGGTCCAGTGGCATATGCTTTATTCTGTGCTGTGGGGTCACTTCATGATTTTCAGACCTTGTCTGCAGCAGAATGGTGTACGCCCTTTCCCCGGTTGCCACTGGCCGCTTCAGTTCGTCCCACCTGAGCTCCTTCACGGCCCCTTTTCTCAGCAGCATCTTCTTGTCAGGACACCTCCAATGTCTTCCTGATCAGTTGGTCAGCTCTACAGCTTGAAGCAGGGTCAAGGCAGCTTCTCCTCACAGTCTGGTGGAGCTCCCCAGATTCTTGTCCAATACCTGGCAGGGTGAGTTACCCCAAACCTAGAGCACAGGGAGTTTTTCAGGCACAACTGATGTGGAGACCCCAGATTCTGGTAGAGAAATCTTGGCACACTGGCTGGAAGTCTCAGTCCCATTTTGGTACCAAAGTTGCAGAGACTGTTCGTGCATTCCGTGGAATATACCAAGCACACCTTCAGCCGGGACACCACAAGACTGCAGACTAAGAACTGAATAAAGAGAAAAGCAAGACAACAGGACTTTTCTATGTCTGCACCCAGGATCTGGAACAACATCCCCATATCCATCAGCACTGCCCCAATGTTGCTCCAATTTAGGAAAGAGTTGAAGACTCACCTTGTTAAAGAAAACTACATCACAATGCATTGAACATCCACAACCCAACTTCCTTTCCTTGTTGACTTTATGATTGTCTATGACCATGTGCAGCTTTCCTTTGCCTTTTGGCTAGGTACACGCTGTAGAAATACCATATACATGCATACATATATACATACATACATGCATACATACATGCATACATACATACATACATGCATACATACATACATACATACATACATACTCACAAAAGTCAGCTCTGACACCGGTTCTGGGCAGTTTCTGACATTTGCCAATTCCACTCATGCTGATGCAGCCATAGTGTTTGTGTCAGATTAGCAGGAAAGTGGAGTGGAGCAGGGAGTCTCCTATCTGGAGCAACAGAAAACAAGGTCACAAAGGCAAGGGGAGTCTGGCCCACTCAGCTACCTTTTACACTGTGTGTGTGGGGGGGTTAGCCTTTACATTGAATGATGGGCTAGGAATGGACAGTGGGAACTCTCTAAGCTTCAGAGAGGCCCTCTCCCTCCTCTCCTCCACCCTCAAATGTCTGACGCTCTTCAAGGGATCTCTAAAAACCACATTTCTGTCTAGGATTCTTTCCTAGGGTATAAAAACAAAATGGTTTCACACCCACTCACGCACCCATACAGGCACCCAGACACCATTCATACACAAGTCCGGGGGTCCATGTCCTGGATCCTCCATCTTGGCAGTTTCGACAGACTCCCTGATCGATTCTCATCGCTGGTCTGCGCCTGGTTTACACATGACTGACTTTTGCCTTAAGTCGGCCCCCACCTGGGACACCTACACCCCTCTCTTCTTGTTTTGGTCACGGTGAGGCACCCTTCGCCCCCCCCCTACGGAACGCTCCATTTCTAAGATGATTCGTCGCAGTGAGGGAGTCCGTCACTGGAAGTTATGTTTTCTGGACCTTCTCCGGTTTGTTCACTTACCTCTCTGACTTTTGGTGTCCCCTGAAATTCTATCATTCATGTTCGGTCTGACCCGATCTGTATCCCAATCCCCTTTTCTATTTCCCCCTCCACCCTCTATGCTCTATTTGACTGGGTACTATGTTGTTCTATGCTCTAATAACTGATGTAATGTTGTAATCTCCGTTCTTTTTCTTTATGTTATGCGACCCTCGAGTAATCTGATGTAACCATGTAACACTGTTCTTGTCTTACCTCATGTAAAGCGCTCTGATACCTCCGGGTCTAGCCAGCGCTATATAAAACTCTTCAAATAAAATAAATAAATAAACACACGGATATACACCCGGGGGCTTCTTGAAACACAAGTGCAGGAGACCGCGCTTGTGTTTTTTTTTCAATTCACAGCGATATTCATGACTATTTCGTGAAAGTCTCCATGAATTAAAAAAAATGCTTTTTGGCTCTGCTGTGGGCCAACCAAGGTTTGGGGGTCAAGGTTTTCCTACCCGGCCCCCTTTTCTTTTTTCACATTTTTTGTGGGAGTCAGCTGAAGCCGAGTCCCAAGATGGCTGCCAACACTTCCTAGTTGAAGAGTTTTCAACCAATCAGCTCTGCAGATGCCGCACATGCTCGTCATTATTTGTGAAGACTTCGTGTCGTAAATGTACAAATTTGAATTTCCTTTACTATCTCACAAACTGCTGAATGGATTTACACCAAATAACAAAAAAACACAATTTGCAGACCAAAAGCTACCTCTCTACCAAATTTGGTGTAATTCCGTTAAGCGGTTAGGACTGCAGGCGAGTCTAAAGAGTCTATAGAAATTAACATAGGAAACACACTTTTTTTGACCCATCCTTTTTTTTTAGCCCCTGCTTGACAAATAACCCCAAAACCTTCTATGCAATAAAGACCCAACATGGGAGCACCCACTGGTGTTGAGAGTGCTCTATACTGGAGCTGCTTTCCACCTAAACTTGAGAACTACCCAGAGTTCTCTGCTTCTTTATTTCCATAATTTATGCGTCACTCTATGCCTGAAAGGGTTTTGTTTTGACTTATACTGGGTGCTCCCTTGTGTCTGGACAAAGCTATACCTCTCTGAAGAGCTCTAATGAGAGCGAAACACGTGTCAGGGGTTGCTTTTATTCATTTCAGGTTGGCTTGGATGGTATTTTACCAATCCAAAGCTGTAATACTGTGCCTGGAGTGGTAAATGGCTTTGGCCATTTTACAGCTCGGCATGGATAGCACTGTGCTAATCCTATGCTTAAAGACATTGCTGTGGAAATGGCAAAAGATTTTGTCCCTTTCTATCTCGACGTGGATGGCACTGTGCTAGTCCTACGCTTAAAGACTTTGATAGAACAGCAGACATTTGAGGTTAGCAAATTTAGTGTCACTGGTGTTGAGAGTGCTCTATACTGGAGCTGCTTTCCACCTAAACTTTACTTACACAGGAGTAAACGCACTCTCAGGACACATAAAATGTTTCAAGTACTAACTAACTTCCCATCCTATACCCCAACAAACCCAGCAGCCCCCAACTAAAATCTAACTTAAAAAAAATAAGTGTCCATTATTTACATATTTCAAATCAATTAAGTAATTAAATAACAATTAATAATTAATTGTTAATCAATTATTACTTAGTGCCTGATTACGAGTTTGGCGGTCACGAGACCGCTGTACACGCAGAGGCGGTACAACTGCTGCAACCTCAGTGGTCCGACCGCCCTGTTACGAGATTGTCAGATTGCTGTTGGAAAGACCGCAGGCGGACTGCCGACACCTCCAGTCATCTGCAGACCACCGCGGTGGCGGTCCGGGAAAAGCAGCTGCCATAGGGTGGTACAGAGAAGTTCACTGCTGTCTGTATTACGAGTTGGCTGTCCGAGGAGCCGAGCGTGATGGTGGGACTGCCAGCTTCAAGTCAGCACAATCGAAGGATTTGGGGTGATACTCACCCCTTTCCTGTTCTTCCCATCAGAAATCGACATGGATCCCCTTCTCCAGGTCATTCCTTCACAGCAGCATCTTCACTCCGAAGAATACGACCCTGTTTGTGGCGAAATACAGGTAACTCCGCTTTGTACCATATACCCATTGACTGGCCTGGCCACATATGGGCCAGACTCTGGCAATGGGTAGGTGGTATTCTTACACATGTATCATGCATATGTGAACATTCAACACATATGCAGTCGAAATATACAGACAGGCATCGATAAATATGGAAAACCATTGACCGCCGCCAGGAAGACCACCGCTGGCCCATCGGAAAACTCATAATACAGCAGTCGGAAGACCGGCGGCGCTGTGGTCTTCTAGAGGCCACTGCGTTCAGGCGGTCAGACCACCAAACTCGTAATCAGGCCTTAATTACTTAATTAAGTTCCAGCCTAGACCCCTACAAACCTAGCAGCCTGCAATTAAAATATAATTAAAATAATTAAATATTCCATAATTCAAATATTTAAAATGTAATTAAATAATAAATGTTAAAATAATAATTAATAATAAATTATTTATTAATTAAAACTTCCCACTCTATACCCCTGTAAAGCTAGCATCCCACAACTAAAATATTAGTAAATCAGTATTCCGGGTTTTACCACCCAATTAGAAATTACCTAAATATTAAAGTATTAATTAATTATTACTTCACTTCATACCTTAGACCCCCACAAACCTAGCAGCCGGCAACTAAAATATAAGAAAAATAAATAATTATTATCTAAATTACACAATAAAATCAATTAAATAATTAATTAGCAATTAATGATTAATTGTACATTTTTATTACTTAATTTACTTCCCCACAAAGCTAACAACCACAAATAACATGTAAATTAATCAGTATTACATGGTTTGCATAATAAATATCAATCATATAATTAAATAAAATGGATAAAAAAATTCACAATTATTATTAACTAATTAACTTCCTACCCTAACCTCCTATGAACCCAACAACACGCTACAACACTATAAATAACTATAAAAAATACACATTTCAAAATCACTTAAAATTACAAGCTATATATATACTTTTTTAAATAACCTTATTTAAAGGAATGGTGGCACATAAAATTAACATATCAACTGAAACACATTCAAATAATTTTAAAAACTATATTTTTACCACTATATTATAGAAATTATATTAAAAAGATAGATTTATTAAAAACAATATTACTTACCTAAAATAATATTTATTGAAAACTATATTAAAAAGATCAATATTATTAAAAACAGTATTGCTTACATTCTTGTCAACGATATTTGTGTATCACAATATTTATTTTCCGATATATATGCCTCCCGATATTTTTAATCCGATATTTTGTCCAAACACCCCAACCAGAGAGAGCTAAAAAGGCCTGTCTGGCTGTTACAATCTTATCCCTGCCACCACTGTACTCTACATCCCAGCAAGCTGATGGCAGTCTGGCTTTATTAAAAGGTGTGCATTGTGTGCCCCTCCAGACAACAAAGCCCGGCTCTGGGCCACAGTTTGAGCTACAAAAGGTCTCAGCACAAAGTATTATTGTTGTGTGTGCTGTAGCTTGCTATGAAGAATTTCAAGCTAGGCTGCACGCTCTCCAGGCCCATGTTTGAGACCTTTCCCTGCCCCAACATGCTATCATATTCTTGTTGTTTTGTAAAAGTCTGCAAATATGTTTGTGATGTCACCAATCGAGCAGATTAATTGTCAACGATAAAAAATCCCTTAGAGGAATCAATTCATTCTATTCAAACATTGCACACTTCATTTCATTCGGGCTCAAACATGCATCCACACCCGTCTTAAGAGGGACCCAAAAGACAATTTAAAACAATTAATTTTTAATATATCACTCCAAGTGAAAAAGTTTATACAATTTATATAAAATTCATACGTTTTTTCTTTTAAAAACAGTTTAAAAGTCCAATAATAAAAAAATATTACACAGAATGAGTCTGCAAATGTGTTTCTGATGTCACCAGTCAAGCAGAAACATGTCCGCGCACTTAGACTGGTGGCACACAAAATTGTCTTCAACTTCCGCATCGCACTTTAAAGGGGTCATTTTTCAAAAGTGTGAGACTTTTAGACATCATACACTTGGCACCTTAAGGGGATTATTGTGAAAAGGATTCTTTCTGTGCTGCCTGAAGATTGATTTTACCTGGATTTAAGTCTATCTGGTTGTGATTAACTCTCAAGGGGGCCATGATTAGTGGGCGGCCATCTTGGAAGTAATAGTTGTTAGAGTTAGAGTTGTTGGAGGGCTGCGCTCTAGCTTGGAGCTGCAGCTCACAGTATGTGCGAAGCCTCTAACAGCTATTTTAATCAAGCAGCAGCGCGTCTGCATACTTAGATAGGTAAAACTTTCAATTCCATTGTGCAGTATTGGCACATACTATTGTGTTCAACATCCTCATCGCACTTTAAAGGGGGCTTCTTTTAAATTCACCTCTTTTTTCCAAATATCCTAAGACTCTTTCAGATAAGTCTGCGCAATTGACAATGCATTGCTCCAGACTCTCCTATCTCTTTGTATGGGAGTATTATGAAACAATTTTAATGTTACATTGAATGTAGTAGATTTATGCACTAATGTCCCTCATAATTTTTGTTTAATCAATTCATCCAGTCTAAACCCCAAAGTTAATTTAAATTTGTAGGCACATTAGCGGATTAAGGTCTATCAACCTTTTAATCGTACGTTTATTTAAAGGTCACACAGTAGATATACATGATTTAATATTAAAATTAGATATACTTATAGCCACAGAAACTTGGTTAAAAGACAATGATCAGATGTGGAGCCAAGATGACGGTGGATCACGCTCACTCACCAACTACCGCCATTTGTAAGGCAATGACGCTGTCCTAGGGGTGGCTCTCGGGGCTCCTGATGACCAGGAGTACCGCAGCAGAAGGGCAGGTAGATAACAGAGCCATGGGGCGGCCAAGGAAGCTTTATTCTCTGAGCTGGGGCAGCCGCGAGCGACAAGACAAGATGGCGGCAGTTTCAGTAACTATACAGGCGGCTGCCTCTGGGAGAATCTGTAGCCGCAAAGATGAGTGTTACGAAGAAAGACACTGGTAAATAGTTTAGACGATTTATTGTCTATAAGACGCACCACCAACTTCTGCTACCAGCTTGTCAGCTCTCCAGACTCTAACTGCCTCACACGAGGCACTGCCATGGAGACAGAACACAAGCACGAGCAGATGTACAACAAGTCATTACAACACATCCCCCTTACTAAAAATAGAAAGGAAAACAAGAAAAGGAAGAAGAACTGGAAGGAAAGAAAAAAAGTAGATGGAAAGGGGATAGAGATAAAAGCTGAAAAGGACAAGTCAACAGCTCATAAATTCATGACATAACATATGCATTGCATCAATATAACATATAGTCTTCATAACGCATAGGAGGACAACGAGGTCTTGAAGACAAACCCTGTGCATGAGAATTCGGAAAAGAATTTCGCATAGGCAGGTTGAAACCTGGCATAACACTGGGACAAGTAGGATGTAATGATTTGTCACCTCGGAATTTTACCAAACGGGACATGCTCTGCTTACCACCATTGTGAACAGTCACCACATTCTTGTTCACCGAGGTTATGACAAAAGGACCCATAAATTCTGTGACACCCTTCCTATGCCACCTTGGTTTCTTTATGAGAACCCATTCACCAACACTCCATGTCTTGGTTTTAGTTGATTTCTTAAAATCAAATCTCTCCTTATATTTGTTTTGATAAGACTCAATTCTGACACTCATCTCCTCCTTATCCAAAACAGCACCTTCAATGAGAGGCAACCAGCTAGGATTAAGCTTGGACAGGGCAACCCTGCCTCTCAATATTTGGAAAGGAGATTTTTGCAAGACTCCGTTGAGAGCAGTGCGATGTGCCCACCAAGTGTCCCTCAGGACACTCTTAAGAGAAACTCTCATATCAATTGCTCTCTGCACACATGCTTTGATCACTCTATTCATGCGCTCCGCAAGCCCACTGGCCTGCGGCGCATAAAGAGCGGTTCTCTGATGAATTATACCAAAATCCTTTAAAAAATCTTGCATTTCTTGTGAGGTGAATTGCACCCCATTGTCTGTGATGAGGAACCGGGGAACACCCTCACTCATGAACTCATCTTTAAGAAAATCAAGAACCACTCTGGTGCTAACGGAATTCACACACCTGGTGGAAATCCACTTAGATGAGTAGTCTACCAAAAGAATCACAAATTTTTCTGAGGGTCCTAACAGCTCAAAGGGACCCATGGGATCCAATCCTAACTTGACCCAAGGCTCACGTGGGATCTCGACAGGAGACAAAGGAGCAGTGTTGGTGACCTGAGATTTGTCATTGGTGGCACATTGACAACATTCTTTAACCACCTTCTCCACTTGACTATCCATTCTAGGCCACCAATACCTCTCACGAAGTCTAGACTTGGTGAGATTTCTTCCTAAATGTCCTTCATGAGCAAGGTTCACAAGCTTGGATCTCAAGACACTTGGGGGTACAACTCTCTCACCTCGCATAAGTTGACCCTGACACAAGGTGAGTTCATTCCTGACAGACCAGAAAGGTAGCAAATCAGAATCGTCTTTTGCAGTCAGGCCACCCCTTGATGACAAAATCCACCACAAGGGGAAGCACCACATCTTCAGATAAGGTCCTTTCCCATTCATCCTCCTGGATAGTAGGTTCCTTAACCCAACAAGCCCCAGCAGGTTCAATGTCATGAACGTCACTGCAGTTCTCAATTGGCAGTCTCGATAAACAGTCCGCAGCTTTATTGGCAGAGCCGGGAAGATATTGTACTTGGAAATTATACACTTCCAATCCTTCACTCCAGCGCTTAAGTCTGGGCGTCAGTCTTTCACTCTCCCTGCAAGAAAACACTTGTACTAAAGGACGATGATCGGACCTTACCAGGAAAGGTATGCCCCACAAGTAGAATTTGAAATGTCTTATTGCCCACGTTATAGCCAGAGCCTCCCTTTCAATGCAAGAGTCAATCAATCAATGAGGGTCTCAAGGCGCTATGGAGGGGGGGCAGCTCCGGATCAGTCGAAGAGCCAGGTCTTGAGGTCCTTCCTGAACGTGTGCAGAGTCGGGGAGCGTCTGATGTTCACGGGGAGTTCGTTCTAGGTCTTGGCTGCGATGTAGGAGAAGGCTCTCCTGCCTGTTTCTGCGGATGCGGGGGACCTCTGCCAGGGCGAGGTCGGCGGAGTGGAGGTTCCTCTTGGGTACGTGAAAGGATACTCTCTCGTTGAGGTATTTGGGTCCGATGTTGTTGAGGGATTTGTAGGCGTGGGTGAGGAGCTTGAAGGTGACCCTCCTCTCGACGGGGAGCCAGTGGAGGTCTCGTAGGTGATGGGTCATGTGTTCGTGACGCGGTGTCCCGAGGACGGGTCTGGCAGCGGCGTTCTGGATGGTTTGGAGTTTGTGTAGTAGAGCTCTGTTGATTCCGGCGTATAGGACGTTGCCGTAGTCCAGTCTGCTGGTTATGACCGCGTGGGTGACGGTCTTTCTGCAGTCGGGGGAGATCCATTTGAAGGTCTTGCGGAGGATGTGCAGGCAGTTGAAACTGGTGGAAGCGACGGCGTTGATCTGGCAGTTCATGGAGAGGGAGGAGTCGAGAATGATGCCGAGGATTCGTGCGAGTATTGTTGCTCAGCTTTCTTTAATGCCCTAGAGGCAAATGCAACAACTTTTTCCTCGCTTCCATCGACTTAGGAAAGGACTGCGCCAAGGCCACATAGACTGGCATCGGTTGTTAAAACAGTTTTCTTTCTAGAATCAAAGTGGCCAAGAGTGGGCATCTTGCCAATCGCTTGCTTAACAGAGCTAAAAGCTGCACTGCATTCTTCCGACCAGGCAAACTGTGTACCTTTTTTTAGTAGAACTCTAATTGGTTCAACAATAGTGGCAAAACCTTGAATAAACTTAGAATAGAACTCGGCAAGGCCTAGGAAAGATCTCACTTGGTCTTTATCAGTAGGTGCAGGGGCGTGAACAATACTCTTAGCAAGATCCAGCTTGGGTTGGATACCCTCCCCTGAAAGAACATGTCCCAAATACGTGACAGATGACACACCAATTTTACATTTAAGTCTGTTTACAGTCAGACCCTTGTCAGACAACCTTTGTAGAACAGCCCTTAGTACTTTGTCATGCTCCAAGTCATCATTCCCATAAATTAAGATGTCATCTTGGAAAAACAAGATATTAGACATGTCTCCAAGAATCATTTTCATGATGCGTTGGAAGCAGGCAGCCGCTGAGGCCAGCCCAAACGGCATTCTAATGAATCGGAATTATATTTTTTCCTCCATCCTTGGGGGCCAAAACCACTGTGGCCAACCATTCAGAGGATTCAATCTCCTCAATAATGTTCAGGGTTACCAGTCTCTTAAGTTCATTCCTTAAGGGTTCTAACATCATGTTGGGGACCTTCCTGACCTTATGCACAGTCGGTATAGCATTTTCTTTAAGGACAATTCGATCCTCGAAATCTTTGAGTAAGCCAAGATTATCAGGAAAGACTTGGGGAAACTCCTCAAAGAACCTATTTGAGGCTGCAGAATCATCAACCAACATGACTTGCTCAGACGGATGACGAGCATTAGGGTTGAGGATTATCCTCAAATCTCTTTGATGCCTTCAACCCAGGAGGTTATCACCTCGTTTGGCCACGTAGATTTTTCCAATGGTTTCTCTTCCCTTGAAGTGTATTTTCATGATGGCATACCCAATCACTTCGATGTGTGAACCACCATAGCTGACTGGGTTGATATCAGGGGCAAAAAGCTGTAAATTAGGAAACATTTTGTTCCATAATTCATTGCCCAACATAGTAAAGGGAGAACCGGAGACAGCCAGAACCACAAATAATTTATCACCAATCACAACATCACATTCGGGCATACTTATGAGATCCGAATCCACCATACCATCACCTCTTACGTTCGATACAATTGTTCTTGGATTGTCATTAGTGGTCTCAAAATGTTCTACTGTGCGTACTTTGTTACTTGACCTGCACACTCTGGCATAGTGACCCTTAACCCCGCACTTATGGCAGGTAGTGTTCCTAGCATAGCAATTAGGGTAATTAGAGGAGTGGTTAAGACTTCCACACCTATAGCATTTCATTATAGTAGAGTTAGTGGAGGGTTTGCCTCTAGTTCCACGTACTACCTTGGAGACATTGTCAATAGAGTCTTGATGAGTTTCCTTTTGCGTTAGTTCGTGAATACTACTGGGAGTAGGAGTAGCCTCAGTCATAAGTTTTCATTTCTTTGACCCAGCCAGAAGTATTTTCTATCCCTGCCACGATAGCGACGGCTTCTTTAAGGTAAGGATTCCTTGATAAAAGCTTCTCTTGTACTCTTGGACTGTTAGTGCATCTGACCAATTGGTCACGTATTAACAAGTCAGTCAGTTCACCAAATTCACAAGTGCGGGCAAGAGTTTTTAATGAAGCAATATAATTCCCAACCTTTTCATTGGGTTCTTGGATTCTCATGAAGAATTTGTGTCTCTCTAAGACAACATTAATCCGTGGACCAAAATCCATTTCCAACATCTTTATGGACATTTCAAATACGTCTGACGGTTCACCATCACCTTCACCCACAGGAATTGTATCAATACTTTCATAGATATTGCGGCCTTCAATTTCAAGATTGTGGAGAAGGATTGCCTGTCTCCTATGTGCAGAACATTTCTCACCTCCTATTGCGACTAAATAGGAATCAAACAACAATTTCCATCTTTTCCAGGGTAATAGCGGTTCACCTTTTTCACATAAGAAAGGAGGGGGCTGACTCATTGACGTGGCTGACATGCTGGCAGAGTCGTAAAGCAACTGTCTCTTTAAGGAGAAACAACAAAATGTAGTTGTGCTGAATTATATATGTAAATATAGTCAATAAACAAAGGACACAACACCCAAGGCAGAATCTCCACTTGCTTCTAAGAGAGACTCTATTGTAAACAAAACAGGGGTCAGAAAAGAAAGCAGTGCTCGCAAAATGAATAAACAACGTGAAGAATGTTCAAAAGAAATGTTCGATAGGCAATGATGAAAAACGGAGCAAGGTAGTACCTGAAGAATGTCAATATGCAGTTTCTCGCAATCAATTGGGCATACAGCTTCAAGATCCGATTCTGTGTTTCGTATGGATGGTTGTCATGGGAACCACACAACAAAGATGGTGGTACGCGGGTTACGCGTACGTGGCCCGATGACGTTTATTGACGTTCGCGTGAGGACACTGCATGCACAAGCAAGTCCGCGAGCGTCGTCATGCGCTGAAAGAAAAACGTTGGGAAGGCGAAAGGAAAAATAGAGGCCAAAATAAGGTTAAAATCTTACTGAACCGTTGAAAACAGCACACTGGAATAGTGGAAAGATCAAGTCGTGTTGAAAGGTAGTTGTAGGGTAGTTGCTTGCTTCAAGTCGCTGCGATTGCAGAAAAGAGATTTCCGTGGGTCCAAAAAGGGGAATTGGTGGTGAGCTTTGTGAGAAGTTGGCCTGGTATATGCTGTCCACTAATTAAAGTGGGCACCTTGCACCAGTCCAAACGACCCTTATTGATGATTAGGTTAAAGACAACCTTTATTGAAAGCTATCCTAGTGGTAGCTATGGAGAGCAGCTTTCAGGCTAAGTCTTGAAGGAATGTGAAGCAGCTTATTTTACCAGATTATAACCTCCTGAATGACCAAATGAAAGGAGAACCACACAAGGAATATATAAAATATATGTATTTATTACTAAACACTCTCTACTAACCTCTTTATGAGATTAGAGAACAAAGCACACAATATTAAATCACTAGAACGACAGTAAATAGTACAATACACAGTGGGCTCCAGGGGGAGACCAAACCATATACTAAGAAAGTGGTATAAGAACCACGACTTGACTAGACACAGTGCCTAGAGTACGTAGAATCGCTGGGACCCCAAGGAACCACCCAAAGTAGTGACACAGGGGACCCACGGAGGACGGGTGCAGTGTGTGAACACAGACGCGAGCTCCGTACAACTCTATGGGAAAGTCGCGGTTGGAAATTTAAAGATTAAGGACACTTTGGAGAGGACTTTAAGCAAACCCAGCTAAACATAGAAGGTTCTAAGGCCAGCACCCTTGAGAGTACCGAGGTATCCGTGTTACCTATCGCAGAGGAGCCGGGTGCATAGGGGTCAAGTGATGTCGGAAACCTTCATTGTTTTCAATGGCGTGTTGCGGAAAAGTGCTGCTGCCGGGAAGATGAAAAGTGTCCGGTGTGATCCAAGCCTGGATCAGAGATGAGAAGAACCTGAAAGCAGAGGGGACAGAGTCTGGGTCACTTCACAGTGACCAGGGGCACGATAGACGAATGCCCATCGATGTCGGATGTTTCAGGTGCGAAGAGGTGAAGCTTGACTCTGCAGCCACGGGGACCAGGAGACGTCTACAATGACCAAAGTCCGGAGGTGAGCTGCCCCACAAAGGATGTCGAGTGCTGGGGGGTCAGTGTCCGGATTGAACACCAACAAGCCTTGGCAACTGCAACCCACATGGTCAGAGGAAAGATGCTTCTGCGAGGACCAGCAAGGTCCTGGGGACTCTCTAAGCTATGGAGAGTCAGGACATGTCTGGAGCAGCCAGGGAAGCCCACAGAAAATCAAAGTTACCTTCACAGGGACCCACAGGCCAACGAACCAGGGATCGCAAAGGGACCTCGAGCTGAATCACTAAATACCAGCCCACGGATCACTCGTGAAGTGTAGGCCGGAAATCTTCGGTGGAATTACTGCTCGGGGTCAGGACTACAAATAGCCCAAAGCACAGCCTCCGGGATAGCCGAAAAGCATATGCTGCTGCAAATGTACACGGTACACAGGGGTACGGGTTGCACGGTCCCCACGAGGGATGCGGGCCTCAGAATTGCTGAGAGCACAGATCAACCTCAGAGACCTCGGGAACCCACCTCCTGTGTTGCAGAAATCTTCGGAGTCCTCAGGAGCTTGGGAGATGCAAACCGGTCAGATGCCTCCTCAGCAGGGGAGTAACTCCTTTACTCCAAGGGAGATTTCTTCAGTCATCCAGCGTTGTGCAGATCGTCGAAGTACTTGGTTTCTGTAGCCGAATATAGTCCCGGTAAAATCTAAAGTCCTGTAGTCAGGGTTCCTACTTTATACCCAAGGAAGGGGTGGGACAAACTCTGGGGACCCACCTATGGGAGGGTCAGGACAGAGGGGTGGCTACACCCATGTCCTTTGTCCAGTTTCGTACCAGAGCAGGGGCTGGTAGCCCCTGTAACCGGTTTGAGCTGGACTAAGCACAGGGACACCAAATGTGCCCCCAGTGCAGACATCAAAGCACTCTTGGAGTGCACCCACCCAGCCCCAATACACTAAAGCCTGTCTGGGAGGTGGTCACACCTCCCTGTGACAGGAAACCTATTGTCAAGCCTTCCCCTGCCGGAGTTTCGTCCAGCAGCAGGAGGGCAGACTCTTGTCTGTGGCTGGCAGCATCCATTTTGTGATGCCAGGGTCAAGAAAGCTGGTACCGGGTGTACCGGTGTTGTCATATTTCTCCCTCTAGGAGGGTGGAATCATACCTCCCACACCAGTTACTGGTGTGGAGGTATGATTCCAAAGTGTTTGACACCAAACACGACATGTTTCCATGCAGCCGTTTTAAAGTTAGCATTTATTGCTAGGTTATAATGCACTTAAGTATATATGGTTGGCTGCATCACAGACAACCCCGGAGAATAGGTTTCGAAGGCTGCAGAGGGGCCCTGCTCATGCATGGGCACCCTCTCACAAAAAACCCAGCACCGTGCCTTCAGGATTGATAAGGCCTGCCATAGGGGAGACTGATAGGTTTATATGTGCAGTGATTAGGATAGATATAGTGAACCTATATCTAAGTAAGGGGTGCACGCACCACCTTACACAGGCTGCTGTAGCATACCTGTGGTGTCATTTTAAATGGTCTCTCAGAGGTGGCATAATACATGCTGCAGCCCCTGGGAGGCCTCTGGGGTACCTATGCCCTTGGTATATAGTATACCATATACTAGGGACTTATAAGGGTACTCCAGAATGCAATCTGGAGTGTACCTAAAGTACATAACACAACCATTTTAGGGAGAAAGCAGATAGACTGGGGTCCTGAATAGCAGGATCCCAGTCAGACTAGTCAAAAACCAGCAAAACACCAGGAAAAAAGTGGGGGTAACCATGCAGTCAGATTCCACCTTCCTACAAGCTTGTCCCCCACAAGCTTCACTCGTCGCCAATGTTACGAAGAAAGACACTGGTAAATAGTTTAGAAGATTTATTGTCTATAAGACGCACCACCAACTTCTGCTGCCAGCTTGTCAGCTCTCCAGACTCTAACTGCCTCACACGAGGCACTGCCATGGAGATACAACACAAGCACGAGCAGTTGTACAACAATGAGCTTTTAATTCAGGGAAGGGAGGGGGAAAGTGCGGAAATCTCTGGATCCGCTGCATCCCTAGTTTCAAAATTCTGTGTCCGCTACACCCTGAACCTAGAAGGGAAAGTATCCTTAAGGAGGCCGGCGTGGCGGGGAAGATGACTGAGCAGCCTGGACCCTGAGATCCGGATATCCTTAGAGGGATGGGACACAGCCTTTGAGACACTTGGAACCAAAGTCATGATATGGGGCAGTGGTCAAGGCCAAATCTGCTCCCCACCCAGTGAAGATTGATTGACTCATTGTAAAAGGCACAGACTTTCAGACTGCCTAGTGATGAGCTGGAAGTTAGGGGGAGACTAGCCTTGGCCCAGGGCTAAACAGCATATCCTGAGGAAGCTGCGAATTCACTGTAGGTCACACTATGTAAATTTGGGTGCAGGCTGAGATCGTCTTTTCTAGGGAGATTGTCGGGGGAGGGCACTTCTATGGTTGTCAAAGAATGAACATGGAGGGTGTGGGGGGGGGGTCCCGCCTTGGGACCAGAGGTACTAACAACCTGGTGGGGTAAGTCTAGGTGGAAGCTCCCAGCTCCACCACACACATGATACAGGAGCTCTGGATACCCTCCTCCCCGGATGCCTTGAGAGAAGAGCAACCTGAAAAGCTTACTAATTTACCCCACAAATCCGGCCGAAACACAAACGTCCCAGGCGAAGGGTGAACAGATAATGACTCATGAACGCTGACCTTCTGTATAGCCTTGCAGCAGTTAGAGGAGGGTGACAGCCATCAGAAGAGTCCCTCGGAAACAAATATCAGATGGCTGAACCATTCATCTCAGGTACATCAGTGCTGGAAAGTAGGGTGACTCAGTTGAATCCTGTTTCTGGCAGCTATTTCTGGGCCAGATCTGGGATCCGGCAGGGCCAGATCTGGGATCCGGCAGACCCAGTGAAACATGCTGAATTTGTCCTGGTGTCACTTTCTGACACTGGGATACAATTTAGCAGCGCATTCCATTTGGAGGAGCAACCTGAAGGCTTCGAGGGGGCTTTCTTATTTTCCTTTCCAGCCAGGCCCAAAACAAATGTCTGATCTAAAGGGCCATCGGCCCCCTTTTGTTCAAGTGTCATCCTGGCAGGTAGCTATCTGGAACCTAACACCTAGATTCCAATGCAATGGAAGGGAACAAAGGTGCACAACTTTAGAGAAACTATAACTTGTAGCTAGGTTTTTCACTTTGTTCAACTCCCCCATGTATGGGTTTGTGCATGCACTATCACAATGCCAGATCAGTAGGTGGCCAAGAGCGTCAAGATGGCGGTCGCACCTTAGGAGTGCTCCGGACCCCTCCGTCATCCGCTCTGCATTCGCCCGCCATCAGGACATGAGTGACCCCTGAAATCCCTGACCCGGTCACCTGGAGGGACGGAGGGCTTTGTGGAAGTGCTGCCTTGTGCTCATTGAGGCGGAGGGCGCTCTCAAGCTCCGATCCTTTTACGGCCCTGTTCAAGATGGCGGCTGCCACCGCGGCCGACAGCTCACTGCACGGCCCTGCATCCTGAGTGCGCCGATACGGAGCGCTGAGTCGCCGGCCTCCTGAAACCAGCCGGCGAGACTGCGGACCTGCTCTCCTGCTGCGCGGGGGCGGCCTACGCGGCCGGGGCCGGTGAGGCGGCCCGCCGCTTCGGGAGCTCCCACTGACTGTGAGCCCTGGGGCCTACCTGGCTTCGTCCCGCGGGACCTGACTGCTGGACCTGGAGTGTTTTCGTTGCCTCCCGGCGTGCCAACGGACTGGTTTCCCGCCGGGGGGGCCGCCGCCTTGCTCCGGGAGGGGGCCCTGAAGGGAACGGCGTTGAGACTGAAAGGCTGAGACTACTGGTCGGACGCGGTGGTGAGCGCGGCTGCCTGCGACTCTGTTGGCGGCCTGGCGGATCTTGGAGGAGGCGGTGGGACTGCTGGGCCCTCCTGGGGACCTAGACCGTGCTGTGGAGGTGCCTGCGGACCGCTGCCTGCCTTCTCACCCCCCCTCTCCCTTTGGTGATGGTGGCTGCGAGGTGAGGAGGTGTTCAAGCTGCGTTGGGGGTGCGGTCTTCTGGGGGGGAGATCGGCCGTCGATCGGGCAGAAGGGGGGGAGGTGTGTGACACCCCTGGGCCTGAATCGTGCCCGTTGGGCTTCCTCCCCTCCCCCCTCGCATCTGGGGTCCTGGAGGGTTGGGGGTTCCTCGACTGCCGCCTCGGGCAGTGGCGCTTGGCTTGACCGGCAGGGGCCTGTGGTTGGTCCTGCGGGTCGGGTGTCAGAGGAGGGACTGGTGCTGGCCCGGACTGCCTGGTCTTGCTCTCCTGACCCGGCTCGCCTGATTCGAGCTGCAGCCGCGGCCCGGGGTCTCGGGTCGGCCGCACGGTTCGAGCGGCGGGGGATCCTGGTCGGGGGGCCCTCCATCGGCTCCTGGCGCCCGTGTCATCTAGATCATGCCATGGTGAGGCCGCAGACCCCCTGTATTGTAGACCCGTGACCCGACGAGTCCGCTATTGTCCTGTGGTCCGCGGGAGCCCCCGCAGAATTCGCTTGGAGTGGAGTGGGCGGCTAGACCCGGCTGCACCCAGGACCCCTTTCTTTCAGCCTCTCTGGCCGGTCTGCCCGGGGGGGGGCGGCGCTCCCTCTTCACCCTACCGGGGGGCCGCCATGGGCCAAGATAAGGTACCCAAGACTCCGGCTACCCAGACCAAGATGGATCGGTTTACCACCACTGAGGCTGGGGCCGCCGGTGGTCCTACTGGTGCGGGGGCCCCGGCCGCGCCCGACCTCTCCGTTATCCTTCAGGAGATCCAGGCGTCGCAATCCTCGGTTGAAGGCAAGATTGCAGAGGCTCGAGTAGACATAACGCTGATCCGACAGGACCTCCGCAATGCGAACACCCGGATTAAGGAGGCGGAATCCCGTGTGTCTGCCGTGGAAGACGATGTTCAGCAACTCAAGATCCAGGTGAACCGGCTCCAGTCTCAATCAATCAATCAATCAATCACGGCATTTATAGAGCGCGCTACTCACCCGGGAGGGTCTCAAGGCGCTGGGGGAGGGGGTAAGTTACTGCTCGAACAGCCAGGTCTTGAGCTGTTTCCTGAAGGAGAGATGGTCCTGGGTTCGCCGAAGGTGAGTGGGGAGGGAGTTCCAGGTCTTGGCTGCCAGGTAGGAGAAGGATCTTCCTCCGGCGGTGGCTCTGCGGATGCGTGGTACGGTGGCGAGGGCGTGGCTGGTTGATCGTAGCTGGCGGGTGGGCGTGTAGAAGGTCATGCGGTCGTTGAGGTACTTTGGGCCCAGGTCGTGGAGGGCCTTGTGTGCGTGGGTGAGGAGTCTGAATGTGATTCTCTTGCTGACGGGGAGCCAGTGCAGGTCTTTCAGGTGTCCGGTGATGTGGCTGTGTCGGGGGATGTCCAGGATGAGTCGTGCGGAGGCGTTCTGGATGCGCTGGAGTCTTTTTGAAGTTTGGCTGTGGTTCCGGCGTAGAGGGTGTTCCCATAGTCCAGTCGGCTGGTGACGAGTGCCTGGGTGACGGTTTTCCTGGTTTCAGTGGGGATCCATCTGAAGATCTTGCGGAGCATGCGCAGGGTGTTGAAGCACGAAGATGAGACGGCGTTGACTTGTCTGGTCATCGACAGGGAGGAGTCCAGGATGAAGCCCAGGTTGCGTGCGTGGTCCGTTGCCTTGGGCGCGGTGCCCAGGGCCGGGGGCCACCAAGAGTCGTCCCAGGCGGAGGGTGATGAGCCCAGGATGAGGACTTCCGTCTTGTCTGAGTTCAGTTTAAGGCGGCTGTTCCTCATCCAGTCGGTGACGTCTCTCATCCCGTCGTGTAGGTTGGCTCTGGCGGTGGTGGGGTCGTTGGTGAGGGAGAGGATCAGCTGGGTGTCGTCGGCGTAGGAGATGATGTTGAGGTTGTGTTGGCGTGCGATGGCTGCGAGGGGGCTCATGTAGACGTTGAAGAGGGTTGGACTGAGTGAAGATCCTTGTGGAACGCCGCAGATGACTTCGGTGGCCTTGGATCTGAACGGGGGAGGCGGACTCTCTGGGTTCTTCCGGCGAGGAATGAGATGATCCATTCCAGTGCTTTCTCTCGGATTCCGATGTTGCTGAGGCGCTTCACTAGGGTGCGGTGGCAGACGGTGTCGAACGCCGCGGAGAGGTCCAAGAGGATGAGGGCTGCTGTTTCCCCGTTGTCGGTTAGGGTTCTGATGTCGTCGGTGGCTGCGATAAGGGCGGTCTCGGTGCTGTGGTTGGCCCGAAACCCGGACTGCGAGGGGTCGAGGGATCCATTCGTCTCGAGGAAGGCGGCAAGCTGTCTGTTGACGGTCTTCTCGATGACTTTGGCCGGAAACGGAAGGAGCGAGATGGGACGGTAGTTCTTGAGGTCGGTGGGGTCCGCCGTTGGTTTCTTCAGGAGGGCTGTAAGCTCGGCGTGCTTCCAGCTCTCCGGGAAGGTGGCGGTGTGGAAGGAGGAGTTGATGATGTCCCGGAGATGGGGTGCGATGGTGGCGTCGGCTTTGTTGAAGACGTGGTGTGGGCAGGGGTCGGTAGGTGATCCGGAGTGGATGGAGTTCATCGTGCGGGTGGTGTCTTCGGTGCTGATCGGGGTCCAGTTGCAGAGGGTGGTGGTGGCGGGCGTTGGTTCGGCGGTAGGGTGCGTGGTTTGTGCGTCGAAGCTGTTATGTATGTCGGTGATCTTGCGGTGGAAGAACGCGGCGAGTGAGTTGCAGAGGTCTTGCGAGGGGGTGATGTCGTTGTTTCCGGCGCTGGGGTTGGAGAACTCTTTGACGATGCTGAAAAGTTCCTTGCTGTCGTGGGCGTTGTTGTCCAGTCGTTCTTTGAGTGCCGACTTCTTGGTGGCACGGATCAGCTGGTGGTGTTTGCGGGTGGCGTGCTTGAGGGCGGTCCTGTTGTCTGTGGTCTGGTCGAGTCGCCAGGTTTTCTCGAGAGTGCGGCAGTTCTTCTTGGATTCCTTGAGTTCGTTGGTGCACCAAGGGGTTTTCTTGCTTCCGGGTCTGCTGGGAGGGTTTTTAGTGGTGCGAGGTCGTCGGCGCAGGCGGTTAGCCACTTGGCGAGGTTGCTGGCTGCTTCGTTTGGGTCCGTTGTGTTGGTGGGTGTGTTCTGGCTGAGGGAGGCGGTGAGCTGCTCGGCGGTGATCTTGCTCCAGCTCCGGCGGGGAGCCTGTTGCGGGTGGTGGTGGGTCGCAGTCTTTCTGAAGCTGAAGTGGACGCAGCTGTGGTCGGTCCAGTGGAGTCCGGTGGCGTGGCTGAAGGAGATGTGCTTGCTGGAAGAGAAGACGGGGTCAAGCGTGTGGCCGGCGTAGTGGGTGGGCGTGTTCACCAGTTGCTTGAGTCCGAGGTTGGCGAGGTTGTCCAGCAGGGCGGTGGTGTTTCTGTCGTTGTTGTTCTCCAGGTGGAAGTTGAGGTCCCCTAGGAGGATGTAGTCGGCGGAGGGCATGGCGTGCGGGCTGATGAAGTCTGCGATGTCTTCGCTGAATAGTGTGCGTGGTCCCGGGGGTCTGTAGATGAGTGTGCCTCGGAGGGTGGTCTTGGGGTCAGTGTGTATCTGGAAGTGTAGGTGTTCGGCGGCGGTGAAGGTCTCGTCGGAGTTAGTCGAGATGCGGATGGTGTTCTTGTGTACGATGGCGATGCCTCCTCCCGTCTGGTTGACGCGGTCCCTCCGGGTGATCTTGTATCCGTCCGGGATGGCTATGGCGATGTCGGGCGCTGAGGAGGCGTTCATCCAGGTTTCGGTGAGGAAGGCGACGTCCGGTGCTGTTGCGTCGAGCAGGTCCCAGAGTTCCACGGCGTGCCTGTGGACGGAGCGGGTGTTCAACAGGATGCATTTCAGTCTCACACACAGGAGCTCCACCGGCGGGCTGAAGATGCAGAAAATCGCGCCCGCCGCAACAACCTTCGCCTGATTGGATTTTCTGAGGGCATGGAACAGGGGCGGGTAGCGGACTTTGTGGAGCGTTGGATACGCTCTTGGATGCCCGAGGGAGCGCTCTCCCCCTGGTTCACGATTGAGAGGGCCCACAGATCGCTCGCTCCCCGGCCGCAGCCGGGTGCTCCCCCGCGACCAATCATCCTGCGAATTCTCAACTATCGAGACAGAGACGCTATCTTGGCCGAATCCCGGAAGAAACAACCTCTTAAGCATGACAACCTGACGATAATGGTCTTCCCTGACTACTCCCGGGAGGTCCAGTCTCAACGCCGTTCCTTTGGTGAGGTCAAGCAGAAGCTGCGCTCGCTTAACATTCAATACAGGCTCCTCTTCCCGGCGCGACTGCGTGTGGTCTTTCTAGACAAATCCCTCTTCTTTGAGACTCCGGAGGAGGCATGGACATGGGCGACAGAAGAACGCCCGCTGCGGATGCCCGTCCACGATCAGGTTCAACCCACTACCATCAGCGGCGCTCGGCGGGACATGCCGGTACTTCGACCACGGCGCAGGCGCTCCGGGAGGCGTAGGGGCCAGCGACGGGCGCACTCTGCCTCTCCAATGGGCCCCTCAAAGTGCCGCACGCCGGGACCATCCAGAGAGACTTCTCCAGCCAGGCGGCGATCTGGCTCCCTGGGCCGTTCGGATCCCGGCTCGGCCTCGCCTCGACCGTCCTTGACAGATCTTCCGGACACGGATCTTTCCCGTAGCCCAACACTTCTCACCGGACCGGCCTGAACACATCATGTGATGCCTGTCCTTTCTTTGTTGTCTGGGTTCCTGGTCGGGGCCAGTGGCTGAGACTGAGATCAGTAACCCATTTGGTCACTAACTGTTCATCGATGGTATAAGACAAGAACATCCTGCAATGAGGAGGGGTCCTCCACATCTGTCCCAGTTTCCAAGCGTTTTTAGCTTGGTGTTCCAGTTCCTGGTTATTGTTTGGGCGACAGATGCTTCTGTTCCTGAAGTGTGGGGTGGGGGGTTGGGAAGGGTTGGAGCTCCGGCTCCCATTCGTTTTATTTTTCAGGTTTTATTTTGTTTGCACCGTCTCTGTTTCCTTTCATCTGGATGAACGCATCTCATACACTGCTATGCTACCTTATTTGCGAGCTCTGAGCGATACCATGCTTCCAGAATCCCAGCTATGCTGCTGCGCGCCCCGACTCCCCCCATGGCCTCCTCCTGACCGGCGAATCTAACGCGCTCTCACCGCTCCGCCTTATGTCCTAGAACATTAATGGCCTACTGGACAAGATTAAACGCGCAGCCGTTCTGCGCTATGCCCAGCGCCCGGCGGTAGACATACTCCTGCTTCAGGAAACTCACCTACTAGGCCAAAAGTGTCCCTTCCTTGCCCGCTATGGCTATGGCACTGTCTGGCATTCCGGGTTTCGTAGGGGATCCAGAGGGGTGGCGATCCTGGCTCGTCGTACTCTTCCCCTAGTGGCGCGTAAGGTGACACATGATCCTCAGGGCTGTTTTATTCTCTTAGAAGGGACCCTTGGTGATCGCCCGATCAATCTCCTGTCTGTCTATTCCCCTCCTGCTTTGCTGGCCTCTACACTCCGCAGACTTACCCCGCTGATTGCGGCTTTGCCCCTTGGCCTGACCGTGGTGGGAGGCGATTTCAACGCCGTCATGGATCCCGGCCTTGACACTGCGTCCCCTCCTTCTACTTCCAGGACTGTTCAATCCGGTCTCCTCTCCTCATGGGCAACCAGCCTGGGCCTCGGGGACGCCTGGAGATTGTGGTACCCGACCGCAAGGCACTACACCCACACTTCGGCCTCTCATCACACCCAAGCACGTCTAGACTACGATTTCCTGCCGGTTCAGGACTGCCGAGCGCTCCAGGCAATCTCTATCCTACCGAGGGGCCTGTCAGACCACTCTCCGGTGTTACTCCATGTAGGGGCCCTTCCCTCATCCTCCCGACCGCTTTGGCGACTCAACGCCTGGTTCCTCCAGGATGAGGAGTTCAAGGACAGCATTGGTGCCGAACTCTGTACCTATTTTACAACTAACCATGACTCGGTGTCTTCCTCTCGCACCCTATGGGAGGCTGGCAAGGCCACCATTCGGGGATTCGCCAAGGGCCAGCTGAAACTCACTCGGGCGGCGCGTGATTCCCAGCTCACACATTTGGAGGCGCAAGCCACTCTGATTGAGACGCTGAACCCCGAGGATAGGTCTGAAGTCCAGGTCCGGAGACTGGCGTTCCTACGGGATGAGATCAGGCAGACCTCTCTGGAAGCTGCCAAGCTTCTTTGGCGCTCCTCTGTGGCCCGCGTGTACAGCTGGGGAGACAAAAATGGGAAGCTCCTTTACCGCCTCGCCACTTACCCTATGGCTAACCGTATCATACCGGAAATGGCGGACGCAGACGGCACACTCCACCGCACCCCGGTGGCAGTGGCCCAGTGCTTTGCCTCCTATTATGCTACCCTCTACTCAGCGCGGTCGCCTGATCTTTCCCTTTCCGACCTCCTCCAGCGGGAAGAATTCTCTCTTCCACGCCTGGGCGGCTCTGACACGGCTGCGCTGGACCTTCCGCTCACCCCTGAGGAGGTGTCGGAAGACATTTCGCGTTTGGCGGCTGGTAAGACTCCTGGACCGGACGGGTTCCCCCAGGAGTTTTATTCGTCCTACCGCGACACCCTGCTTCTACCTCTTGTAGAGATGTACAAAGAAGCGGTGGGCTGCGGCTCATTCCGGCCGGAGACGGATCTCGCTACTATTGTAGTGATCCCAAAGTCCCAACCCCCTCACAAAGTTGTACAGACTACCGTCCCATTTCGCTCATCAATACGGAACTTAAGATCTTCGCTTCCGTATTGGCCAGTCGCATACGGCCACATCTAGCCCAGCTCGTCCATCCTGACCAATGCGGTTTTATGCCTCTCCGAGGAACTAGGCACTGTCTCCGACGCCTTCATCTTGCCCTCGCAAACCGGCACCTGTTGACTCCATACTTGTCCCTTCTCCTTACTGACTTTGAGAAGGCTTTCGACTTGTTGATTGGAGCTACTTAGATGCAGTGCTGGACCAGATGGGCTTTGGTTCTCCTTTCCGCAACTTGGTGCGACTACTTTATCACCGTCCCCGGGCACAGGTCCTCGTTAACGGAGCTCTGTCCCGCCCCTTCCCCATTGGGCGGGGTACGAGACAGGGTTGCCCCCTTTCACCGATTCTTTTTGCTCTGGCAATGGAACCGTTCGCTTGCCTGGTCCGCAGTGATCACTCACTGACTGGATGGAGGTGGCCCGGCCTAGCGGAGGATAAAATTGCGTTATACGCGGACGATGTACTGTTGTTCCTGGCTGACCCGGCCCGGTCGGGACCTCGCTGCCTTCGGGCACTGGCCCTTTTTGAAGGTGTTTCCGGCCTACGGCTTAACCCGGCCAAGTCTGTCCTTGTTCCCTTGCATTTATCACGCGAGTGCTTCGACTGGCAGTCGTTGATTCCCCTGCGGCGGTTGTCTTTCAGGTATTTGGGGATCTGGGTTTCCCTTCTTCCCGACCTCGCCTGGGAGCTCATTGTCACCCCGCTGGTTCGGCGGGTCCGCGCCGACCTTCTTAAATGGCGCACGTTGCCCCTGAACCCTCTGGGCAGGATAGCCCTATATAAAATGATTATCTTACCCCGTTTCCTGTACATGCTCCAGAACACGCATCTCTCCTTTGCTAGGTCTTGGTTCCGAGATATGGATGGTCTGGCCACTAGGTTCCTCTGGGGGGGGCGGAGATCCAGGTTGGCCCTGACCCACTGTCGAATCCCACCTTTTGATGGAGGTCTCGGAATGACGAACCTCTACCTCTACTATCTGGCGACTCGTCTCCTCACGATCCATGACTGGTTTAACGGCGGCTGGTCCGACCCGGCGTACCGTTTGGAACTTAACACCATAGGCTTCTCCTCTATCCAAGGGATGCTCTACGGAGACGTAGTCCCTCGAGCTCTCCCGAAGTCACACGCGGAGTGTTCCTGGCCTGGCGTGCATCACTACGCCATACTCAATGGGCAGGAGACTGACTCAACACACTCCTTTGTGGTGTGGCACAAGGCTTCGTGAAGTTGCTTCCCTGTCTGGGTTCCGGCAGTGGGACCTCATCGGGGTTACCTTGCTGGGCGACGTCTGGAATGGTACCCATATCCGATCGTTTCAAGACTTGCAGGCTAGACACTCCCTCCATCCTTCTCAATTCTTTCGATACTTGCAGTTGCGTCACGCCCTTCATTCTTATATTCCGGAGGGCACGTCCCTGCCTGAATATAGCCCGTCCGAGGCACAAGTCCTGACCGGTGATTTGGGGAAGGGTGGGATCTCTCGGATATACCGCTCACTCATCAACAATACCCCTAACTCCCTTTCCCTTCTCCGAGAAAAATGGGAGGGCTGGCTTGGGGCTCTGGAGGATGCGGATTGGAGGGACGCCCTGATGGCCCCTAGAATGATTGCGGTATCAGCGAGGCTCCGTCTGGTCCAAGTCTACTTCTTGCATACTGCCTACCTTACACCCCTGCGTCTTCACCGCGCGGGGCTTCGGTCGGACGCCCGCTGCCCCCGCTGCTCCCACCCTCACGCCGACTTTTACCATATGGTGTGGTTGTGCACCGTGATACAGGGGTATTGGGAGTCTCTAACACAAGACCTGACGGAGGTCCTGGGCTGGGAGGTGCCCCTTGATCCCATACATGTTCTGCTGGGTATCACTGACGGATTGGATGGCTCCAGGGCTGAGAAGCTCTTCCTTAATACTGCATTGGTAGTTGCCAAAAGAGACATTGCTGCTCAATGGCTGGACACTTCCCCACCCACTCTGGGGCGCTGGCGCAGGGGGGTGGATTGGTGCGCTGCACAGGAACGGCCTCTATATGTAGCCAGGGGATGTCCTGGGAAATTTCGCCACATGTGGGGTAAATGGGTCGGGGTACTAGACGATTGAAATGGAATGATGGGCTTGCCAGCTGTACGACTATTGCTGCACTTGTGTCGCTTAATGTCAGTGTGATGTGTTCTTCTCCCTACTCTGATACTATATACTGTAGCGTTAAACGGTGCTGTTTGTTGTTACATTCAAAACTCAATAAAATTGATTGTCAAAAAAAAAACAATGCCAGATCTACCACTGTATACGAGTAATTACACAAATAATGATTAAATGCCACCTACTATTTTTTGTTTATTTAATTCTTTATAGCACTACTCATCACAGTGTACTGTGTCAGAGGGCTTTACCATATACACAGGCCCAATAAATCATACGTGTGTAAATCAATGTACAGAAAATCTTACAAAAGACAATGAGGATTATAAGGTGTAGGAATCACATATTGCCCACACTTGTAGACATTATATTCTAAGAGTGAGTAGACGGTAGAAACACAAAGTTTGGTTATAAAATATAACGCAGTGATTGGGGTTAGCGAGACAAAATGATCTCATTGTAAAAGCAGCAACCCACTTATCTATCTACATAAAAAACAAATCTGTGATCTGTGTGTTACACAATGTCCTTTGCAGCAGGCACATTAACCCTTTGTGCTACTTTATGAGTCAAAACTGTGACTGGAGAAAACACAGAACTCCCCCAGAACTGTGTTAACCACTAGAGTTATCTTACTGCTATTATAATCCTCTCAGAATTGCTGGACAAACAAAAATCTCTGCAGCACGAGTCTTAACCCTGTAAGATATTTTAAAATGCAGCCTCTTTGTGACCAATTAAGTGAGCTAGAACAGATTGACTGTCACATTTGTCCTTGTTGCCAATTTATTTGCCGCGGATGTATTTATTTATTTTTAAATGTATGTGTTGACTGTCAGATGCTGTTTTTCAAACTCTGCCCTTCGAGACTGGATCCCTTTTCCTCTGCCACACCATGACCCCGAATTTATGGGTTCCCAGAGTATGTTTTTTCCAATTCCAGCGCTGACTGGCATACAGTAAGCGCTAGGAGATGCCAGGACATATGTTAGCTGGGGAAGTCAAAGACCAAGTAAATGTATGCACTCAGGTGGAGAAGACTTGATCACAAGAACTAATGGACCGATACAAATAGACTTTGAGCTGTGCTCACAACCTATTATGTGAGTCTTTGGAGCAGCAGGATAGATTGACCAGCAGCACACTGAATGTTGAGAACTGTGAATTTGTGTTCCTTTCATTTGCTTCTGCCTGAGGAAGATGCACGGCTACAGTGGGACCAGGAGGAGGGGAAAGTGGGAGAAGAAGATCCTGCAGTAGGCACAGTCCTCTGCGAAGTGCTTGGGGTGGGTCACTTCAGGACTAGGCCTGGGAGAAATTTTAATTATGCCAGAGTAATTGAAGTCATTTTAGTAATTACTCATTACTCTTGTGATGTGAAATTGCTGAAAAATCATGCGAGTACGCCAGCTTGAGTAATTAAGAGTAATTTGAGGCAAAAATCCTAGCCAACGAACTAAGAGAGAGCGAGCAGCTGCTGGTTACTACTGTTCATGTCCTGGAGCATTTGGTGCTGTTTACTTGCCGCAAAATGCATCCACTGACCCTTTTTTTGGACGCGAGGGTGCATTTTGTGTTTTGGGAAAATGGTGCTAAATGTTGGATTACGCTTCTTACATGATTACGCATAATTATGAATAATTGTGCTGTAATTACGAGTAATTATGCTAGAGAGAATAACGCCAGTTATGCCCACCCCTATTCAGGACCCCTTACTCTGAGGATGGTGATAGGAAGCTCTTTAAGTATACCAACATCCCCAACGATTTCCAGGAAAGGTGAAAGTTATACATCTTGTTTCACAAATATAGTTTATTGTTCAATTTGTCCGTTAGTTTCTATTTTACACTTTGGGGATAACTGGTTACCCTTCTTCAGCAAACCTGGCCTTAGTCCACCATACACCACTCTAACTGTAGGATGGCTATGCTTACCTTATTTGAGCAAGTTTGACAAAAGGCAGCTACATAGATGTGACTAAATCACACACCACTGAATCCCAAAGGCATCGACAACTCCCTAACTGTGAAGGGCTTCAACGCCCCATATCAATGAGTCTCTGCCTTGAAATCCCTACAGAGGAACCAACCCGAGAAAATCTGCCTCCAAGAAATACAGTTAACAAGATATGAGCAACATTAAATAAAACGTACAAACTACCCGACTGCACTCTGTTCATCTGCAACCTCCAAGTATAGGGTAGGATTCAATCATAAAACGTCTTACTTTCCCATAGAGGAATCTACCAAGGACAAAGAGGGCAGATACCTGACCATCGGAAGGGTTTGGAAAGGGACCCCAAAAACTCTAGCTACGTTCTACGCTGCCAGTAGAGGTCAACATGCTTTCCTGCGGGAATTCATTGGCGCTTAGCTGAATTGGCCATCTAAACATGGTGTAGGATGGGTCTTTGAATAGATCTGGGGAGAATTGGGGCACTATGGGGACATTCTTCAAGGTCCTCAAAACCGCACTCCACGCTATGGGCTTGTGGGAAATTTGGTGTGAGCAGCTTGAAAATGACTTGGAGTACACATTCATGCCCTCAGGACACAAGCTAGATTAGACTTTATCCTAGGTAGAACTGCACACTCCTTCCTCATAAATAACTCCGACTTAGGCCACATTCCAATCTCAGGTCACGCCACTTTGTTAATCCACATCACTCAAACCACAGAAGAAGAAAATAAATAGATGATGACTTAATCCCTCTCTACTAAGAAATCCCATTTTTAAACCAGAGATTACTGAATGTATGGAAGAATATTTCCTACATAATGAAGGAGGAGATGCCCCTGAGACAGGAGTATGGGATGCTTTCAAAGCAGTACTGAGAGAGGGATTCATCTCTAGTTTGGCCAACCTCTGACATCTTAGATCTTCGGCTGTTAGAAACTGAGGCCCAGATTTACTGAGATTTGATGCAATGCAATACAGCAAGACAACTTGCTGTGCTGCGGCAAATGGAGAGAGCGGGAATGTGGCATATCTACTAAGATATGGTGCATTCCTACTCTCTCTCTGCACTGGCGCGCACAGTGCAGCCTAGCGCCAACACAGGCACCCTTGCACCACTGTGCAAGGGTGCCTGCGTCTCATACAGAATTGTTTTAGCACAGGGAGGCACACCTTCCTGCCCAAAAACAATCTTGAAAGAGGAAATAACGAGGCAAAATAAAGATATTTCTCCTTGTCACACCTCTGTTGGGAAGGCATAGCATTTTGACTAATTCCCGGGTTTACTAGTCTTAGTAAATCTGGGAATGCACCAAAATCCATGGGTGGAGGCATGGGAACACCCACGGTCCACCCATGGAGCACCTTCCCAACGCAGACTAACGCAAGACAGCAACCTGCGCTGCCCTGCATTACTCCAGATTTACAAAGCCACGCAAGGTGGTTTTACATGGCATAGTGAAACTGACTTAAGCCCTTGTGTTGAACTGCACCATGTTGCGTGACACAATGGCAATGCAAGGACTTTTTAAATCTGGCCTAAACCCTCTTGAGTCAGAGTTTAAAACACTCACATGACAATATAATCAAATACCGTCCTTGATGACTCGAGGAAAGTTACAGCCATAAGAGACCGACTTAAACCCATAGTAATTAACTGAGAAGAATTAACTATGCTACATCTTAAAAGACATGCCTGTGACTCTGGCAATAAGGTAGGCTCTTAGCTCACCCGCCTACTTTGGGAGAAACTAGAAGATTCCCTGAGAACTGACCACGACTGTAGGATTTGTTACAAGGAGAAAACAAAAAGCTAGAAGAATTTAGAAGGTTCTATGGGGACTTATATAAGGTAAGGTGGACCCATATTCCCTTTCCTCCCAACAAGAATGCATTGATTCTGCCAATTTGACAAAGATCTCACCAGAATGTGCCAAATAGCTAGATGTACCCATAACAGAGCAAGAAGTCGAGAATGTAATTTCCCGGCTCAAACAGAGTAAGGCTCAGGGCCTTGATGGGCTCACGAGGTGTTTCTATAAGGCGTTCTCCCAGAGGTTTGCCCCCAGAATCGTCTTACTCTGACTGAGGCACTAATAACAGTGATTCTGAAACAAACAGTAGATCATACAGACTAATTGCACTATTAAATAGCAAACTCAAAATTTAGATAAACATTTTGGTCAGTAGGTTGGAGAGACTTCTCCTACCGGGATTAATCAGGCTTTATCAAGGAAAGGCGGACACATGACAAAAATCAGAGTGTGGCCCCTGGTTGAAAAAGCTCAGAAGAAAAACATCCCCTGAGATCTGGCTTCCCTAGATGTAGAAAAGGCATTTGACCGGGTTCACTAGCCCTTTATGGAACAGGTTTCAGGAATGATGGGCCTGCGACACAGAAACAGATCCATGGTCTTGGCGAGCTACGCTAATGCTAGAGTAACTATTACGCTTAATGGCCACCCGTCCTGCCCAGTTCAGTGAGGAAGAGGCAACCAGCAAGGGTGCCCCCTCTCTACCCTTCTGTTTGCCCTGAGTATTGAACCTTTGGCCTCACACATCCGACAGGTGGAAGATATTCGGGGCGTTCTGTTTGGGGTTGAGTCACACACACTAGATGCTCTTTGCCAATGATATTATCTTTGCACGAGAACCTCGCCACGGGGGTCTGGTTCAAAGATTAGAAGAATTTGAGCACATAGAGGTATAAAGAATCAGCACAGAGGAATTGGAGGTTCTAAACAAAATCTGCCCTAAGCTGACGTCATGGCTCTACGCCATCAATTCCCTTTTAGGTGGACCTCCAACCATGTTAAAATCTCTAGGTGTTGGAATTACACCATCCATATGGGATCTGTGTGTGGTTAGTTATCTTCCTCTTTGAGCAGATACGGGTAGAATTCTGCAGAGGTGGGAGTCCTTCTCCCTATGGGAGTTAGGCCGAATCAAGGTTGTAAAGATGAATATTCTCCTGAGAGTCCTCTGTTTGTTCCAGACCCCCCCACTCTGTTTGTTCCAGACCCTCCCCCTCCCACCCCCCCACTCTGTTTGTTCCAGACCCTCCCCTCCCACCCCCCTACTCTGTTTGTTCCAGACCCTCCCCATCCCACCCCCCACTCTGTTTGTTCCAGACCCTCCCCCTCCCACCCCCCCACTCTGTTTGTTCCAGACACACCCCCTCCCACCCCCCACTCTGTTTGTTCCAGACACAGCCCCTCCCACCCCCCCACTCTGTTTGTTCCAGACCCTCCCCCTCCCACCCCCCCACTCTGTTTGTTCCAGACCCCCCCCACTCTGTTTGTTCCAGGACCCCCCCCCGCCCCATTTAGGTAGATTGGGGATTTGTCAAATCTCTCTACAGGAAGCTGTAAATGAATTTATGTAGAGAAGCTCAGGGGTGTATTTACCAAAAAGTCATGCAGTGCAATTCACCTTGCTGCGCTGCCTGACAGGGAAAGGGCAAGAATGCGCTGTATTTATAAGAATATGAAGCATTCCTGTCCTTGTCCCTGCACTGGCACCGTTTTGGCTGCCTAGCGCCAACGCAGACTCCCTTGCAGACAGGATTGTTTCCTGCACAAAAGCAATCGGGGGGGGCAAATTCCTCTTTCTATGGGTGCTACAGAATGCAGCACACATACAAAGAGGAAGTAACAAGAAGAAATAAAGATATATCTCCTCGTTACGCCTCCTCTGGGAAGGCATAAGATTTTGGCGCATTCCCAGATTTACAAGTTCTTGTAAATCTGGGAATGCGTCAAAATCCATGGAAGTTGCGTGGCAACACCCATGCAACGCCTACCCAGGGCAGAGCAGCGCATCGCTGTGATTTGCACTACGTTGCACTACTCCAGGTGTATGAAGCCCCTCAGAGTCACGCAAAGTGGCTCATAGAGGTTTGCGTTGCGCATTTACCATGTTACATGGTACAAAAGTGATGGAAGCCTCTGGTAAATATGCCACTCAAATTACTCTAAAGAAATAAACGGCAGGGAGGGCTGGGCCTGCCTGTCTTTAACCTGATGTCTAGCTTCCCAGATGAGAATTACCATTGAATGGTCCACGGTGGAACCGGATATCAGGTGGGCACGAATGTACAGAGCAGTTACGATCCGGCCACTTTGGGATGTTATATGACTGAGGAGGAAACTTAGACGACTTAACGAGTTCATGAGCACCCCTACCAAAACCACGTTACTGGCCTGGGATGGTATCACCATGGGGGCACATCTTACCTATCCCCCAACCCCCAGGCCCCGATACCCTTTAATCCAGACGTCCCCCCAGCGCTCCATCAGGGATAACTGGCGGAAAGCCGGATGTCGACTTATCTCAGATATGTTCCACCAGAAGACAATGAAATCATTCACACGATGCAAACACAACTTCTGACTGGATGAAACTGGAAGGTACACTATTCACAGCTGCGACTCTGGCTGATGCATAAAGAACTCAGAGAGGCCGCCGCATGGGAGAAAACGGCATTTGAATTTTTTTTCTCTTCTCTCACCACTCAGAAGAGGCTAATTTCCAACCTATATAAAAAATAATGAAGGAACTAGAGTGAACTCTAAGCGGGAGCATAAATCCAAACGTGACATGGCGTTGGTAAAGAGCTATTTGAGGCGGTTTGGGTAGGGTGACCAGACGTCCCGGATTTGGCAGGACAGTCCCCGTTTTTCGGCAGCTGTCACAGCAGATTTCAGCAATCTTGCCTCATGTCCCGCTTTCAGAAAGGGTCAACTAAAAAACAAGGGAGGCACTTTTTTAGGTCGGGCCTGGGCAGCGCATGCGCTGCGAGCCATGCTGTATTTAGGTATGGACTTGAAGCGCCGCCCATTTTCCGCCCATCTTTTCAATTGTCTCCTGTTACTGTCCTTTCTAAATCGTTGCTTTTGATTCATGAATAGACTTAGTAGTCCCTCCTTAGTACCGCCTTGTCTGCATTTGTAACCTCCCATGAGGACTGGAGTTTTTACTTGTGTTATTACACGGTCTCTTTTATCTACAGTCTGTGAGCACTATTTTCATTAATGTCTTTGATCTAGCTGCTGTTGCAGGCACGACAAGCTCTCCCTAACGCACCCTGTTTTCATGACAGCACGGCGCCGGAATATGGACGCTGTGCTTTATGTTTGAAAAATGCTCCCTGCACAGCACAGCACTTCTGCACGCGCTATGCTGCTTAACAAATGCTTTTTTTGGTAAAAGCGCCCCATACCACGCTTTCACTTTAATGGCGGCAGCACCTTTCTTTAGAAGAGCCATGTCTTAAAGAAAGGGGCATGGTCGACATTAAAGTGAAAGCCTGGCATGGGGCGCTTTTACCAAAAAAAACACATTTGTTTGTCAACTTGACAAATGCTTTTTTTGTAAAAGTGCTTCATACTGAGCTTTAACTTTAATGGTGGCCGCGCACCTTTCTTTAGACGAGCCGCGTCTAAAGAAACGGGCGTGGCTGCCATTAAAGTGAAAGCACGACAAGCCGTGCTTTTACAAACACAAAAACAACAGTTGATGGACAGAATGCAGAACAATGTCATACATTCACCCCAGTACAGAGATCTGGGCCTGAATCCATCATTTTTTTGCTCACCATGCCATTCCAGTTTGAACCCAGCCATATGCAAATCAGTCTTGACCCTGTGCCTCATGGGTACAGTCCAGCCCGAACTGCCAAGCCAGGTCCTCCCTGGACTGGAAACAAGCATCCTAGGACCAGTTTCGGGGTTTCACCCCTCTTCAGCCAGGATAGCTTGACTCCAGTGGCATGGAGAGCACGGGACCCACGTCTGGGCATACCCGTCCCACTCGGGGTGACAAATGCAAAAACAACAGTTGATGGACAGAATGCAGAACAATGTCATACATTCACCCCAGTACAGAGATCTGGGCCTGAATCCATCATTTTTTTGCTCACCATGCCATTCCAGTTTGAACCCAGCCATATGCAAATCAGTCTTGACCCTGTGCCTCGTGGGTACAGTCCAGCCCGAACTGCCAAGCCAGGTCCTCCCTGGACTGGAAACAAGCATCCTAGGACCGGTTTCGGGGTTTCACCCCTCTTCAGCCAGGATAGCTTGACTCCAGTGGCATGGAGAGCACGGGACCCACGTCTGGGCATACCCGTCCCACTCGGGTGACAAATGCAAAAACAACAGTTGATGGACAGAATGCAGAACAATGTCATACATTCACCCCAGTACAGAGATCTGGGCCTGAATCCATCATTTTTTTGCTCACCATGCCATTCCAGTTTGAACCCAGCCATATGCAAATCAGTCTTGACCCTGTGCCTCATGGGTACAGTCCAGCCCGAACTGCCAAGCCAGGTCCTCCCTGGACTGGAAACAAGCATCCTAGGACCGGTTTCGGGGTTTCACCCCTCTTCAGCCAGGATAGCTTGACTCCAGTGGCATGGAGAGCACGGGACCCACGTCTGGGCATACCCGTCCCACTCTGGGTGACAAATGCAAAAACAACAGTTGATGGACAGAATGCAGAACAATGTCATACATTCACCCCAGTACAGAGATCTGGGCCTGAATCCATCATTTTTTTGCTCACCATGCCATTCCAGTTTGAACCCAGCCATATGCAAATCAGTCTTGACCCTGTGCCTCATGGGTACAGTCCAGCCCGAACTGCCAAGCCAGGTCCTCCCTGGACTGGAAACAAGCATCCTAGGACCGGTTTCGGGGTTTCACCCCTCTTCAGCCAGGATAGCTTGACTCCAGTGGCATGGAGAGCATGGGACCCAAGTCTGGGCATACCCGTCCCACTCGGGTGACAAATGGGGCACATGAATCAAGCAAACATTTTGCGATTCTAAAATAGCGATTTTTACCGAATTGCTATTTTGGAATCGCAAAAAGCTATGCATGTAGGAATCGCAAAATAATTTTGAATAATGAATGGAGTCACATTACCTAATAGCGATTCGGAAATGGCGAATCGCTATTAGGTAATGTGACTCCATTCATACTATGGGCCGACAGGCCCATAGGAATGAATGGTATTGCATTCGCTAATTGCGATCACCAAATTGGTAATCGCAAATAGCAAATGCAAATCCAAGGGTGCCCGGGGGCCTAAGGCCCCCCTGAAGTACCCCACAAAAAAAGGTAAGTGTGCACATGTTAAGCACACACATGCCCTAAGGGCATGTGTGCGCTACATGGCACTTTAAAAAATGCATTTTGGTGTACTTTTCAAAGCATGCACATATTACCATCAAATTGAAGTTGATGGTAATTAGCGTTTCCTAAATGCACAGTTCGCATTTAGGAAAGGCTACATGCATCAGCATTAGGGAATCGCAAATTGAGATTCCCTAAATGCATTCGCAATTTAGGTAATCGTAAATAATTACGATTACCTGAATTGCAAATGTCAAGCCATTGATGCATTAGAAATGGCCTTTTTCCGTTCGCAAATGGGCCAATTCTGTGAATCGGCCCGTTTGCGAACGGAAAATGGCTTGATGCATGTGCATGTGCCCCAATGCCTTTTATTTATGTTTTAAGCATGAGCTCAAACTCTCGTAAATGCGAGACCTATTGCATTGCAAATGCTTGTTATGTGTTCCAAAGCAGGATAAACAGCTGTTCTCAGAAAGCAATTTAATTAACAGATGTGATAGTGGGTTTAAAAATTGCATTTTATTTATTTCATAAGTGCCTTGTCTGTTTTTCTAGATTGATGCACGCTGTCATTCTGTGTCCCCTTGACCAATGAAAAATTGTAGTCCTTCTTGTATTTTAGTGAAATGTCCCGGTTTTGGGGGTTTTGTATCTGGTCGCCCTATTTTAGAAGTTTCTCCAGCTGTTGCTCGGCACTAAGCCCCACCCCTTCATGGCCACGCCCCCTCCTCACAGGGCGAAAAAAAAGCCACAATTTTGCAGGACTGAAACTGGATGGAACCTTCTTTCTCGGGGTGAGCGTTGGACCCCAAATGAAAATGACACCTATCCAGCAAATCGACCCTCTGTACCCCGGGAAATGGAAAAGCGACTCCTTTTTCTGTGAAGGAGAACTTTTACAAAATCATCAAGTGCGAGAGGCCATGGGAGAGGGCCTGTCCGGCGGAGGGGGGGCTGCAGGAAGCCAGGGATCTCATCGCGGCTTGAAGGAGATGTGCTCGGCCCTGGCAGCCCCCCGCTTCCCCGTGATCTGGCTGAAACATGTCACCACACTGGACTATTTCTATAGCATCGTGTATGGAGGCGCTATCCGCGGGTGCGACAGGACCTTCACCCTGAAGGGGAACCCCATAAGCCTGTGCGTCTCCTGCTGGTCCCCGCACATCCCGCGCTCAGACGTGGAGAGCTTCAAGAGCAGGCGCTTCGAGGAGTTCATGCAGCGCTACTGGGGTTGCAGCACCCGCTACCGGCAACTCTCCCCAGAGGAGCTTGAGATGCGGGAGATGCTGGCCAACTCCCCGGCGCTGCGCCCCGACTCCCGCTACGGGAACTTCCAGTTCCCCTTCGGCTTCGAGGAGCTGCTGAGGAGCTACAAGGAGCAGCACTGCGGGGGGCAGGAGCCGGCACTGAGGGTCCTGGGCACCGAGGCCTACCCACTGGAGGTGGTGCACTGGGTGCTGATCCACAGCCCGTACCTGCGATGCTTCGACCACCTGCCCTGGGTGGATTCCGTGTGGCCCCGCTCCGGATCAGGGGACCGGATTTGGGCGCCGGAGTCCACCACAGACCTCTACACCTGGTTCATCGACCCCTCCACGGGCCGCCTGGGAAAGTATCCGCTGAACTGTAAGTCACAGCAGACGTACGACCCGTCCAGGTGGAACAACGTGGTATTCGCCTTCTACCTGCCCGGGGGTCGCACCCTGAAACTGGGAAGGAGCACCCTCTTGGGACACGTGGAGGCCTGTGAGACGGCAAAGAGTCTGTGGGGGGACAGCAGCCGCGTCCTGAGACACCCCCCAGAGAAATATGTATCCAAAGAGCAGGCGGAAAACATCATCCGCGAAGAAAGAGTTAAGGCCTCGTTTGCATCGCCATGAGTCCTGCTTTCATTGACTTTACATCAATCAATGATCAGACGCCCTCCTGCACAGCCCCCTCTTCGCCCTCCTTTCACCCCGCCCTGCTCCTGCCACTGAAGGCCGCGCTCTCTCCCTCCAACTCACAGGAACTGAATGCTGGGATATTCACCCGACCCCGCGGACTGGGTTTGGGTTTTCATATTGTAACTGGTGCTCATGTAAAGCGCTGCAATCCCTCCGGGTGCAGTACGCGCTATATAAAACTGCAAAAATATACATTGCTTTTAATATTCAAAGATTAAGCAGCTTTTTTACTGGATAAGACGCGCATGTTATACTCACCCAATAAAGCGACCAGCACCACTGCGGTGCCGTGATATAAATTCTGCTTTTTACATTTTCCTAAAGTTTAATGTGAAACTCTCAGAAAACCTACCTCACCTACTTGGCTTTTCTAAGTGTTAAACTTCTTTGCGTTACACCTTTCATCCTGTCATGTCTGTGAGAGCTGCTGTAATGATACTGAAACGGTACATACATAGTTGGCATACAGGACCTATCCAGGTATTTACATCTTTTTAACTGAGTCTTGCAGAAAAGTCCAATTGTTATGTGAAATATTCTAGTTCAGCTGTTGCGCCCTGAGCATGACATTGTTGCAGGATGTTAAGTGACCCTTGGGCTCAGGGAGGCCATGTCTGGGTCAGGCAGCGGTGCCTGGCTTACGGTTTCTGCTCAGTTGTATATCTTAATCTGCGAGTTGAGGGGGGGAGGGGGAGGGTCGTGAGTCTAAGACAACGTCCTGACAGTCCCTCGGGGCCGTGAGGAAGGTTAGGGGCGTCCGAGGGTGCCAGGGCAGCCTGGGCAGTATTATGAAGGGCGAACAGGATGAAGCGCTTCAGATCTCTTCAAGCGCTGAGATCTCTGGGTAGAAGCAGGCACAGCAGACTGGTGAGCTGGCCACATGCCACAGAAACTGTGCCACCTGCAGGTTTGATGCCAATCACAATGCCCAGGAGGCAGAGTGTCTTCTGTAGTGACCTGTGCATACATTACAGGTCACATACCCCAAAACCTGGTAGATAGTTTGGTGGGATAATGCGCCTGCTGCTCCCGCGGGTGTGTGATTGTGACCTCAAGGTTAGCTGTATTTTATGTTATATATTGATATAGCAAAAGCTGTCTCCAGTTGCAGCAGGGCACATGGTACAGAACATTTTAATGTCAAGAGGAGCATCTCTGACTGAAGGTGCTGTGTGTGCTTGCATCAGAAAGGAAATGAGATTGCAAAAACAAGCATTGGCAAAGTCAGTAGTTGTGGCCTATAAGGAGGGCAAGGGCTTCTTCATTAGATCTGGCGCGAGTGAACACCTTTTGAGCTGATAAAAACGATGTACATCGTATACTTACATAGAGGGGCTTTTGGGTTGGTCGGCTGGATGAATGAGTGAATGAATAAATGGGCAGATACTTCATGTGAGAGGCAAGGGTGGGGTTTTGAAGTTGACTAACTGAAAGTAGGTTATGATACTCCAATAACGTCAGAATATTGACTGACATAAATATTTTATTGTAAATACCATCTATCAAAATATCGCCCCCAGTGAGTTAATAATAAAAATTCTACACCTAACAGGGTGATATTTTAGGGCACGACATATGTCAGGCAGTGTTTCTGACAATTACATTCTTACAAGCAAAAAGAGCGATGTGAGACAACTGGCAGTGCATGGACAAGTGGCAAGTGACAGGTGAGTGAATGAATTAATTAGTAGAAAAGTGCAGGGGTGTATAATTGAATGAATGGGTGAATGCATAAATGGGGGAGGTGCTGGGGCAGTCTGTGAGAAGGAACAGTGAAGCTGCTGAAGGTTTGAAACCTAAAGGAGAAAGCAGTCGAGACACGAGGGATGGGGGGACAACATACAGCAAGTACTTAATATGTGCCTGTGTTTGCCAGTGCTTGGCACCAGCATTTACGTATATACATCATCACATGTTTATGACAGCTTAACACATGGTGGCGCCATCTGTCTATTTTTGAGCAAAACTTTTTGTAAATTCTGATGGTTAGTATGTGGCAGTAATTGCAGGGACAGTGGGTGGTGACCTCTTGAGAAATACCTCAGGGCCTCTTACATATATTTTCTAAAATGAAGCACTGCACACGGCAGGCAGTACATTTGAGTTACTTTACTAGGACATATAAATCGAGGGTTTCTAAAGAGATGTCCTATGACTTTCATGTATGTCCAGTTTCTCAAGGTGTGGAAGAGGTTTACATGTCTTCATAACAGGGATTACAGCCAATGTTGTATGTGCCCCCATGGCAGGACTGAGCCTTGGAAGGATTAGGCAGTATTCAGCTTCATCGGCCCCAGGCAGTAACTAACCTCAGTGGCCCCAACGCATCAACAGCTGGAGCACTTACATCACCCTCATCCTCCTCCATTTATTGGCAGCCTTCGAGTCCGTCTCTCACCACACCCTTGTGACCAGATTCCACCACATTGGCATCCAGGGCAATGCACTCGACTGGAGTACCTCCTTCCTCTCTGTCCGAACACAGAGGATCCACCTACCACCCATCTCCTCCACACCCAAAGACATCATATACGGCGTCCCCCAGGGCTTTTCCCTCAGCCCACCCTCTTCAACACCTACATGATGCCACTGCCAGACATCGCCTGAACCCACGGACTCAACATTGTCTCTTACGCCAACAACATCCAGCTCGTCCTATCCCTCAAAGAAGACGCCGAAACCACAAGAGCGAATTTCCAAATCACCATGACTGACATCGCCACCTGGATGAAGACCAAATGCCTGAAAATCAACTCGGACAAAACAGAGGTCATCATCTTTGGGAGCAAGACCTCCTCCTGGGACGACACCTGGGGGCCCTCCGCACTTAGCCCCGCGCCCACCCCCACCGACCATGCACGCGACCTCAGAATCATCCTGGACACCCATCTGTCCATGAAGCAACATATCAACACATTCTCCTCTGCCTGCTTCCATACCCTCCGCATGCTCTGCAAGATCTTCCGATGGATCCCCGTCTCAACCAGGAAGACAGTCACCCAGGCCCTCGTCTACAGTCGACTCAACTACTGCAATGCACTCTATGCTGGAACCACCAAACAGCTCCTGAACCGCCTCCAAATTATCCAGAACTCGGCGTCAAGACTCGTCCTTGACCTACCCAGAAGAACCAGCATCACCCTTCACCTCAGAGCTCTCCACTGGCTCCATGTCCAGGAAAAATTCCTCTTCAAATTCCTCCCGCACGCCTATAAAGCCTTCCACAAATCTGGACCCGTCTACATCAACAAAGGCCTGACATTCCACCAACCGACCAGAGAGCTCCAATACTCCACCCTCGCCTTAGCCCACATCCCCCCGCATCCGTCGTAGCCTCTGTGGAGGTCGTTCCTTCTCCTACTTCGCCGCCAAGTCCTGGAACGACCTCCCCCTCCAGCTGCGCATCTCCCCATCTCTGAAGGGCTTCAAGAAGCAACTCAAGACTTGGTTCTTCGACCACCCTCGCTCTCCGACCGAGGCTCGAACCACCCTCCAGCACCTGGAGACGCCCCAGAGTGACAAGCCGTGCTCTACAAGACCCACTGATTGATTGAATACCACAGGCAATTACAAACTCCTAGAAGAAACCAATCTTATGAATAATAATTCAAACTTCCACTCCCAAAACAGAGTTGTTTGAATGTGTGAAGCTCTTGCATCCTTTAGAAAAATTAAGTAATAGCCTCACATCACGTTTTGTTTTTACTTAGTGCTTGGAGTAACATTCTACCACTGCAGAGCACTGCAAAGTAAAGATTTGGTGGTTATCAAAGTAAATGGGGCTCATTTTATCAACCTCAGAAGAATGAATGCACAGAGGGGCCTACAGAGCTCCAAGACTCTGCCTTGCAAGAATCACACAGCTCAGTGCAGCCAAAGTACTTATCCTCGGCGCTATTTTCCTAGCATGGATGTGTAGTGCCTGGTTGTGCACATAGTTCACCTTTTGGGGATATGAAATAACTGAGCTGTCTTATAACCACAGTGGGCCTAGTGCAGGGTAGGAAAGTGTTAAACGAATGGTAAAGCAATACAATACTGTAAAACCTGCCACCTTCGGTGCTGTGCTGCGTTGCTCCATAACACAGTCAATTTGCCCCACAGTTTCCACACAAATCTCTGAAGTAGGTCCAATAACTCACAGAGTAGCAGCACCGGTTCAGAGGTACCTGCAGATTGCACAAAGATCTATGTTTTAGGAGGGTTAGCACACCAGTCGTTAAATCAGTGGTGGAGGCAGTGATGATGGTGGTAGTAGTTTTTGTAGTGGGGATGGTGGTGGGTATGCTGGTGATAATGGTGGTGATGGTGTTTGCAGTAGTGATGATGGTAGTATCAATGGTGATAGTACTATTGATGGTGGTAGTATTTGTGATTGTGTGATTCTGGCAATTCTGGTAGCAGTGGTGATCATGGTGGTGGTAGTTGTGGTGGTAATAGTGGTTTCGGTGTTGTAAGGGGTGATGTTGATGGTAGCAGTGGTGGTAATAGTGGTGATAAGGTAGCGGTAGCAGTTATGAAGGTGGTGATTATGGTAGAAGCATGGCTTGTCTCTGCAGTGGTAATGGTGGTGGTCATAGTGGTGGGGATGCTGGAAATGGTGGTAGTAGTGGTGCTAGTGAAAGTGGTGGTGAAGTTAGTATTATTGAGAATGGTAGTAATAGTGGTGGTGACAGCAGTGACAGTGGTAGTGGTGGTAGTAGTAATCGTGGTAGTAGTGGCAGTGGTGATGTTAATGGTAATGTGGTGTCATTGTGGATGGAGCTGGTGATGGTGATACCAATGGTAAGGTACTAGTGGTGACGGCAGTAGTAGTGGTGGTAAAACTGGTGGTGACAGTGGGGTGATGGTGGTGGTAGTCACTGGTGGCAGTTGTAGTGGTGGTTGTAATAGTTGCTGTTTTTGGTTGTGATAGTTGTAGTAGTGGTAATGATGGTGATCGTGATAGTGGTAATAGTGGTCATGGAATTAATAGTCGTGGCAATGGTGGTGGTGTTAAATGTGGTGGTGTTTATGTTAGTAGTGGTGAAGATGGTAGCAGCAGTGTCAATATTGCTGGTAATAGTGGTAGTCATGGTGGTGGTGTTGATAGTGGTGGTGATTGCTGTGATGGTACTGAAGGTGGTTGTGCTGCTTTTAGTTGTTATGCGGTTCTGCAGGTTCACTTGTGACATTACGTACCTTTAATTATCTTGTTTTTATGTCCATTCCACACCACGCCATCGCTGCATCACAATTACATTGGGCTTGTGTTAGACCTGTAAGCATTAGGGGGCCTTTCCCCAGACTTTTTGCCTGCTTACCTCCTCTTTTGCTGATTCTTTTTGTTGGCCTTAGGACTCTGAGCACTTTACCACAGTTGACCAGTGCTAAAGTGCATGTGCTTCTCCCCTAAACATGGTAGCATTGGTGCATACACAATTGGCAATTTAGTTTACTTGTAAGTCCATTATAAAGTGGTATACCATATACCCAGGGCCTGTAAATTAAATGCTACTAGTGGGCCTGCAACACTGATTGTGCCTCCAACACAAGTAGCCTTACAAACATGTCCCAGGTCTGCCATTGCAGAGCCTGTTTGTGCAGTTTACTGCCACTTCGACTTGGCATTTAAAACTACTTGCCAAGCCTTAGACCCCCCTTTTATTTATAAGTCACCACTAAGGTAGCCCCTAGGTAGCACATAGGGCAGGGTGCTGTGTAAGTAAAAGGTAGGACATGTACTTTTAAGTTTTACATGTCCTGATAGTGACTAACACCCACATTTTTGTTTCACTACTGTGAGGCCTACTCATCTCATAGGTTAACATTACAAATTTCTTAATACGCTTTTAAGTTGTAATTCCTGATTAGAAATGAGTAGCTGTGTCAGGTTCTATATATTTGCAATGGTAATGACAAATCCTCTTTACTGGTAAAGTGGGATTTGAAATTAGTATTTTAGAAATGCCAGTTTTAGAAAGTGGACCGTTCTCTGCTCTTTTAGCTCTGTGTGCCTACAGCCTATCTCCAATACACGTCTGGGGTGGGTGACAGCTTCACTTTGTGCATTGCCTCTAGACAGCCACAAACACAGGAAGGTTAGGACTTTTGTTTGTGCAATACCATATAGTAACTCATTGCTCACTACAACGCTATACTAATACCAATCCGAACCTCTTATAAATTCTCCCTAATTCTCTTTTTGATTTTTTCTGCTAAACCATTTCTCACTCTGGAGAAGCAGCAACTTAACCTCCAGTAATTGATTTTGAGATGGCCAAGTTAGAGTCCTACACTGTGGCCCAGCTGAAGAAAATTTGTAAGGAGTTACAAGTGTCTACTAAAGGCTTCACCTGGAAGGTGGAGCTGTAGAAGGCTCTGAGAGCCTGGGCAGAGGCCCGGGATGCAGAGGCTGAGGTCCCAAAATGGGAGGAGCAGAAAATTAGAGAGGAGGATGAGAAGCTGATACTAGATAATTTCCTGGAGCTGCCTGAGGAGAGGAAAGCCAGCATTAGGTCTATTGCAGCTGGTGTCCCCAAAGCATGCAGCAGCATTTCATCTGCCAAAATCCTGTCACCAGAGATGCTGGAGGACAGGAGGGAACAGAGAAAGCTCAAGCTGGAGCTTAACAAATTGAAGTTGGAGCAGGAGGAAAAGCTCACTAAACTGAAGTTTGAGAAAAACCATGCTCTAGAGCAAAGGAGGTTAGCTCAGGAAGAGAGGAAACTAACCCAGCAGCTGAACATCAGAGAGCTGGATAAGAGTACTGCAATTGGAGTCTAGCAGTAATGGTGGCAGCATACCTGCAGTGTCTACTACTGAAGTAAGAGCCCTGATGCCCAAGGATTTGGTGGCCAGTTATGTGGTGGGGAATGACATAGACAAATAGTTTGCGGCCTGTGAAGTGGCTCTAAGAGAGCACAAGTCCCAGAGGAGTCCTCGGGTGGTAGTTTGTGGCGGCACATGCCCATAGTGGGGCGAGATACACTTCTCACACTAGAGGTGGGGGACCGGACACCCTACACTGCTATGAAGACCATATTAGTCACCTAGTTTGGGCTGACACCTGAGAAATACCGACATAGGTTAAGGGCCAGGCACAAGATTTCAACACAGAACTGGGTTGACTGCTTAGACTATGCTAGAAAGACACTGAAGGGTTCGACGAGGGGCAGCAAAGTAGAGGATTATTCAGGGCTGTAAAACTTAATTTTGAAGGAGCAAATGCTTGATCTTTGTTTTACAGAGCTGTGCTAAAACCTGGTTGATAGTAAGCTTTCTGACCCCAGGAAGCTTGCTGAGGAGGCGGATATCTGGGTCAGCACCAGAGTGTCCAAAAGGTATCTGGGAGGGGGACTCCCAAAAGGGTGGTCAGGGTTCCAACCAGAAGAAGGATGGAGAGATAAAAAAGACAAAGTTCTCTAAAGGCCCCCAAAGTAATTCACTGGGGAAAGGGTCTAGTTCTCATTCCCAATCTGGCCACAAGAAGAAAAACTATCCTTACGAAAGTTAGCCGCCAAGCCCATCAAGTGCTATGAGTGCTACGATTATGGACACTATAAGGGGGATCCCAAGTGTCCGAAAAGAACACCACCTCCCACTGGAGGAAAGGCTCCAGGGATGGCTAGTGTAGTGTTGGGGGAGGAGTTTGTCCCAGTTAATGGGGGGAGTTTAGTGTGGTTACCCTAGTGTTGCTGGGTGACAGTGAAATGGTTCCTAAGATCCATGCGCAAACAAATACTACAAAGTTTAGGCAATGGGTCACCATCAATGGGCAAGGTGTTGCAGCTCTGAGGGACACTCGTGCCAGCATGACTATGGTAAGGAGTCAACTGGTGTCCACAGAGCAGATGATTCCCAATGCATTCCACCAGGTTGTGGTGGATGACAACAGAGGATCAATATCCAGTGGCCCTTGTTCCATTTGAGTGGTGGGGGATCAGGTCTTCTGAAAGTAGTAGTAAGCCCTGCCATGGCTGTGGACCTTTTGCTTGGTAATGACCTTGAGCACACTACCTGAAAGAAAGTGGAGCTCAAGGAACATGTGGAGATGTTGGGGTTACCTGATTGGACCTGTGCAACCACAAGGTCCATGGCTGCCCAGGATGGGAGTCAAAAAGGGCTGGAACCTTGAGTAATGGCCCAGCCAGATCCTAATAAGGAGAAAGGCAAAGGGCGTGGGAAGCCAGACCCTTAATGTCTTCCCAATGAGGTGGATGGGGGACCTTTGGTGGCAGACCAAGAGTCCACTGAGGAGGGCATTGCTTCCCTTGGTGACCTGCCAGAGCTTGCTGGATGTCATGTGGAAGGAGGTCCCACCAAGGAGGAGTTCTGTAGGGCACAGAGGGAGTGCCTAACCTTTGCGGGCATGAGGCAATAGGCTGAAGCCCAAGCAGCAGGTGATGCATCTGGTAGTCATCACATTTACTTGGAGGACAACCTCCTTTACAGTGAGCCTAAGGCTCCTGCGCATGGTACAACAAGGACCCTGGTTGTCCCCCAATGCTAAAGGACCTTCCTACTGGAGCTGGCTCACAAACCCCCCCCTGGCAGGAGACCTGGGCCAAGACAAGACATTTGCAAGGCTTGTTCCCTACTTCTATTGGCCTAGGATCAAGGCTTTCTCAGATGCATTTTGTAGGACTTGCCTGGTGAGTGGAAAGACAGGGCAGAGGCTTAAAGCCCCTCTTAATACCTTGACTGTCATTGACACACACTTTGAGAGGGCGGGCATCAACATTGTAGGGCCTATGGATCCCCAGACTGCTTCAGGTGGATCATGCCACTAGGTACACAGAGGCATTCCCTCTGAGGACCATGACTGCCCCAGCAATGACCCCTGATGGGGATTTTTACCTGAGTGGGTTTCCCAAGGACGTTGTGACTGACAGGGGCACAAGCTTCATGTTTGCTTTTATGCCGTCAATTTGGAAGGAGTGTGGGGTAACCTACAAGTTCTCCACTCCCTACTATCCGCAAACAAATGGGCTTGTTGAGATATTCAACAAGACCCTGAAGGGCATGATTAGAAGCTTACCTGAGGTCTTGAGGAGTAAGTGAGACATCCTCTAGCCATAGGAAACAACCTTTATAATGATGCCTTAACCACGACTTACCTTTACGATGACTCCTTTAAACAAATGTCAAATGCATCTTTACCACAAATGTCTTTCCAATAAATTTTGTTGCCACAGATATGCCTTTACAACACATGACTTTACAACGAAAATGTAAGTGTATTATATATATATATATATATATATATATATATATATATATGTATATATATATATGTAATTGGATATTGCCTGATGTAATATGTGAGGTTATAAGCAGTGCATTGCGGGGGCGTAAGTTATAGTCAGCTCAGTTAACTATAACTGCTGATTTTCTATGGTTCTGTATGAGTGAAATCTGAGCCTAACTATAACGTCCCTGTAACCTTTGTTTTTTCAGTGAATTTCTAAGGTTCTTTTAATTCTATTTCCTAACGATAATGTCCCTGTAACCTTTGTTTTTTTTGAAGATTTTGTAATTCGTCGAAAGTTGCCAAAGATATAAGCAAGTCAAAAAATGCTTTTCCTATGGAAACACATTCCTAACTAAAACTACCCACTGGCAAACACCAGTAGGTAATATATATTATGCCCCCCCTCACCTAGGGCTTAATATTGCCCTGGGGACCACGACCTTCCCGGGGCTTCTTTAACAATGAATGTGGGGGAGGCACGTACAGCCTCCTCCGCTGCCCCGGGGACCACCACCTCCCCAGGGCTTATTTATTTTTTACATGAGGATTCTCTCAGGTCCCCCCAGCCCCGGGAATCGCCACCTCCCCGGGGCTTAATCTGAAAATATTGCGGGCGCGCACGGACCCCCCAACAGCCCCATGGGCTGCAACCTCCCAGGGGCTTTAGCATTAATGAATGGGAGGGCTGCCTGGACCCTCCCCTGTCACAAGGACCCCAACCTCCCTGGGGCAAATGACAAACAAGCATTGGCATAGCCAATAGGTCTCGCCTTTGGGACCTTATAAGTGTTTAGCCATGCAACAGTTAATGTTGTTGCAGTAAGGATATTGTGCTGCATAACTAAATACTTATAAGGTCCCAAAGGCGAGACCTATTGGCTATGCCAATGCTTGTTAATCTGTGTCACTGGAGTAAGGTCTACAGGCTCACTCACTTTCTACAGGTTATGCTTAGGTGTGCTTATCTCACCCTTGGCCTACATCAGGTTGGTGTGAAGTGCTTCCTAGTGCAGCGCAGGGTCTATGTTAGCTTCGGCAGGGTGTCACACAGGGATAATACAGTAATGAATAGTGCGTGCATAGTGTATGCATGTGCCGGAGGTACATGTGCCTATGAGTGGTACAGTACCTGAAAGATGTAGTGCAGTGCGTGCAACGAGAAGTGCATGTGTTAGTTGTATGTGTACCTGTGAGTGGTACAATACAAGAAGGATACAGTACGTGCATGTTTGATGCACATGCTGGATGTATGTGTACCTGTGAGTGGTGCAATACGTGAAGGGTGCAGTGCGTATATGATAAATGCACATCCTGGATGTATGTGTGCCTGTGAGTGGTACAGTACATGGAAGATACAGTACGTGCATGTTTGATGCACACGCTGGATGTATATGTACCTGTGAGTGGTGCAATACGTGAAAGGTGCAGTGCGTATATGATAAATGCACATCCTGGATGTATGTGTGCCTGTGAGTGGTACAACACAAGAAGGATACAGTACGTGCATGTTTGATGCACATGCTGGATGTATGTGTACCTGTGAGTGGTGCAATACGTGAAGGGTGCAGTGCGTATATGACAAATGCACATCCTGGATGTATGTGTGCCTGTGAGTGGTACAGTACATGGAAGATACAGTACTGTGCAGTGTGTGTATGCTGTATGCCTGCACTGGGTGTTTGTGTCCGTGGATGGTACAATACATGGAGGGCCCTGGGTTCCATTTTGGGAGACCCGGGCCTGCTTGGTGAAAGATGGAGCAGAGGTAGAGAGATCATTCCAGACAGATATGTGGCTTGCTGCATTCCTGTAAGTTGGGTGGGACACACACAGGGGAGGGGAGGACCAGATATCCCATATACACTTAAAATGATGCTCTTTGATTCAGTGAGAGGTTACAAGGAAGGGGCCTGGGCACATCTCAGAAGGAAGATAGGGCTGATAAGAGGTTCATAAAGAGTATGGCTGGGAGCCCTAGGCTAACCTTTTGAGACATGTATCACTGTGGCTGGATTCCAGGTGTGAACTCTAGTCATCCCATGGCCTGCGTTGTGAAACTATCAGCTTCGGACACACTCCTACTTTAACGGACTGCTTTTCAAGAGGAATAGAGAAGTAGATACTTCAAAAAAGCAGAACCTCAAAATAAAACTTCAGACACTGACCCTAAATCACATTTGTTGTCTGGAAATGGTCTATAAAAATGGGAGGTTGAGACCCCAAAAAATGTAATCTGCCAAGCAGTCAGACAGGCTGTGTGAGGAGGGGAAGCTCTGCAAGGTTTCTGCTTGTGACCCAAACTGGGGGATAAGGCCTGCTAGTCTCCATGCTGGGTGAGGGCACATCATCCAAGACCACCTGCTCTGGAGCCTGGAGCACCAGAGCCTGCCAGCTTGCCAAGACCAGTGTGCGCTGTGAGGAAGAGGAGAGCACTGGGCGCAGCAAGGTCCAATGGGGAGCCCTATCGCGTGGACTCCCTGTGCGAGGTGAGAGGAAACAGCTGCTGAACTAATGGAGTCAATGCCGGAGTGCAGAATTGAGTCAGCAACCCATCGTATGCCAGGAGAGGACTGCAGTGATGATAACCATGAAAAAGACTGCCTAGTGGTACGGGGTGAAGCCTTGCTGGGTAACGTTGCGGCGACCAGGAGGGGCTGCCATGAAAAACATTGCTGTACGGAAAAGGCAGAAGCCTGTGTGGTATTGTTGCGAAAACCTCGTATGCCAGAAGGGGCCACCGTGGTAAAGACTGCTGTGCGTTAAGGGCCGAAGCCTTGTATGGCAGCTGTGGGTTTTGGCCCAGTTACTCAGATTCCATAGTAGGCTGGGCCATTAGGAGTATAAGGCCTCATCCTCCGTGGTTGGGCCCAGTAGCTCCTGCATGTTCCGTGGCCCTTTGAAAGGGGTTCTGACAGAGACGAACCAGTGCTGGGCTGAAAGGGTAGTTTAATGTCTTTGAGGTCAATATAGGTGAATTATATTTGGGTCAGCGATGAAGTCTGATGTCTCGAGTGGTGAATAATTGTTGAAAGGTTGATTAGGGGTATGAGGGGGCAATGAAATCAATGGAGTCTATGTATTGTTTAGATGAGGTGCAGACATGTGATCCCACTTAAGCCAGCGGAGATGTGCTACTAATGGGATGGCAATGCAGGTTTGTAGGAGAGAAATCCAATTGAAGTAAATGGAGCATTGTTGAAGGGTGACATAGATGTTTGAATTCATTGAAGCCCTGGATGTGAACCATTGCTGGAAGGGATATGTTGGCCAATTGCACTAAGTCAAGGAGAGTGAATCATTGCTGGGAGGTATGGTTCCTCTTGAAACGCCGTAATTGTTCTCACTGTCTGTGGGTGGAATCTGTCATGATCACTAGAAGAGGAGGCAGCTGCAACAGATGTAGGAACGTGCCCCATGTGTGAGTTACCCCAATTGGCACTGAGACCCTGCTTCTAGAGGCAAATCTAGGTAATTCCTCTCAATGCCTCTTCCACATAATTAACACTGAGAAGTCAGATATTCAAGTATTGCAATAAGGACAGACAATACATTTGCCAAAAAGCTAGTAATGGGCCAGGAATCTTCATCAACACACAATGGACTGACTTGAGGCAAAATGCACAGGCCACAGACTGGAAATGGTCCAACCACACAGCTATTCTCAGGAATATCAGATGCACTGGCTGAATCTATATATATAAGTATGCATTCTAGAGGTCTGGCAATGCCGTGAAAGTGTCTTGTAGAATCAAAAGAATTATCTTTGGCATAATCTCCATTTTAAAGTGGATTGTGTCGGCCTACTGGTTCACTTTCTTCAAAATGATGATTAGTCTGAAGACAAAGTCAATGTAGGGACTAGAAAATGGATGGTGAGGATTTCTTACGCTTTTCCTGCTCAGGTACTGGTATGATGCCTTTTTTGAGTTACATTCCCAAAATTTCCTCTACACAAGCATAGCATTTTAGATGTGATTTTAATGGGAAACATTATGTAGCTGGCAAGCCGAACAGGGGATCCAGACTGATGTCACTGAAAATTAGGCATTGTTATCGTGCATTCTGAAAAAATCACTGTGCCATCATTGCATGCAAACAATGTAATCCTTCCACTGACATTTGTACTGCGGTGCCAGTTGGCAAGAATCCATTCACCACAGTTGTTGCCATATATAGACGACACTCCCCCCATTCCAAAACCATCTTCCAAATCTGATACCCCACAATCCAACAACCTATGTCAGACCTTCTCTGTGACACTTCCCATCGTGTATGGCAATCCGGGTGGGGTGGAGGGGGACAATATGACAGGGTTTTTTTCTGTGGAAAGTTCTGTCTAGGCGATGGCTGTCATGTCATAAGTAAGACTGGAAAGAGGTAAAGGAGGGCTGATATAATGCTGATAGCTGTTAAATAGTTGGAGCATTCCAAATCGAACTACTTTCGGCTTAACGTAGTTCTAAAACACAAAATTGGCAATTTTACATTTCACTTATTTACATTTTCTAAGTGTAAACGTTTCTTGATTAACATATGTAAGAGTTCAGTGCCCAAGTAAGCCTTTCGGCCATTTAAATAGCATTTGAGATGCATACTTTATTGCTTAACAGTTTCGACGAACAATAAATGACAGGAAATTGGAACATGGTAAAAAGAAGACATCTTTTGAAGGTTCCTTTAAAGCCACTGCAATTGAACATGGTCATACTGGCTTCTAAGTTGGGCCCAGAGCTCCATTGCACCTAGAAGGTTAGAGAGATCTCTCCCTTGCCCGAATGGACACTCCATTTTGCTGAAATAAAACAGCTGCAGGTTCAAATTAAATGCATTCTTTATCCCCACAGTATTAGCCCGCATACACAAAGGGAGCACAACACACGTGCACCAAGACCCCGCACAGTGGCCACGGGGGCAAAGGATTATATTGTTTGACGTGTCCAAGTTAGAAATCCTTTTTAATGATCTCCGATCACTCTTGTTTAATGATCTCCCATCCATCCCTTCCACGTGTTGCTTTTTTTTTTTATCCACAAAACATCAAAGAAGTGAAACAATTGCAAATATCTCGCTGTAAATAAATGTCAGTGCGCACCACTCGGTAGCACTTATTAACAGCCATTGGTGACAGAGAGCGTTACCAGATGCAGCGGTTTTTCCCCTCAAATCACCTGCAAAGTGTTCTCACGAGGGGCCCATGCAGTGTGTGCTGCCGTCCGGAGTGCGATCCGCCACCTGTCTCCCTGAGCCGCGTGCACGGCTCCCAGTGTGACAGGCCGCGGCTGGGGATGCGTGTGCTGCAGGCCTGGCCTGAGTGCTGCTGGCATGTTGACCCCTGGGTGAACCAGAAGCCCCTGCCCTTCTGACCTTGTCTCTGAGGTGAATCTTCATGGTCAGCGGAGGCAGAGCCAGTAGGCGGCGAGTACAAGTGTCAATAACTAACTTTAATTAGCGCGGCTACTGAACTCATCCCCGCAAAGGCGCCATTGTGATCTGAAGTGATGCCGCACACTCGCCCCAGTCAAAGGCGGCCAGTGCGAGGCCAGTGCACGGGACGCCTCAATTACTCACAACACATGCATGCCAACCTGTTGACTGACTGATAAGGGCGAAGTCTGGTGATAAGAGGGTGATGTCATTAAAATGAATGGGGAATACAGTATTTTAGGAGGGTGGTCGTATAAAGTCTCAATGGAGGCCTGTTGCATTTTAGCAAGGTGACTGTGATAAAACAAGCATTGGCCGCGCGGCCGTGAAAGTGAAAGTGATCGCGGGCTGTAAGGGTGCCCGCGAGCGATGCACTTAATGAGCCATGACGAGAGAGGAAAGCCAGATGGTGCCTGTGCTCGTAACTGTGCGCGTAACCACACTCTCTAGGCCACACAAAAAGCTGTGGTCGGCTTTTTGAAGCCCACTTACTAAAAGTCTCGCCAGAGCAGGGCATGCGCTGGCTCAGGCGAGACCTAAAAAGGAGGGGACCACGAGGCACCCTTGTGTAGCCAATAATGGCCCTGGGGACTGCCACCCCCTAGGGCCGGTGCCTGCAATGTCCCGGGGGGCCCACCCCGGGACATTGCAGTTTGCTATGGGTTGGCGGGATCAAGCCATAGCACACACTCTTGCACTGCTAGCAAGCAAGAGCATAAAAAATGCTCTTGCTTACTAGAAGCGGAGCAGAATTGCTTTTGGACAGAGGGATCTGCATGTTCAGCAGCTCCCTCTGTCCAAATGCAATGCCCGCTCCTGAAGGACACAGGGAGCTGGCAGGGACTGCGGGGACCTTCAGGCTACCCCGTGGTCCCCAACAAAGTGACCGGGAGCCTTGGGTGGAACCAGGGCACCCAGACTAGAGGCCGGGCCCTGGGAGATGGGTTCCTGGTGCCGAAATCAGCCAGGGAGGCGGGCTTTCACTTTAAAAAAAATAATAAAAAGAAAAGACCGGGCCGCGGGGGATGGGGTTCCCAGGGCCGGAATCAGCCCGGGGAGGGGGAGCCACGTGGCCCCATCCCTCATTATAGAAAGGCCTGCCCCGGGGGACGCGTCCCCGGGGCCCAAATCAGCCCTGGGAAGGGGGCAACACAGCCCCCTCACGTAAAAAAACAAATAAAAATAAAACATGTGAGACCAGCAAGTCGCCTGAGGCCCGCCCCCTTTCTTCACTACTCTTTCTGCAAATGCGCCTCCTGGCACAGTGCTGGATGGTGGATGAAGTCCCCTTGGATGCTGAGGGTCCTTGAGGGCCAGGAACTCCTTCTGTTACCTCCAGTAGGTCCCAGACAGCGGGATTACTGAGAGGACTCAGAGGCCACCCCCCCTTTTCCACCACTTTGTAAACACGCCTTTTGGCGCACTGCTGGTTGGGAAATGAAGTCCCCTTGGCTCTAGAGGGTCCTTTAGGGCCAACAAGACCTGTTACCTCCAGTAGGTCCTACATAGCGGGATTGCTGGGAGGTCTTCGGAGGCCATGCCCCCTTTCTCCACTATTCTTAAAATGCACCTCCTGGCGCACCACTTGTTGGGGGATGAAGTCCCCTTGCCTCCTGAGGGTCCTTGGGGGCCAGAAAGATCTTCTGTTACCTCCAGTAAGTCTCACACAGCGGGATTACTGAGATGACTCAGAGGCCACCCCCCCTTTTCCACCACTTTGTAAACACGCCTTTTGGCGCACTGCTGGTTGGGAAATGAAGTCCCCTTGGCTCTAGAGGGTCCTTTAGGGCCAACAAGACCTGTTACCTCCAGTAGGTCCCACACAGTGGGATTGCTGGGAGGTCTTCGGAAGACATGCCCCCTTTTTTCACCACTCTGCAAATGCGCCTTCTGGCACACTACTAGTTGGGGGATGAAGTCCCCTTGAATGCTGTGTGTCCTTAGGGGCCAACAAGCCCTCCTGTAACCTCCAGTAAATCCCAAACAGCAGGATTGTTGAGAGGTTGTCTGAGGCCACGCCCCCTTTCTCCACCAGTCTGCAAATGTGCCTCCTGGTGCACTACTGGTTGGGGGATAAAGTCTCCTTGGCTGCTAAGGGTCCGTGGGGGCCAACAAGCCCTCCTTTTACCTCTAGAAAGTGTGACACAGCGGAATTCCTGAGAGCTAGTGGGAGGCCCTGCCCCTTTCCTCCACCACTCCACAAACGCGACTACTAGTTAAAAAAGCATAGAAATTCAATGAATAAAACAAATGTTACAGGGACATCATAGTTAGGAAATAGAATTTAAAAAACCTTAGAAATTCACTGAAAAAAACAAAGGTTGCAGGGACGTTATAGCTAGACTGACATTTCACTCGAAGAATACCAGAGAAATTCAGCAGTTATAGTTAGCTGGGCTAATTATAACTTACGCCCTGCATTGCACTGCTTGACCTCACATATTGCATCACTGATGACATGGTCAGTGACATCACTCATGATATCACTGATGACATCTCAAATGACATCATTGATGACATCTCTGATGACATCATACACACTCAAACACCTACTCACTGATTCAAAGAGCCACTCACACATCAACTCACCCATACAGCCACTAATTCAACCACTAACTCACATATACAGTCACTCATGCACCTACTCACTGACCAATACAGTGGTTCACACATCCAGTCATACAGCTATAAAGACACTTACACACCCACTCATACACCTATACAGCCATTCTGATACTCAGTTGCCTATACAAATACTCACATACCTTCTCACTCACCCATACAGTCACTCACACATCCATTTACTCACCCATACAGTTACTCACACATCCACTCACTTACTCATAGATATACTAATACATCTACTCACTCATCTATACCGTCACTGAGACAAGGACATACTCTCCCATACAACTTCTCTCACTAACTCACCAATACATCCACTTAAAACACCCATTCACTCACCAATACAACTACTCACACACCCGCTCACTCACCCATACACCCACTTACACACCCATTCATGCGCCCAAACAGTCACTTATGTACCCTGTCACTCATCCATACAGACATTTATGTATCTGCTCAGTCACCCATTCAGCAAATTATGCACTCTCTCATTCACCATTTACAGCCTCTGACACACCTGCACCCTCACCCATACAGCCACTCATTCCTTCTCTCATTCACCATTACACCCACTTAAACACCAGCTTTTTTTTTTTTGTCCTCATTCGCCACCGATCTCGCTTCGAATACACACTCAAGCAGTCCATACCCACAATCAGCAAGCTGAGAGGCGTAGACAGCTAAGGATTGAGAAAGCCCGCCTACCGGCACCTAGACTTGCTTATGTGTACGCAAAGACACCAACTAAGATAACTCTATTTATGAGCTCCAAGAGCTAGATGGCCTTTGTCTTAAGAATTCCAGCTTTATTCTAGTAATCTCCGACCTGGCCCATAGAGTATTAAGGCAGCATAATCATAGGACCCGGTAAAAAAAAAAAATTGTACAATCAAACTCCGGGACCCATCTCGCTTTAAGTATATTCCAAAATGTTCTCTTCTTTTTGCTGCCTGTTCTCAATAAATCCAACTTGGAAGTCGCCAGAACGGAAGATTGCCAGTCAAAAAAGGAGGGAGGGATAGATTCTGTCCATTTTATACATATTTGTCTCCTAGCTAGGAGCATGACATAAAAAAGTAACGACCTTGCAGGGCCTTTGATGTTATCCTGTAAGCCAAAAATGACCAAGTGCAAGTCAATAATAACAGGGCTTCCTATTGTGTCCGACAAAAATTTCCCGATGCTGTCCCAAAAGGAAGTCAGAGCTGGACACTCTTGAAACATATGAATGTCGGAAGCCGAGGCCAGTCCACATTTCTTACAGCATACAGGCGACTCTTTGTTGATTTTGGAAAGCCTCAGTGGGGTGAAATAAGCCCTATGGATGGTGAAAAGATGGTTCCTTTTTAACCACGCCAGTTTTACAATTTCATATAAAAGTTTACACGAACACTGCCACAATGTGTCAGTCTTGAGCTGGTAAAGAGCTTCCCCACAATTCCTTGGCAAGTTTAAAATCACCGTCCACTTCCTCCAAGATTGCCTGATACCAAAAGGAAACTTCCTTCTTCCCTCGGGGTCTAGTCACAAGATTATATTCCAGATCATTGCCTCCCCCTAATAAGCTTCCATAAGTTGTTTGTAAGTACGACTGAGCCCAACTGGCCAACTGGAGATATTTAAATTTAGAAAGGCCGGCCCCAACCCTTTCCCTAAGTTGTTCCCATGTTACTAGGGTACCGTCTGAGATCAGATCCCCCCAAACAGCCAAACCGGCTTCCCTCAGAGGAGCCGCCAAGCTATCCCTCAGACACTCTGGAACCCCAGGAGAATCCCATAAGGGCGCCATGCTAGAGAAGTATCCAAGAGCGACCGACCTCCTCAAATCTGCCCATGTTTTACCCAGGCCCTGCAAAACCTTAAGCCTAACTTTTTTTTAAAACTTAGCATCCCCAAATTTAAATAAAAAACCCTCCACCGGTAAGTGTGCCCCCTGAAGCATGGCTAAAAACATCCCTCCTGCTCAGGTGTTGACCGGCATTTTCAATAACATACTGCATGGGAAAGTTGGAAGGCCCAAGCATAAAGCTGGATATCTGGCAAGGCAAGGCCTCCCTTCTCCCTCCTACGTCTTAGCTTTTTCCAAGCTATCCTCGAGAATTTGTATCCCCAAACAAAGAGTTAATATCCCTCTGAATTTTATCAATTTGTGATTTCTCAAAGTGAAGAGGGATACAATTAAAAAAAAGGTAATCTTCGGGAGGATTGTCATTTTAACTAAGTTGACTCTACCAATGATGGAGAGGGGGCGAAGCCCAGATTTTCATTAACTTCATGCACTCTCTCGCCACCATAGTCAAATTAGTTTCAGCTATCTTAGCTATGTCTTGCACAATGTTTACCCCCAGGTATCTCATTCTGGGGCTTATCTGGTGCTGATATTGATTTGCCGCCTGGTTCCAAACCATTATCTCAGTCTTAGCAGCATTAATTTCGTAACCCGAGACGAGTCCAAACTCCTAGGCTTGGCTAATAACAGCTGAAAATACCATATCTAAATCAGCAGTAAAAATTAAAATATCATCGGCATATAGGGCTACCTTCCTCTCCCACTCTCCATACTTGAAAGGCTGAATGTTGGAATCCTCTCTGAGCCATTGAGCGAATGGCTCAATATATAAATCAAAAGGAGAGGGGAGAGTGGGCAGCCCTGCCTAGTGCCCCTAGATATATTAAAGGGCTCCGTAATACTGCCATTTACCAAGAGTCTAGCCGAAGGTCTCCTGTAGATAGATTGTATTGTACGACGAAACTTCTCCCCAAGATTGAATTTTTCCAAGACCTCCGACAGGTATAACCAATTCACCCTGTCGAAGGCCTTGGTGGCGTCTAAGGTCATAGCTGCTAGGGGGATGGAATATGTGGAGGACAGATCAATCGCCCCAATTAGATCATATGTTAAGTGCGATAACTGGCGGCCTTTTACGAAGCCCTTCTGGTCTGAATGCAGAATGTCCCCTGCCACTATGCCCAATCTTGCTGCCAGTATAGAGGTAAAGATTTTATAGTCGGCATTCAGTAAAGATATGGGTCTATAAGACCCACAATTAGATGCCGCTTTCCCTGGTTTTAAGATCAGAACTATAGTGGCATCGTTCCATGAATCTGGCGGGATCAGTCCTCCTTGCAAGATGTGATTAAAAAGGTTAGTCATGATAGAAATAACCTGATCCCCTATTACTCTGTAAATCTCGGCTGGTAACCCATCCGGCCCTGCGGCCTTCCCATTGTTACCATTGAAGATAGCATCCCTTACCTCGACACAGGTAAAGGCCCTGTCTAGATATTGCTGTTGTTCTGGACTAAGGGAGGGGAGCGGAATATCCCCAAGCCACCTCTGTGCACTGTGGTTATCTACGCTGCCATCCTCCTGGTAAATTGATTGAAAAAAGGCCTGAAAGGCGTCCCGAATTTCCTCATCAGTAACTAAAGTACCCTTCTCATTTCTGATCTCCTTAATATAACTCCTTACTCGGTCCGATTTACTCTTACAAGCAAGGAGTTTGCCCGCTCCTTCTCCATACTCGAAGTGGGAGATCTTACGGGCTTCCCATCTTCGAGTAAGCCTGATGTTCAAAATATTTTCAAGCTGGGCTTTTAATCCGCTGACCTTATCTCGCTTCTTCTGCAAGATTTCAGGGGGTACTAAGCCTAAGAGATCTACCTCTGCGTCTTTCAGCCTAGCTTCAATATCCATGATCTCTTCCTTATATTTTTGTTCCTATAACAGGACCTGCTAGTAATTTGGCCGCGTAAAAGGCTTTCAAAGAGTCCCATACTGAAGTTATTGAGGCTGTACCAGCGTTCACCTCCAAAAACCATTCCACTTCTTGTGAGAGAAAGGAGACTTCTTCCTCCTCCAAGAGTAAGGCTCGATTAAAGGACCAAGTCCTAATTGAACTAGGGACTGGGCATTTCAGTGCCAGAAGGACCCCGGAGTGGTCCGAGAGATGGGGTGTCAAGTATGCAATGTTCTTAACCAGGCTCCTTAATGAATAGCTGACCAGAACAAAGTCAATTCTTGACTGGTGCATATATTTATAGTTTTGATATGACACCCCTAACTGCTGCCCTGATCTGTCTCTCCAAATATCCGATACGGTGAACTGTCTCATAGCCCCAAGCAGATACTCCAGAGATTTAGAAAAGACCACAGCTCTATTAGTTGGAGTTTTATCCAATGCCGGGTTCAAGACAATATTAAAATCCCCTGCCAGGACCATCGGTTCCGGGAAGTCCAATAAATGAGAAAAAATAGACTTCAAACTAGTTGGGTCGTCGTGATTGGGACCGTAATATCCAATTAAGGTTAGCAAGGTCTCCATTATTATAACTTTTACGATGACCCATCTACCATTTGGATCTTTTATATGAGATAATATATGGACCCTGGCTGTTTCCTTAAAAATAATTGACACCCCTCTAATATTTACTGACTGACTTGTGTCTACATGGGAGCCTACCCAACTTTGAGACTTTAGCAAGGAGATCATCTCTTCTTCCAATAAATGAGTTTCCTGGAGGACAATGACCTGCGCTGAAGAGTCCCGTAGATATTGCAAGATCTTATCTCTCCTTGGTCTAGTGCGCAGGCCATTGACATTCCAGGAAAGAATCTGAAAGGAACTCATGGTGGCTCCAAATTCCCCTTGTCTACCAGAGTCAAAATATGGGATGCCAACTTCAGCACCTTCAACACCTGCGCACAGATTCCCCCACTACCTACGCCCTTAATCTTAACTCTAGAGTTGGACGTACCAAAGTGGCGAAAATGTGGATTTTAAAAATTCCCCCCCCCTCCCCTGCGCCCCACCATCCCCTCCCCCCACCCATGGAGAACCCTACCCCCAGTCATCCGGACAGATGAAGTCCAGATAATTGCACCCTGGAGATTCCCGCCTCATCCACCCCAAAGAAAACACCACCAGGAATACTGAGAAGAAAAGAAAAAAAAAAGGAGGGAAAGAGCCAACCTAGCTTTACCTAAGCCGACCTATTACAGTGCAATAAATGTGAAATATGACATGAGAAAGAGGGAAAGAAAAAGGAACCTTATCTGTACCTTATCTATACCCCTCTTATTCTTTTCCTTTTCCCTCTTTTCCCTTTCCCTTTTCTTTCCCTCTTCTTTGTCTTTTGTTGTCTTTTATTTATATCATTTTTACTTATGTAAAACTTTTTTTTTTTTTTTTTTTCTCTTTTTCTTCCTTTTTTCCCCCTTTTCTTCTTTCCTTATAAAACATTGTCTGTTCCCCCCATGAGCTTACTGCATAGAGAAATACTAATATTGTATATTTTGTTTAAAGGTAAGCTATCCAGGGAACCTAGAGAGAAGCTGGGAATAAAGGCACGGTAATAATATGAAGATATAGCTAGCCCAGCTGTATATTTGCAAGCAAGTCTTCAGCCTCCTGTACTGATCTCACATTGTACATTTTGTTTTTAAACATGATCTTCAAGAAGGCAGGAAATTTAAGTTGAGCCACAGCTCCTAACTTTTTAAAGTCCTCCAGCTTCCTACCCAGCTCCCATTGCCTATCCAACGTAACTCTAGCCAGGTCTGATCTAATCTGGAATGGAAAATCCTTACCCTTCAGTGACTTATATTTGAGAGATAAATTAAGAATCTTCTCTTTCAATGAGTAGGTATGGAAATTTATAAGGATTTTCCTCGGTTTGGATCGATTCGGATTTCTTCTGAAGGGGTCTCGATGAATTCTCTGAAAGTCTCGGCCCAATTCATCCTCCGAGATCTCTAGATCAAGTGATTCTTTTAAAAGAGTGATCATAAAAGGCTTAAGATCATCGCCTTCACTCCCCTCTGGAACATTCAATATTCGCAAATTATTCCTGCGGGAATTATTTTCTAATGTTTCCAGCCTGTCTCGCAGGGCCCCCTCATCTCTTTTAAGAGCTACTAGGTCACCTTTCAGGACGTCAAGCTGTTCTGTTAATGCCCCCACATTAGATTCTAATGTCTCCGTCCTTGTATTCAGGAGGTCCACCTTCTTATCCAGCGACTCGCAAAAGCTCCTGATCTCTCCTTGGTTAGCGGCAGAGACCTCAAACCCTTTTTTTATATCTACTGATAATGAGGCCATAAGAAGCTCCAAAGAAGAAATTGAATGTACCTCTGAATTTGGAGCCTCTGAATTGGAAACCTCTGAATTTGGAGCTGACGCTCCTCTGTCCGAGCTTCTTTCCTCCAAAACCGGACCCTTAGGTGAGACCTGGGGGGTATCTGGAGATTCGGCTTGAGGTGTCTGGTCCACCACCTCCTTCCCTACCTCCATCGCGTTATCTCTCCCCTCCAAAGCAGAACTTTCAATATCAACCAGAGCCAAACCCCCAGCAAGTGTAAGGCCCCCCGGCTTTATCTTTTCTACTTTTGAGCCATCTAGGTTAGCAGGACCAACGAATCCAGGTTCCTGCTCAGTTATGTCCCTTTTCCCCAGCTTTCCAGCCTCTCCCTGTCTCACAAGGCACAGAACTTCCGGTAGGACACTAAAAGTACGACCTTAGGGAAGGAGTGATCTTGGGCTTAGCTTCTAGAAAAATGCCCTTAGACCTAGTTGTTTTAGTATTCTTTTTTGACTTCCCCAGATAAAAAAGTTGAAGTATTTTTCTTTTCGGTCTTCGACTTTCTCTTAGTGCTGCTATTGTCGTAACCTTCCCCAGAACTGTTACTCGTGATATTGCCAGCAGTTTCCGCACTTATGTCCAGACTACCCTCCTGTCCATACAGATGCGCCTGGGCAATGTCCTTCCCAACAGACTTTGCCCTTGCGAGCCCTCCTCCTCCTCCCCTGCGTCTTTTACCCTTCTTAATCCACTTACTGTTGCCCAAGGGAGAGGTAGAAGCAAAAGCAGAAGCGAAAGCCGAGACAGGGAATCCGACGCAGCTGGAATGCGTCCCACCTGATTGTGGGACACCCCACCAACCAACAAACCACCACAATCCTGAGGCTGCTCCGCCGAGCTCCGACTTCTCCAGCGTTGCCAGCACCCTCCTCACAGCCGTACTCGCCGCTCCCCTCAGCACACTCGTCCCTCTCGATGCTCTCCAGTTTGGCCGCTATGCCCCTAGTGCTGCCCCTGAGGAGACCACGGGCCGCAACTCTCCGACTCCTGCTTAGCTCCAGCGCCGCCGTCTCCCACCGTGTTAGGCAGGGAGGGGCGGAAGGAGCGGAAGCCGGGCCGGGACCGAGAGCCGCACCGCCCCCAACACACATCCGCCGAAATCCGGCCGGGACAAGCAAGAGCGGAACCCGGACCGGAGCCCGGACAGATCACCCGGCAGCCGCCCGAAAAAGGGAACACCTCAAAAAGAATGTTCCGATCAAGAGGTAACCTGTCTTGACATTGACCCCGTAAACCTTCTCAGTATTCCGCGCTAAACACGGACTCCCATGGCGTGGGGAACAGGCGGGGCCTCCAGGTGCAGCGGCAGCTCAGCTTGCTGCCGCCATGTTCTCCCCTCCAAAGGTTTATTTTGCAAAGGGGTCAAAACACCAACTCACTCACCCATACAAATACTCACATAGCCACTCACTTACTCATACACCCACTGACACACCCAGTCTCTCATATACCCATGTATATATATATCAACTGGGTCTCAAGGTTTCGGAGATACAGCAAAATATCATCTGCGAGCAGCATACATTGTATGGTCAGTTTCTGAAACCTCAAGACCCTCCATGGCGCCATAATGTCTAAACCAGTTTGTGATGGTTCTATGGTGAACATAAACAGAATGATGATCAGTGGCGGCTGGTGATTGAAACTAGTGGTGGGCACAAATACAAACATGGAATTGCACCGTGTAAGTGAGCCTCACTACCCACTTACTTCCATTCACTACTCACCCACCTACATTCAACAATTCACTCACCCACTGCCTTCTATCACCTATCCATTCACTCATCCACATTAAGCTATCTACTGCCATTCACTCAACACGTATACCCAGTCACCCACATTTACTCAGCCACGCAGTCAACCACTTCAATCACTGACTCATCCATTCACACAAGCACACATAGCCTCACCAACCAGTATCCAGCAGTTTCAATGATAAAAAGCTACACTTAGAGGCTTTGTTAATGTTTGTATTATTATTTAACCAGCAGATTACATCTGTTTTATATGACATGTCACACAGTGGCGGCTCGCAGAGGAGTGCTGCGGGCGGTGGGGCGGGGAGGGGCAAGGTGGGGGGTAGTGGACACGGACATACAACGGACAGGAGTAAAGTAAGTAATTAAATAAATAAAACAATTTACCTTGCGCTTGCTGCATCGCCAGCTCGGCGATGCAGCGGCGCTAAGTCAGCTAGTTTTATTTATTTGATTACTGCTTACTACTGTCTGTCGTACGTCTGTGTCCACTACCCCCCCACCCTGTCCCTCCCCCGTCCCGCCCCACCACCCCGCAGCACTCCCTCTGCGAGCCGCCACTGATGTCACATGTAGTCATTAATCTGCAGAAGAAATAAAACAAGCATAACTAGCCATGATAAAGTACTGAGATCTTTGCTGCCTTAGAGAGACACCAGCAGAAGGAAAGGGAAGAGAGGGGAGAGCTGAGAGAACAGAGCTCCAACTTACTGTGCTTGTTGTCCTTGACAGATTCATGGCTTGAGGTCAGGTCTGGTCACACGCTCTTGACTCCCGGATACTCCCTGGGTGAAGTTATTTACTGATTTATATTCCTCTACCTCAGCTATGGTTGTGTGATGGAATCAAGTATGCGCTCACCACGCATGCCGGTTCAACGCCATCTCAACAACGCAAGTCTTAACCACGAATATGCCTTTACCACGCATGCCTTTACAATGAATTATGCGTTGTTAAGGCATGTATGGTAAAAACATAACCGTGGTTAAGACTGGGCAGGTACGTTTTAACCCCCCCTGACCCCGACCCCTGCCCCCACCCTGACCCCTAAAACTACCCCCTCCCTCCTGAAAGCCAACCCCCTCTGCCCCCGAGTCCTAAAAATGTCCCTGCCCCAGTCCTAAAAACTACCCGCCCTCCCCAAGCCCAAAAACCTACCCTGATCCCCGAGCCCTATAAACGACCCCACCATCCCCTAAGCCCTAAAAACGACCCTAACCCCCCCATAGCCATAAAAACTACCCTGCCCCCTAAGCCCTAAAAAGTATTACAATCCCTGCCTCCCGCCCTGGGCCCTAAAACGGCCCCAAGCCCTCGCCCTGACATCTAAAACAACCCCCTTCCCCTAGCCCTAAAAACTACCACGACCCCCTCCTCCTAGATCTGAAAACTACCCCGACCCCCTGCCCTGAAAGCTACCCTGACTGCCTTGCCCTAAAAACTACCCGACCCCCCCACCCTGAAAGCTACCCCGACCCACTGCCCTGAAAACTGCATGACCAAACCCCACCCTAAAAACGACCCCAAATCCCCCAAGCTCTGAAAACGACCCCAACCCCCCAGCCCTGAAAACTACCCCGCCCCCCAAACCATAGAAACTAACTACCTCCAAAACCTGGCCCCAGCCCCACTTACCTCATCGCGTTGCGTCCTCTCTCCGATCCTTCCTGCTTCTGCCAGCCAGCAACTACACAGCGCACTGCCTTAACCATGCATATGCGTGGTTAAGGCATATGCGGGGTTAAGGTAAGCGAGGTTGGAGCACGCGTGCCTCTACCCGCATTGTTTCAACTTTTCCCCTCAACTGTTTTCCTGCTTCCTGGGACAAGGGAAGAAGGGATTCTGAGTAACGTCACATACTCTCAATGAACTGTGACTATAAGGTATGTGCAGACCTCTGGTAACATGCTTCTTAACCCACCCTTTCCCATCTCGTCACAGAGCTGGGTGTGGTCAGTAAGGCTTGCTGATCACACTCTGCCCTTAGCTGATAGGAAAGGGTGGAGTAATAGCAGATGAGTGACATGCAGTCTTTAAAAAGTCTGGGCTGTACAGTGAAACGCTTGAAGCTGTTTTCTATCGGTGCTCCTGATGGAGATGGCGAGGACGTCACCGCGTTATGAGAAAACATAAGGGATGTGCATGGGCAAAGCCTGTCAGCGTCAGTCACATCCTCACACAGGCGCAGCCGGGCTTATGAAAGTGCACAACTTTCACTGGGAGTAAGGATCAAGGAAAACGCTGTCAACAAAATGGTTTATTTTTAAAATGTATTTAAATAACTGCTTCAATAGACGGGCCACCAAAGGGGAGGGTGCAGCCCTTAGCCCTTGAACACCAGACACCGCTACTAGCCAGCCTTTCCTTGGTGCTATATTCACATGGTTGAAAATGTGCAATCACATTCCCCTTGATGCCTATGTCTAGTGGAATGTAAATCTGCTGGTCGGGTGCTAGACCTTCTACTAGAAAGAAGGTGAGAGAAGGGCATTCGTGTTTTTGGGAGCCGTCTTCACGACAGTAACTTGAAATCCTTAGTGACATTCCAAATGTAATATCACCATACTCTACCGCAGGGTGGAAATATCATTGTTGGACCTGGCCCTTTCTGCAGGGTCATCCTCAAACATTTTTCCTTCACCCTCTTGTTTTCTGAGCCTGTTTATGTTGGCTCTAAGGACTATGTGCACTTTACCAATGCTAACCAATGCTAAAGTGCTTGTACTCCCTCCTTTAAACATGGTGAAATTAGCTTACACCCAACTGGCATACTTAATTTACTTGTAAGTCCATAGTAAAGTGGTACTACATGTACCTAGGGCCTGTAAATTAAATGCTACTAGTGGGCCTGTAGCACTGCTTGTGCTACCCATTTAAGTAGTCTTTTAAACCATCCTTTTTAATGCATATGTCGCCCACAGGGCGGGATATTAAAAGCCCATTGGGCAGGGTGCAGCGTATTTAAAACATTGGGCATGTACTTTTAACTTTTACATGTCCTATGAGTGAAAAAAGTCTTAAATTAATTTTTTACTACTGTAAGCCCTACCTCTCCCATAGAATAACATTGGGTTACGTTATTATATTTAATAAGTGATAACTTTCAATTAGGAGCAAGTAGGAATGCCGAGTTTGGTGTCTAAATAATTATAATTTAAAACCATCTTTAATGATAAAGTCAGATTTGAAGTCACAATTTGAAAATGCCTTTTAGAAAGATGGCATTTTCTTGCACTAGCCAGTTGATGCCTGATGCCTGTTCCTGGGTCACATGAGTAGGCGTAACTGGCAATTGGTCTTTGTGTATCTCCCAAACAGTGGAAGAAAGGGGTAAGAGGTATTGGTAGAATGGGCCATCTCTGATGTGTTGAGGGGAAGCCGATGTCACCTACCATACTTGCACATCACAAGGTCTTTGTCTGAGCACACTCACAAAGGGTTTGACACTAGTCTTTTGTACTCCCAGAAAAGCTGGGGCCAGGGCAGGGAGGGAGGAAATTCCAAACACCTCTGGGGGTGGAAGCCTCCAGAACCACCTTCTACTTCAAAGCTGGCACCAGGTATATATATTGGACCCTCAGACCCTGCTGTGATGCTCTGCAAGAAGAACTGCAACTCTGTTGCCCTGCTGACCTGCTGCCTGAGTGAAAAGGACCAGATGTGCATCTTGATCCCAGGACCATCAGAGTGACTGCAAGGGCTAGTTGGCTGGCCTCCTGATCAGAACCTTAGTGACAGAAATGGGTCCAACCATCTTGAACCCGGCACCACAACTCTACTTGCTGTGATTCTTGCTCTCCAAGTGGTGCCACCCCAGTCCTGGATCCTTGGAAGTGGACCTGTGGGTGCTCGGCCAGTCCAACTGTTGTCCCAGCAGACCCGATGCAGCACGTCGCATCAGAACTGCTACATGACGCAGGATCTCTGCAGCTCCTTGGAACCGTTACGGTGCGATGCTTCTTGATGCAAGTCTTCACATCACAGCCCCACAGCTACTTGGAGCCACTGCTGCAAGAAAGATCCACGGTGCGGGATCTTGCAACACTCCGCAAACTAAGATTTAAGGTACACTGTTCAGTGGTCCCTGTATTTGGCTCATGCTAAAATGTGGTCAGCCTGAACTTGTGACTTTCTCCCAGTCCAGAGTGACAAAATACCACAGTTGGCACTTTCTGCTTTTAGGCACTATTCTTACTTAAATCTTTAAAAGGCATATCTCCAGTTCTACAGATTCAATTTTTGCAGTTTTGATCTCAAATAATTTAGTCAATTTTTCATAATTTTTCTAAATTGGTGTGGAGTTTTGTTGTGTTGTGTCTTCACTTTATTACTGTTTGAAGTGCTGCATGAATACTTTACACAGTTAAGTTAAGTCTGGCTGCTCTGTACCAAGCTACCAGAGGGTTAAGCACAGGTTAATTTGGGGGTTGCTTGTGACTTCACCCTAACAGAGATTGTGGTTGGTGCTTGAGTAGGGTTTCACCCCTCCTCAACCAGTAACCCAATTTCCAACAATCATCAATTGTCCTACTGCTTGAAGTTTAAGTTGGATGGCCAACCTAATGACCTAACAACACCCCTGCCAGCTAGCTGCTCTTGGGGTCAGTTCAGAGGAGTGATATCAAGTTGGTACAATATTGGGGGTGTGGCTTGATGCCCAAAAAAGATGACCACATGCATGGGCGTCCGCAGAAATTTTTCCAGGGGGGGGGCAAAATGTTAACGCCATCACCATCCTCCGACATGATGTGTGCCATATCATCCTCAAAAGGATGAATGCAAGTGGTGACCCACTGGAGTTTGAATGCTATATGTAACTGACACTAAGGTCTTTGTGGTATGACCATTAACACACTTCGTTCTATATATTAGAGACAGAAACTGCTAGGCTGCATTGCGCACACACACAAAATGAGGTTGCACAAACCTAAATCACAGCCAAAGCTCAACGCTTACCCCAAAAAAATCCCATAGATGGTTCCATTTGAACCACAGCTTCACTTAGTTTCACAAAGCACAGAAAGCAGCCTGCAGGATTCTGTACCCCAGTTCCAAATTCGGCAGCTCTGGCCATAGTGCCACATCTTCTCCCCCACTGAACACCATACTCTACCACTAAAAGAAACTCGCACTGCCTTTAGATGCAATCCAATTGTGTCCCGCTATAAACGCCTGGAAGCAACTCAATTCAAATTATGCACTAGACAAGAGTAATCTTCTTCTGAAAAAACAGTAACAACCTCCTGGAAAAAGCAAACACTCACAGGGAATGCAAGACTAAGTAAGGTATGTGAAATGTAAGCATGGAACAACATGCTTACCTTAATGCTTGCGATACAAAAGGGGATGATGGACGGAACGTTTGAGCCAATCAAACACTCACCCCCAGTCAACTGATCTGGGTTTAATCCATCATCATTCTTTAGCTCACTCCACCACCCCAGTTCAGACATGGCCATATGCAAATCAGTCTGACCCTGTGCCTCATGGGAACAGTCCAGCCCGAACTGCCAAGCCATGTCTTCCCTGGACCGGAAACAAGCATCCTAGGACCGGTTTCTGGCATTTCAGCCGTCATCAGCCAGGCTTGCAAACACTCACAGGGAATGCAAGACTAAGTAAGGTATGTGAAATGTAAGCATGGAACAACATGCTTACCTTAATGCTTGTGCACTTGTTATTCAGAAATCAATGTGTGTTTTTGCCTGAAAAGCTAAGGACATGACTACAAGGCCCGGAAGGGACCCGTTTCAATGTCCATTGCTTAGATCCTTACAAAACATAAGGAGTATGGTTTTAAAAGACCACATTCATGAACATAAAGCTGCAGTACACTACACATTTCATAAACTACTAAAAGGAAAACAGCTGATAAGGATCACATGAAACATTTTCTACACCACGCATTAACCAGATATCGCAGTACCTCCAGGAATGGTGAACTTCCTCACCTGAGGAAAAAATGCCATTCAAAGATGAGAAAAATGAAAGTAATGCTGCCTTCACTGGGAAAGTCTGTTGGCGCTAAGGTGTTTGGGTGTGAATAAAACCAATCTGGCAACTTTTTGACCACTCTGTCTTGCTCATCCATCCAGCCATTTACCCTTTCACTCATCCAGCCACCCTTTCACGTACTCATCCATCCACCTAGTCACTCATCCTTCCACTCATTCACCCTTTCAGGCATCCACACATCCATCCTCCCTTTCTCTCTCAATCGACCCTTTCACTTAGCCATCCACCCAACCATCCATCTACTCATCCACTCATGAATCCATCCATTGACCCTATCACTCATCCATCCTTTCAATCATCCATCCATCTTTTCTCTCATCCATCCACCCATTCACTCCTTCACTCATATATCCAACCTTTTTCCCATGTACCCTCCCTTTCACTCACTCATCCATCCTTACATCCTCCCTTTCATTCATCTGTCCATCCATTCAACCTTTCACTTATCGATTCATCAATCCATCCATCATTTCACTCATCCATTCACCCATCCTTCCTCTCATTATCCAACCATTCACCCTTTCATTCATCCATTAACCCTTTCACTAATCCATCCAGCCATCCAACCATCCCTTCACTTACTCTCTCACCCACCTTTTCACATTAAGTATGAGCTGAGCCTTCGTCTGCAGAGTTGCAGACAGAAGAGACCCATCAGGAACTCACCCCTCGTTGTAGTTCCTAAAGCAAAGGGAGGTGTTCAAGATGCCCCTGCACACAGTCAATCTGAAACTTTGGAAGTCATGAGTCATGAGTCATGCATGATGCACAGTGCCAGGACGTGAGGTGGCTGTGGCATGGTGTTGTTTCCAGGGCTTTAAGTGTGGGGGGGGGAGTGTCTCTCCAAAGAGGTTGTTCGATTTAATTAAGGGCGTGGATTGAAACACCTAAGCTAAAATTCTGTGCTTAGCATAGTGTGCCGCCCGACTGGTATTTTGCTGCTTCTGTCATTGCATTCAGATATATAATACAGCAGGTAATGTTACACCTACAACAAGCCAGAACTATAGGCTTTGTCAATGGTTGTTAGTTGCATACAATAAAAAAGCAGCAACCATGGATTCGTTGAATATAATATTGAAAATGGTTCAGTTTTAAAATGATGAGACTGTGAAAGACGGTGACCTATAACCCTTTTAACTTCTTTTACAGCCTTATTTTGATTAACTGGATTCTCTCGTAACAGCATGGGCGTTTTCGTACATTTCTTCCTTCTGACAGGATGCCCGAGGCTGGAGGAGGCCCACCACACGCTTTACCAGCCAGACTGGCCATTGTCATTCTGTATGTGGCAATCAGCTGCATGCAGAATTACAATGGGAGGGGTGGAGCTGCTCTTGCGCTCAGAGGAGTGCGAGGCGGCCCCGTCAAGGCATTGAGGATTCTCACTGGGGAACAGTGATGTTCCCCAAAGGCCAAAATTACGGACAAAAGGCGGCCGGCTGGGTGATCCAAGGGGGGGCAAGCGCCCCTCCTTGCCCCCCCCCCCTGCGGACGCCCATGACCACATGAGGAGGACCTCCGAGGCAACCAAGGGGATTTATCTGGCCCAACACCAGCTTTTCAGCTGAGGAATTCGCCCCGAACAACATGAGCATGCTGAAACCCTCCTGCTAACTCACATCCCCATTTGGAGCTTTAGCTCTTAAGTTTTGCTGACGTTTGCTGATATGGCAGGAGACGCCCAGTTTATCGGGTTGCGCCTGCCATTTTGAATTTCACCGCTGAAGTAAATTTCGGAGTTCTCAGCTTCGCACCTTGTCATGTAGATGAGTTATTTTTCTAATAAGAATTAATTGGCTTCCTATCCTGCACATTCGGTCTGCTTATGTTATGTTAAAGAATTTGTAAAGAGCATGACTGCTCCAGCAACGGGGCATCCCAGCAGTAGCCTCAGAAGAACCAGCTGCAGAAAGAAAAACAAACAGGAACTTTTATGTAGAAGTCTTCCGGAGATTTTCTTCAAATTATGCTGCTTTTATAACTATATCAAGTAATGCTGGCTTTTTCTCCTGAGTCACAACATGCAAACTTATGGGAAACACCAGAACTTTCAAGCTTAACGCACTTGTCATGCTGTTGAATGCGCAATATCCAATTGATATAAAAAAAACTCCTATGCTGTTCTAGACCCTGCAATGGAAGCTCTTGGTAATCCTCATGAAATTTTTCTGTCATGTTTATCCTTCACTCTTCCTTCCTCCGCTAAAACTATCTCTAAATTGCCTACAACCACTCCTCTTTCAACTAATAAAACACCAAAAAAGACCCTTCCTTGCCTGTGAAAAACATCACCACTGTTTCCATGGAGCTCATTCTGGAAGACATTTGCGCTTTAAAACCATAAATGTAAGACACAAATAAGAAACTACAACAATTAGATGACAAATGGTCTTTAATGAAGAATAGAGTTACGGAAATGGAACAACGAATCAGTGACATACAAGACACTGCCCAAGAGGTTAAACTCCTTCAAACTGAAGATGTGCGCCTTAAAAAACTAACAGAGGATTTGGAAAAATCGCAAAAGGCGTAACTACCTTTGCATTTATGGTCTTGCGGAGGGGGTGGAAGGCTCTCACCCAATTTCATTCTTTCTATCCTTCCAAAAGTTCTGAATATGTCTGAATCATCCCCATTGGAACCCACAGAGAGCTCATAAACTAGGCCATCTCCCTAATTTTCCTTCAATATCGCACAGATCTTGTTGAGTCATCATCTTCTTTTTGGAATATCAGGTTCTCCACATGGCAATCAAAGCTGCCATAGCTAAAGGTAGAATAACTTGGTCTGGTGACTCACTCTTTTTTTTAATCGCTGGACCACGCCAAGCCCACTGCGGATAGACGAAGAACCTTTCTGGGCATGCGCCTCGCTCTTTGCTCCCGTGGTGCTCGATTTGGCCTATTTCACCCATGTCTCTTTAAGGTGACTTATAAAAATTAAACGACGACGTACAAAGACCCTGTTCTTTTGCAGAAATTCATAGACCATTGTAAAATTGAAGAGATGGATACATCTGAACTTCCACATTCCTAATTTACTTTGCCTATGTTGTGTTTTTACGTTTTTAATAATTTTTACATAACTTATTCTGATGGTGTTACTTTTTTGTCATTCATATTTATGTTTTTACTTACCTTATGTGTGATAACTTGAGGTCTTCTTTTTCTCTCCCGTAGGTAATGTTTTATCTCATGTCCCTCATGATTGTACTTACTTATTCTCTATGTGGTTCTGGTTGCCTCTGGAATCTGGTTGCATCATTTTCCCGTTGTGGTCTCAACACCCTCAGTCATTTGTTTTGCCTCCAGGGTATGTTTCTTGTATCCTCTTGTTCTTCCAAATGTAGTTATGTTCTTTCATTTTGTTACTACATCTTTTTACTTCGCTCTTTTTTCCTTTTCCTTTCTTTCACTTTTTGCTTTTTTCCAGTCTTATACCTTCTCTTCGATGTTCACCCATTTTTTTTCATTTTTCTCTTTTTTCCTTTACTACAAGTTGCTCATTTTTTGTACAAAGTTCTTTATTGTATAAGTGTAGTTTTATATAGCAATTATTCTTGTGTAGAGTTTAATAATCATCATATATTTATTACTGCATGACATTACACGTAATTTATAGGAATGTTAAAGGGTTGGGTTCATATAGTGTAAAGACAGAGGCCCCCTGCATCCGGATGCGGTTCCTTAAGGCAGGGCTAAATATTGCAATGTAAAGACTTAAGGCAACACAGATACAAAAATGACATAATGCAATTAATGAAACAACCAAAACATTAATAAAGAAAGAACCGACAAATACTAATATACTGAATAAAGTATCAAAACTTATATTTTATTAATTCAATATGAATACTAAATTTTTTTTTTAAAAGACCCAATCATACTGATTCATTTATATCAACATTCATACCATAGACAGTCAAAATACAATAAAACCAATAATTCTATACTAAACAGTAATCACAATTGATATCTAATGATGAGTAACAAATGTGGCAAGACGGTAGTAGATTGTTCTGTTCTACGCGCGTTTCGGCACAAAGCAGTGCCTTCGTCAGGAAAAGGGCCACAAATTTTCTGGTGAAATCTTGGTTGAAAAGGCAAGACAGCCAAAAAGGGAATCAATGAATTCTATGAAACGTAAAATATGCGTAGTATCCGGATGCAATAGAGAGATGCTTTAAACTAGACGTTTTCAAAATGATCGAAATGATAACGCCAATGTAACAAGCAACTGATACACTAACTTCGAGTAAATGACTTTACGCTGCAATTATGGCATATAGAGGACCCCAGAATGCGGAGACTGGACATTATAAAATAAATCCAATTATCAGATGAATCGTGACACACATTGAGATCAATCAGCTAACGGACGTTAGCATTTACAGTCTTGGCATACTAGCAAAATCCTTCTCTCTATTTACAAGCTCATGTCCTAAAGCATTCAATCATATCTAGCTACTCGAAGTTAGTGTATCAGTTGCTTGTTACATTGGCGTTATCATTTCGATCATTTTGAAAACGTCTAGTTTAAAGCATCTCTCTATTGCATCCGGATACTACGCATATTTTACATTTCATAGAATTCATTGATTCCCTTTTTGGCTGTCTTGCCTTTTCAACCAAGATTTCACCAGAAAATGTGTGGCCCTTTTCCTGACGAAGGCACTGCTTTGTGCCGAAACGCGCGTAGAACAGAACAATCTACTACCGTCTTGCCACATTTGTTACTCATCATTAGATATCAATTGTGATTACTGTTTCGTATAGAATTATTGGTTTTATTGTATTTTGACTGTGTCTATGGTATGAATGTTGATATGAATGAATCAGTATGATTGGGTCTTTTAAAAAAAAATAATTGTATTCATATTGAATTAATAAAATATAAGTTTTGATACTTTATTCAGTATATTAGTATTTGTCGGTTCTTTCTTTATTAATGTTTTGGTTGTTTCATTAATTGCATTATGTCATTTTTGTATCTGTGTTGCCTTAAGTCTTTACATTACATTGAAAGGGTTGGGTTCACCCATAAAATGTCAAAGAGTATTGTCTCATTTAGCCACATTAAAAGCTGACATAGCTCTGTTACAAGAAACAGGTATCGTGGACACAGAAGTTTAGAAACTCACACAACAATGGGTTGGGCATGCTTTTACCTCACCAGGCTCAGGTAAGCACAATGGTGTGGTAATTCTGTGTAAATGATCATTAAATGTCTCACTAATTGCACAAGAATCCAATTTGGAAGGTCGTGACTTATTTTAAAACTAACCATTAATAAAATACCACTCAATCTCTTCAAAATATATGCTCCCACACAACTTAATAAATCTTTCTGGCCTAATATTACTCATAAATTGATGTCTCTTACTGATGACTAACTCATATTTAGTGGAGATTTCAACCTAGTAATGGAGCCTTTTTTGGATTGCTCCTCTAAATCTAAATGTATTCCCTTTCCGATGCACAAACAATTCCCTTCAACCATCTCTCAAAGATCTCTTATACATTTTTGGAGAATTTGCAATCCTTGTTCCCAGGAATATACCTTCTTCTCCCCTGTTCATTTCTCCCAATCCAGAATTGATCACATATTTGTATCCAAAGCTCTATCACAACATATTATTCATGCTGATATTAATACCATATTAATCTCAGACCACGCTTCTGTTTTGTTAGACGTTCATTTTCTTCCCCCTCTCTCAAAGATAAGACGCTGGAGATTTAACACTTCTCTTTTATGGGATACTTCCTTTGCACAATGTTTTGACACATTTGTATCGGAGTTCTTTGCGTTGAATGAATCCACTGTAGTATCTTTGTAATATGTATGGGACTTCTTCAAAGCTGCTTCTAGAGATTTTACTATCTCTTATGTGTCTACCAAGAAGAATGCTAATTCCCAAAAAACTTTAGATATTATGAAACATATCAAAACTTTAGAACATTTCTATTTTTCATTTAAATCAAATTCCTGCTTAGATTAACTAATTAAAGCAAAATTTGAATTTAGTTTACTTTCTACAGAAGATGCTGCTTTCTTTCTCCTAAGTCCAGCGCCAAATACTATGGCGGCCAAAACAAGGTAGGGAAAATTTTAGCTAACTACCTGGAAGTGAAAAAAGAATTAATCAAATTAACACCAGTTTACAACATGACTCTACTCCTATTTTTAAAGACAATGATATCTAAACTGAGTTTACAAAATATTATCAAGCTCTTTTTACACCAGAAAAGAATCCCTCCCAAGCTATTACTTTTAATCTATCTTCAATTCATAAAGAATTGGATTTAAAAACGGACTTTTCCCATTTAGATGAGAACATTACTATTCATGATATACAAAATGCAATCAAATATATAAAAAAAAAGGCAAGGGTCTGGGCCCTGATGGCTTCCCCATTAAATATTATCTTTATTTTTCTAAACAATTACTTCCCAAATTATTCCAATTGTTTACATTCTTTGTCTCTTCAAATACAGCTTCCGGCACTTTTCAAGACGCTTTAATTTGCCTTATTCCTAAAGACAATAAGGACCACAGGTTGTGTAAAAGCTGTAGACCCATTCCCTTTGTTTATTCAGACTATAAAATATTTGCTAAAATTCTGGCTTTATGTTTAGATCTGTTACTCCCTCTTTCTATTGGCAAGGAACAATCTAGCTTTGTTAAGGGCAGACATCTTTCTGATAACACTAGACTCATTTTTGAAATCCAAAGCAAATGCAAAACAGACAAACACTTGCTAGCAGCTATCCCTCTTGATACTGAGAAAGCCTTTGATGGAATGTAATGGAACCATTTTTTGTCTACTCTTACATGGTTCGGTTTTGGGCAGAAATGTATTAATCTATTATCACTTTTAGACTCATCACCTAAAGCATCAATATGTGTTAATGGTCCAATTTCTACTCCATTTCAACTTCATGGAGGAGTTCACCAAGGTTACCTTCTCTCCCCTCTTCTCTTTATCCTTGCAATTGAACTGTTTTTATCAAGGATTCAACATAATAATAGTATTAAGTGATACAAATATGGAGATTAAATTCTTAGTTTATGCTGATGACATTCTTTTATATATGTCTTCTCTGGAAACCTTCTTACAACCATTTCTGATAAGTGTGAGATCCTCTCTCCGAAAGGAATGGTGTTTAAACATGAATTTCTATCATCACATTTTCTATGGAATCCAGTAAACAACAAATATTTGGACATTTGGTTTACGGACTCTATAAAATCCTCAATCCCCTAAACTCTGCATCCTTTCTTACTTCCTTAAATGATTCCATTTCCCGATGAAACCCATTGTTTCTCGCTTGGTGGGATAGGTTGGATTCCATTAAAATGATGTTAGTTCCAATTTTTCTTTTCTTTTATGCAATTCCAATCAATATCCCAGTTTCTATCTTTAAAAAATTGCACACTATTTTAACTTCCTTTTTATGGAATAATAAAAAGCCATGCATGTCACTCAGTAGGCTACAGCACCCTAAACTCCAAGAGGGTGTAAATTGTCCTCATTTTCAAGCATACCTTAATGCATTCTTACACAATGACCCATCCTCAACTGACCCCCTTTATGGATGGACATATAATTAAATTTCATCCATCCCTTCTCCTTTCCAGATATTTATTCGTTCACTCAATGCCTGACTTCCATGTCTCTCCCTACTCTTAAAAATGCTTGCAAACTATTATGCCCAATCTATATTTCCTTCCCTCCCAAGATTGATCAATTTCTTCAATCCTCAATTTGGTATAATAAATTCATTAGAAATCAATAATAAAACTATCTATTAGGAAATCATGGAGAGACAAAGGCCTATTATGGACTCATCAGTTATTTCAAAATCAATCTTTTATTTCCTTCTCTCAAGCTCAATATCTCTTTAAACTCCTGTCCTCATATGAAAACAATGTATTTCTTTGATCCAAGCCATCTCTAACTCCTACACTTCTTTAAGCTCAACTCCTATTTTGATCCCAAGTACAGCCTCTACTAATAATGCTCTACAATTTGTGCTATCTATTCACCCCACAGCCTCTGGTATTTACAATACCCTCACTTCCTCGCCACCTATTAGGGAAAAAACATAATTGGAAATACAATGGGAATCTGATTTGCAGACTTTGTTTCCTACTTATCTATAGAACAAAATATGTCTCAAGATACGCTAATCATCACATGCCACTAACACAGCCCAAACTCTATTTTTCATTTACAATAGAATTCTGATTACTCCAGCTAAGTTACACAATTTTAATCGCAATGTCTCTTCATCTTGTTGTTCATGTAATGCTATTGTTTCAGAGATCAAACATATGTTATTTGAATGTCCGACTACTTACCAATTTTGGTTAAAGGTCTGGTCACAAATCAATTCTATTTTCCACTCATATATACCTTTTAACTTTACAAATGTATTTGATGGCAGTCTTTCTGATGATTGGATTGATTGTAATTGTAGTTCCGTATTGTTGATTTATTCATTGCAGGTGCATTCCAACAAATAAGAGAAAACTAGAAGAATTCCCTTCATATATCTTATCAAGCATGGTTGTATGGTATATGTTACAATCACAGACTAGATGGAGTGTATACCACCCCACTATCCTTACACATTAATAGACAAAATCTCTGGACACCAGTAACAATTTTTCTTAACTCCTGTGCTTTCAATACTAACCTACACCAATCCTTAACTGAAGTACACAAACCTCCTTGAATTACTTGTTTACCTCATGTGTATGTGCATAACAAGAGTTTTTTTCTCATTCATCATATTATATTACCCGATTGTACTCTTCATTGTTACTTTTCTTCTCAATAGTTGCTTTAATCTCACCCCATTAATATTTTCTAATATTTCCTATGCTTTCTTTCTCTTCTCTTCTCTCCCTGTCTTTCTTTTCTTACTTTTGGCTTTCATATAAATTATATTAGAATGTTATCATATTTCTAAATATATGCATTATGTTATTGATTCAATCCGTTGCTGTTTATAATTATTACTTTTTCTTTAATAAACTTTATCCTTAAAACTTAAAAAAAGGTTGGTACAATAATTGTCTTGCTGCTCTTGAGGGTTACTGCAAATTTTCTTAAGGCCCCTTGTAAGGAACACTCATCGATACATTTTTTTTTTTTTTTTAATATATTTCTTTATTAGGTTTTTGTTCTCCAAATCATTAGTTCACATGTCAAAAACAGCAATGACACAATTGGTCCACCTCAGCCGAGGTGGCCGACTTTACAGTAATAATACGTAATGAAAATGAGAACTGCGATCGTAACCTTGGTGAGTCCTTGTTTTCTTGGCAGCAAATTCTTTTATGTGCTGAAACATAACGTCAACTGTAGAACTCCCCCCTCCCTCCCCGCCACCCCCCCTCCCTGGTGCCCTCTCCCCTGCTGTCGGGTCTAAGGAACCAGTATTCTGTACATTCTAGTGGTCATGCGGGGTGTCCCTGTGTGTCCCCCGTCGTCCCGGGGTCACCTCCTCTGTGGAAGGCTCCTCGCCTGAACCCTCGGGTGTAGGTAGGGGGTCTTGCCCTGTTATGTCGTTCATCATCGCCCCCCATGCCATCAACACCTCGGGCAGTTTGGCATCTCTCCTGGTATTCCTAATGTGTCCTTCCTCTGCTAGTGCCCACTCTCTTAAATCCGTTCTCCACTTTTCCAGAGTCGGGCCCTGTTGCGTGAGCCAATGAATTGCTATCCACCGTTTGGCTATAACCAGGCCTAAGACCAGGAACCGCCTGCTTATCTTTCGCTTGGGATCTCTAGGGATCAAACCCAGGAGGCAGGCACTCGGGTCTAAGGCTAGTGCCCACCCTGTGATCTTAGTCAGGTCGTCGCGAATCGCCACCAAATATGTCTGGATCATGGGGCATCCCCATACCATATGTAAGAAGTCTGCCGGCTCATAGTGACACCGAGGGCAACGTGAGTCCCTGGAACCATCTATGCCCTGAAGTCTCCGGGGGAGAGGTAAGTCATATGTATTATGTTGTACTGAATTTGCTTGAAGCGGTTGCTCACCGACACCTTCCGTACACTCTCGTGTATTTTTCCCAGTCCCGGGCCGTGATCTCTTGCGGACACACCTGCTGCCATTTGTCTTCTATCTTGAGGGGGCAGTCTGTTTATCGTCCCGTAACGCCCGATAGAGGTGCGTGACGAGCTTCCGCCCACCAGCCATGGCGATCATGGTCCCCAGGGTTCCACAGTGCCCCGGAGCCTCCGGGAACGTGGGCCATAACTGCCGTGCCGTTGCTGCTATTTTTGCATATTGTAGAAATTGCCCCACATGTAATTCGAAGGCCGTCACCGCCTCCTGGTAGGTAATAAATTGGTCATCTGGGTAAAGGTCAGATAGCATAAGGCAGCCCCCGGCCTTCCAAATCTCCGTGGACATCACCTGGTCTATGTGCGCAAAGGACGGCATCTGCCAGAAGTCTGCCTCTGGGGCAAACGGCCGTCCCCGAATTATTCTGCGGGACACCCGATTCCAGATTGATGCCCCAAGCCGCACCAATGGTGGACCACACTCACCGCGCCCCCCGGTTCGCCAGAGGAGCACCCCCAGCTGTCGGCCCTCGTAGGTGCCTTCCAGCACGGACCTCTCCCAGGAAGGATCCGTGTCCAGCCAGGCTATAGTGTGTTGCAATTGAGATGCGAAATAATACAATTCGAGGTCAGGGACCTCCAGACCTCCCTTGCCCCAGCTACGTTTCAGAACCGCTAGGCTCACCCTACAGCGCTTTCCATTCCACAGCAGTAGGACCATCAAGGCATCCAGTTCCCGGAATACCCGATGCGAAAGTTCGAAGAAGGAGCCTTGCATGGTATAAAGGCAGCGGGGCAAGACCACCATCTTGAACAAGGCGATCTTTCCCATCAGGGAGAGCGGGAGCGTGTTCCAGAAGGCAATACTACAGTGTAAACCCCTGATTATCCTCCCCATGTTGTGCTGATAAGAAACTGCCTCATTTCTGCTAATCCACATCCCCAAATAACGGATAGTGTCATCTGCCCAAGGAAACTCCATGACTGGACGCTGGGACCTCTCCCAGTCACACTCCGGGCTAATCGCGTACAGTTGCGATTTCGTCTTGTTGACGGAACTCCGGAGGCAGCGGCAAACCGCGTCAGCGCCACCAGCAGCGTCGGCAATGACCGGGTCGGCTGACTAAGGTATACCAACGCGTCATCCGCGTATAGCGATATGATGTGTTCCGTGGCCCCCACCTGTATGCCATGTCCTTCGAGCACCCCTCGTAGATGGCCTGCCAGCGGCTCCATTGCCAGGGCAAAGAGCATGGGGGAGAGCGGACACCCCTGCCGTGTCCCTCTTTCTATCGGTATCGTGTCCGACACGTAGCGTCCCATGCGAACTCTTGCCGTTGGACGGGTATAGAGTAATTTAATCCAGTTTACAAACCCCTCTCCAAGACCCATTTTCTGGAGAACCAGCCATAGGTAGGCCCAGCTGATGGAGTCGAACGCTTGTTCGATATCAAGGAACACCAATGTGCTCTGTTGGGCCCGGCCCTCGAGATGATGCATTACATGTGCCAGGCGGCGGATGTTTCGCAACGTGTTCCTACCCGGGATGAACCCGGATTGGTCCTCATGGACCAGCCGCCGAAGATAAGGGAGGAGACGACCTGCCAGCACGTGACTGATAATTTTAAGATCGACATTCAACATTGAGATCGGTCTATATGAGCCGGGGAGGAGGGGATCTTTCCCTGGTTTGGGGATCATCACAATCAGCGCTTCCCGCATAGAGTCAGGGAGCACTCCCCGTTCCTCGGCTTCACCCACGATGTCCAGTAACCTGGGGATTAAGACTCTGCCGTTCTCTTTATAGAGTTCGGCGGTTATGCCATCCATCCCCGGGGATTTCTTAGTCTTCAAATGGGCGATCGCCGCCCGGAGTTCGTCCACTGTAAAGGGACCCCCCAAGGCCTCCTGACTGTCTTTGTCCAGGCAAGGTAATTCCACTTCCGCCAGATAAGCCTCCATGCCCTCGAGGGCCTCCGGAGGCTGGGGCGCCGAGTAGGTTTTCTGTAGATGGGTCAGGAATACGCCGTTGATCTCCTGCTGGGTGTATACCAGCTGTCCTGAGGCAGCCTTGAGCGCCAGAATCGGGTGAGGCTGTGTCTCTGTCCGAATCAGGCGAGCCAATAATCGCCCCGCCTTATCCCCGTCCGTATACCAACGACTCCTACTTGCGGTTCTATTAAATCTGCCTAATGAATCCCACAGGTCCCCTATCTGCCGTCGCACGTCGACCCATTCAGTTGACCTTTCGCCATTCATGGGCAAGTCTTTCTCCAGGGACGCCAGGCGCTCTTCCTGTCGACCCAGATCGCGCTCCAATACTCTCCTCACCCCCATCTCAGTGGACATACAAATTCCCCTTATCACCACTTTCATCGCGTCCCATTCAGTCGCCCGGGTGCCGGCTGAGCCCCAGTTGACTTCCAAGTAGTCCTCCAGTCCCTTCGCTATGGCTTCTTTATAGATCAAGTCACCAAAAGCTTCAGTGTTAAGCCGCCATAGCGGTACCTTAGATCTCAGTCGGTCCAGCGAGTAGGTAATTAATAACGGAGAATGGTCGGACAGATAACGGCCCAGATATTGTGGCGCTGCCATCCGATGGACCGCCCCCCATTGGATGAAAAAGTAATCCAGTCGACTGTGGATATTGGCAGCAGGTGTGTGGCATGAGTACTCTCGCCGACCAGGATTACGGTGGCGCCATATATCCAATAGCCCGTGATTATATAGCATCTGGCCCATCGCCTCCCTAACCCTAGGTTTGGCATCCAGCTTTGGGGGATGTCTGTCCAGTTCCCCATCCAGGGCACAATTAAAGTCTCCCGCCACAATCAGTTCCGTATCCGGGCTCAGATCCAGCCGTCCCATCACTCGACCCAGAAACCCCCCGTCGTCAGTATTCGGGGCATATATATTTACCAGGCATACGCTACGTCCATCTAGCGTCCCCTCCACTATCACATATCTCCCGTCAGGATCCTGTTCCGCATGCAAGGCCTTAAAAGGGACCCCCGGTGCCACCCAGATCAGTGCTCCCCTAGCAAACCCCGAGTATGAGGTAGCGAAAAACTGGCCCCTCCATCTACGTTGGACATATTTGAGGCAGTCTCCCCACAGGTGCGTCTCCTGGAGCAGGGCTATGCTTACCCTATAACGCCGAAGGTAGGATGCTATCCGTATTCGCTTGACCCTATTATTGAGCCCACGGACATTCCATGTAATCAATTTGTATTCCTGTGTGTCACCTGGCATAAGTAAACAGTTGTTGGCAACGCCGCCCCCCGGTTATCACTGTAGACTCTCTAGGGAGCCTGTAGCATGACCCCCCTAGCAGTAGACTCCTGCGAGCTCGTGTGGTGGACCCTTGACTAGACCCGACAGCCCCCCAAGCAAACCCTAAACGTAAAACCCCAACTCCCCCACCCACAGGCGGTAGCACATCATTACAAAGCAGAAAGGTATGCGGTTCCTAGTGAACACGGTAAGTTGATGTGTGGTTAGTGTGTAATGGAGTACACACTAGAAGCAGGAGGAAATTTCCTCCTTTCGGAAAAGGAACCCTCACACACCCCCCATCAGTGGGGTGTCTTGCTTCATCATCGGGTCTGCTCCTTATCGGGTTGGCGCTGCAATACCCGATCGGCGCCCTTAACGGGGCCTTTTGGCGGAGATCTTTTTTTCCTTTTTGCCGTAAGGTGCAGTGCGTGTGAGGGCCCTAGTGAGTGTAGATGTAATAAGTAAAGAAGTGAGATTAAAACAGGAGGTAGAGGTCCACCCAGAACTATTTTAATGGTAGTGGCCACTCTCCTGACTAAAAAACGTGAAGGTTGCGCAACCCTGTTATAAGGTCACGGGGATGTGCGCATTCGGGGTCAACATGTTTCTTGCCGTTAGTTCAATTTGAGGGCAATTCTTCAGGACCAATACAGGATCTATCCACACTTTCTGGTAGTGGTGCACACTCTACTAAGTAAGTGACCACCTATACAGCACCCTAAAAAGTGGTACCTGAATTTCTAGGACATCAACCTGTGAAGAAAATATATATAAACTCACCCTGGCATAACCAAGGGCGCCCTCTTCAGAATCGAACAAAGATGGGTGCTGCGATTAGCCTCGGATACAGAGGGTCTCAACGAGGATATACCTTGGGCATCCCTGACGAGATGAGAATCCAACCACTACTTGGGCCCTATACATCTTTGGTATGTTTGTCACCACAGGAGGTTATGAATAAGAATGCCATCCACAAATACACAACCCTCCTGTGTTAAGATCCAACTTGGGATCCCCTTAGGATTCCTTAATACTACCCATCCGTATATTAGACTACCAGCGATTCTACCTCTTAGCCATACACTACATAGTTGACATCATGACGACTTCACCCAGATCGTTCTACTTGTATCACTACATACACGAGTAGCGCGATCCCGGCCGCTACGTCACCATTGGTTGGCAAAATACCCCTAACCACTTTGATATTACACCCAGCCAGCCACGCACTTCTAACGCCATTCCCAAGATGGCGCCGAGTAACATACACGAGTAGCGAGATCCCGGCCGCTACGTCACCATTGGTTGGCGAAATACCCATAGCCACTTTGGTATTACACCCAGCCAGCCACGCACTTCTAACGCCATTCCCAAGATGGCTCCGGGTAACAACTGGGTGAGCGTTCTAGCGTGGCTCACGTATAGGCGGAGGTGCCCGCCCCCTGCATCGGCCACCTGGAGGATATACGGGACAGTGCTCGCATTTCCCATTCTCCTACCGGGACCGGCAGAGCAGGGGTAGGTCTTCCCGCGATCCGCGTGGATGCCCAAGTAAGTACCAGCGCCTGGGTAACTTCATCATGTGGGACGTTTTTGGCGGGACTACCCACACTAGGGACTACGTAAGAATTGGTTCTGAGCCCATAGTGAGCACGCCTTATACTTTTGTATTGTTTAGCCTAACCCACATCCCGGTGCCTAAACCCGACCCGATATCGAGAGAAGGTGTTTAGTTGCATTGAGGACCTTGGGGCTGACCTACAGGCCTGAGGTGGGCTCATTGTGACTAGCATTGTGTTTATTACTTAGACACGATGCTACTGTAAACGCGGAGGCTATCCCCTGACACAGGTGGCGGGTGAAGGCCTCACGGTGGACCCCTCAGCGTCGCCGGTTCGGGTACGCCAGGAGGCGCTTGACTGGGGATACTACACCGGTCATCACAGCCTCGGGATAGCATGGCATATGCGCTACTACAGCATCGACCCTTAACTTTGGGTTAGTTCAGCCTTTTATGTACCTTATCGCCCTTGATTTTCGCTGACTCCGCAGAGCATGACATTAATTTCTTTTATTTCCCACATCCTTAAGGACACTGCACTACTCAGTGTTGGAACTCGCCGGCCACCGACGATACATTATTCCGACCCTACTGGGTGAGTTCTCTGGACGCAAGGAGCATAGATATTCCTCACATACAGCTCCTTATTATTGCGTCACTTTATGCTACTCCATATCGCCATGTGCATGGTCACTACCACCTTGAGTGATGCATGCTGTTTTTATCACATCATTGTATTATTGGAACACGAGAAAAGTATAGTAGGTTGATGCAATGTTCTGATATACCTTCATACTTATATATATTTTCTTCACAGGTTGATGTCCTAGAAATTCAGGTACCACTTTTTAGGGTGCTGTATAGGTGGTCACTTACTTAGTAGAGTGTGCACCACTACCAGAAAGTGTGGATAGATCCTGTATTGGTCCTGAAGAATTGCCCTCAAATTGAACTAACGGTAAGAAACATGTTGACCCCGAATGCGCACATCCCCGTGACCTTATAACAGGGTTGCGCAACCTTCACGTTTTTAGTCAGGAGAGTGGCCACTACCATTAAAATAGTTCTGGGTGGACCTCTACCTCCTGTTTTAATCTCACTTCTTTACTTATTACATCTACACTCACTAGGGCCCTCACACGCACTGCACCTTACGGCAAAAAGGAAAAAAGATCTCCGCCAAAGGCCCCGTTAAGGGCGCCGATCGGGTATTGCAGCGCCAACCCGATAAGGAGCAGACCCGATGATGAAGCAAGACACCCCACTGATGGGGGGTGTGTGAGGGTTCCTTTTCCGAAAGGAGGAAATTTCCTCCTGCTTCTAGTGTGTACTCCATTACACACTAACCACACATCAACTTACCGTGTTCACTAGGAACCGCATACCTTTCTGCTTTGTAGTACTTTAGGGCATGTATGCTGGACCTGGATAAATATAGCCCGTAGTCCCCCCTCTATTTGTTAATAAAGTTCAAGCACGGGTGACCCCCGCGGGACTTTTTCTCAGGTTACCAGGGAGAAACCAGTGGTTCCCCTAGCCCATATTAGACACAGGAAGTTATTCACTTTCTCTGTGTCACTTTCTTTACTCACTGGATACCTCCATACCACAAGATGGAAGAGTATCAGGGTCTGAGTTTTGGCGATGAGGTAGCAGCTGAGATTCTCAGAACTCCCTCTTTGTTAGGCGGTGATGGGAACTCAGCATCTGGTAGCCAGTCGGAAGATTGGACTTCTCTTTCCGCCCTCAAACGCGAGTGGCTTAAAATAACTCTACATGGGGCCATGATGACCAAGTATTTACGGGCAAATATAGCCCCTAGTGGCCTTATGGTCAGTAATTTCCCGCGCCTATTCTTGGAGGATGTAGGGGCATATTAGCAAGGAATAGCGATATTTATCGCTAAACGCGCTTAGCGCGAATCCTGTTAACGCCGCCTATCGCTGGAAAATATCGCTGAGATAACACCCTATTAGTAAGGTTTATCTCCATAGCGATAATATTTCCAGCGATAGCGGCAAAATGCGAGAATATCGCTGGAAAACCAGCGATATTCTTGCATTAACGCTAAGGTGGATTCACCATTTGAATCCACCTCCTATACCTTAAACAGGTAAGTCATAGTCAGTAGCAAGTGTTAAAATATAGCGATAAACGCGCTTAGCGCGATTTATTTTATCGCTTCGCCTGCCTTGATAATAGGGGTTAGTGGTGTTAGCGACTGTTTACAGTCGCTTTTAGTGGGGAACGCCTACCTTGCATGTCATTAGCGATAAATATCGCTGACATGCAAGGCGATGTAATTCCCGGCCTCTAACGCCTGTAAGCTGTCGCTAACGCCTGTTAGCGACAGCTTGCTAATAGGGCGTTCAAAATATCGCCGATTTAGCGGCAAAAAGTGCCGCTAAATCGGCGATAAAGCCCTTGATAATATGCCCCGTAGTTTTTAAAAAGGAGTGGTCCCTAGTTGCGTGGAAATGCACTAGGGACTGGCTCATCCTCATTATCAATACTGCCAAAAGGATTGCGGATGTATTACTAATAAGAATACAGACTGCGGAAGGGGTCATTAAGGTGACTGTTCAAACCACAGTGTATAAAACCAAACTTGCAGAAATCAATGCTGAAATTGCTGAGAATAGGGAGTATCTGATGAAGCAGAAAATATCTAAGCTTCAGAAAGACATTAACAAATTCGATAAAGAAAAAGTTTACCCATATTTGAAAGCAGACTATACTGCGCCCGGGTCAAACTATTCATCTGATGAGAGCTCGAACCCATCAAGGAGAGGTTTTTCCTCCAATAGCGAGTCCAGCAATGGGAGCTGGAGCAACAAAAACCAACGACAGAATACACATCAAGTATATCCCCCTTTTGGGCCACCCCAGTATCAAGGACCGCAGTTCTGGCAATACCCCATGTACCATCATGGCCCCACACCCCCACCCTTCTACCAACAAGGCAATGCACCTCCTTTTTTAGACAGAGGTTGGGGCAGAGGAAAAGGGCGCAGAAGAGGTCAGCAGCAAAAAAGAGTACAGTGGCAGGAACAACCGACTCACTCTGTGGAGACGAGGAGCCAGACAAGGGGGAAGAGAAACTAATAATCAATCTGTCCCCGAGACCTTTGACTATTACAGAAGAAGCTGTACTGCAAAAGGGTTAGGTTTCGTCCCGACTCCCAAATATGACAAATTCCGTGACGCCTGTGAAATACATGGCTTCTTCAGGAAGATACGCCTCAAGGCATTTTTTAAAGACAAACCCATGCCTAGTGAGGAGGACTCGGGACTGCGTAACCCCTCCACGTTTACACCTAACAGTGGGATGGTACCCCACGAAGTCCTAACCTTTGAGCAAGCTGTACTCAAGGATCTTGAGAGCAGCACCACATCGGCACCCTTTCACAACCTATCATCTGACGAACTGGCAGCCGTCAGGGCCCTGGCGGATGACCTATCCATAACCATTAAACAGGCTGACAAAGGCGGTGCCACTGTCATTATGTCTACTGTCGATTATGACACAGAATGTCTCCGTCAGTTGAGTGACCGGAGATACTATACCCCGATTAGAGAGGACCCTACATCCCGGCTTGCGACCACTATTTCCACCATGGTCTTTACAGCCGAAACAGAGGGGTGGGTCTCCAAGAAGGAGGCTACTTTCCTGGTCACTACAAACCCAAAGATCCCGTATTTCTATACCCTGCCTAAGGTGCATAAAGGGGTCTCCCCAGTCCCTGGGAGACCTATAGTCTCAGGGATTGGTTCAATCCTCGAACCATTGTCAAAGTTCTGTGACTTTTTCTGCAACCCCTGGTAAAAACCACTCCCTCTTTTGTAAAAGACACATCGGACGTATTGCGTCTACTCGAGGGGTCCAACATCCAGAGGAAGTCAACTTACTAGTAACTCTGGATGTTGAGGCCCTCTATACTAACATTCCGCAGAGGGCTACCCTGAATGTGATTGAGGACGCTTTGAGTAGTTTGGAGTGGGCCTCTTCCACCCCAGTGACCTTCATCCTTGAGTGTGCGACTTTAGCCCTCACGGAAAACTTCTTTGAATACAATAAACAATTGTACCATCAAACACAGGGAACTTCCATGGGGAGCACATTCGCACCGAGCCTGGCATGTATGTACATGGCAGCGTTCGAGGAAGGGGAGATTTTTGATTCCAACAACCCCTTTCAAGCGAATGTGCTCCTATGGAAGAGATTCATTGATGATATCTTGATCCTGTGGAAAGGAGATCGGACAAGGTGCGAAGTCTTCTGCAATTGGATCAATACCCTCAACCCATACCTCAAGTTATAAGCACTATCTCTGATTGTGAGATACTGTTCCTGGATCTGTTGATAAAACTAGATGGTGACCACATCATCGCTACTCTTTATCGCAAACCTACAGACAAGAATAGCCTGTTACACTTTAGCAGTCACCACCCGAGAGCCCTCAAACAAAATCTCCCTTTTGGTCAGTTCCTCCGTATTCGGAGGAACTGTAGCTCAGTGGCAGACTTCCAAAAGGAGTCCCAGGTCTTGGCGAAACATCTACGCACAAGAGAGTATCCCCAACGCAGTATATCTCTCTCCCAAAAAGAGCAAGGAACAACAACAGAGAAAACTTACTAGAAACCAGACCGAAAGAATTAACTGACTCTCTCACCTGTGTGACCACATTTACACCAGATTCCAACCGAATAAAGAACATCATTAAAAAGCATTGGGGTATCCTGAACACAGGTGATCTGCAGCTTCCAACCCCAAGGTTTGCTTTCAAACGGACAAGCAACCTTAAAGACATGTTGATACATACGAGACCTAAGGCACCTGCTACTACTGTTCAAAGATCCCTATGGGATATGCCACCGGTGACGGGACACTACCCTTGTGGCTCATGCGCAGTGTGCCCATTCACTAAAATGACAAAAGAGATCACGTTTCCTAATGGGTTCAGGTGGCAGCTTAATAAGCACACTAATTGCAACACGATTAACTGTATCTACATGTTAATGTGCCCATGCCATCTCCTTTATATAGGGATGACCACGAGACCCATAAAGACTCGGATCACGGAACATCGCAGCAATTTTAGATGCCATAAGACCAACACCAAAATGACAACACATTTTGACCTCTTGCACCATCCACCAAATTCCATCAGATGGGTTGTCCTAGAAACTCACCCTGGCATAACCAAGGGCGCCCTCTTCAGAATCGAACAAAGATGGGTGCTGCGATTAGCCTCGGATACAGAGGGTCTCAACGAGGATATACCTTGGGCATCTCTGACGAGATGAGAATCCAACCACTACTTGGGCCCTATACATCTTTGGTATGTTTGTCACCACAGGAGGTTATGAATAAGAATGCCATCCACAAATACACAACCCTCCTGTGTTAAGATCCAACTTGGGATCCCCTTAGGATTCCTTAATACTACCCATCCGTATATTAAACTACCAGCGATTCTACCTCTTAGCCATACACTACATAGTTGACATCATGACGACTTCACCCAGATCGTTCTACTTGTATCACTACATACACGAGTAGCGCGATCCCGGCCGCTACGTCACCATTGGTTGGCGAAATACCCCTAACCACTTTGGTATTACACCCAGCCAGCCACGCACTTCTAACGCCATTCCCAAGATGGCGCCGAGTAACATACACGAGTAGCGAGATCCCGGCCGCTACGTCACCATTGGTTGGCGAAATACCCATAGCCACTTTGGTATTACACCCAGCCAGCCACGCACTTCTAACGCCATTCCCAAGATGGCTCCGAGTAACAACTGGGTGAGCGTTCTAGCGTGGCTCACATATAGGCGGAGGTGCCCGCCCCCTGCATCGGCCACCTGGAGGATATACGGGACAGTGCTCGCATTTCCCATTCTCCTACCGGGACCGGCAGAGCAGGGGTAGGTCTTCCCGCGATCCGCGTGGATGCCCAAGTAAGTACCAGCGCCTGGGTAACTTCATCATGTGGGACGTTTTTGGCGGGACTACCCACACTAGGGACTACGTAAGAACTGGTTCTGAGCCCATAGTTAGCACGCCTTATACTTTTGTATTGTTTAGCCTAACCCACATCCCGGTGCCTAAACCCGACCCGATATCGAGAGAAGGTGTTTAGTTGCATTGAGGACCTTGGGGGCTGACCTACAGGCCTGAGGTGGGCTCATTGTGACTAGCATTGTGTTTATTACTTAGACACGATGCTACTGTAAACGCGGAGGCTATCCCCTGACACAGGTGGCGGGTGAAGGCCTCACGGTGGACCCCTCAGCGTCGCCGGTTCGGTTACGCCAGGAGGCGCTTGACTGGGGGTACTACACCGGTCATCACAGCCTCGGGATAGCATGGCATATGCACTCCTACAGCATCGACCCTTAACTTTGGGTTAGTTCAGCCTTTTATGTACCTTATCGCCCTTGATTTTCGTTGACTCCGTAGAGCATGACATTAATTTCTTTTATTTCCCACATCCTTAAGAACACTGCACTACTCAGTGTTGGAACTCGCCGGCCACCGACGATACATTATTCCGACCCTACTGGGTGAGTTCTCTGGATGCAAGGAGCATAGATATTCCTCACATACAGCTCCTTATTATTGCGTCACTTTATGCTACTCCATATCGCCATGTGCATGGTCACTACCACCTTGAGTGATGCATGCTGTTTTTATCACATCATTGTATTATTGGAACACGAGAAAAGTATAGTAGGTTGATGCAATGTTCTGATATACCTTCATACTTATATATATTTTCTTCACAGGTTGATGTCCTAGAAATTCAGGTACCACTTTTTAGGGTGCTGTATAGGTGGTCACTTACTTAGTAGAGTGTGCACCACTACCAAAAAGTGCGGATAGATCCTCTATTGGTCCTGAAGAATTTCCCTCAAATTGAACTAACGGCAAGAAACATGTTGACCCCGAATGCGCACATCCCCGTGACCTTATAACAGGGTTGCGCAACCTTCACGTTTTTAGTCAGGAGAGTGGCCACTACCATTAAAATAGTTCTGGGTGGACCTCTACCTCCTGTTTTAATCTCACTTCTTTACTTATTACATCTACACTCACTAGGGCCCTCACACGCACTGCACCTTACGGCAAAAGGAAAAAAGATCTCCGCCAAAAGGCCCCGTTAAGGGCGCCGATCGGGTATTGCAGCGCCAACCCGATAAGGAGCAGACCCGATGATGAAGCAAGACACCCCACTGATGGAGGGTGTGTGAGGGTTCCTTTTCCGAAAGGAGGAAATTTCCTCCTGCTTCTAGTGTGTACTCCATTACACACTAACCACACATCAACTTACCATGTTCACTAGGAACCGCATACCTTTCTGCTTTGTAGTACTTTAGGGCATGTATGCTGGACCTGGATAAATATAGCCCGTAGTCCCCCCTCCATTTGTTAATAAAGTTCAAGCACGGGTGACCCCGCGGGACTTTTTCTCAGGTTACCAGTGAGAAACCAGTGGTTCCCCTAGCCCATATTAGACACAGGAAGTTATTCACTTTCTCTGTGTCACTTTCTTTACTCACTGGATACCTCCATACCACAAGATGGAAGAGTATCAGGGTCTGAGTTTTGGCGATGAGGTAGCAGCTGAGATTCTAAGAACTCCCTCTTTGTTAGGCGGTGATGGGAACTCAGCATCTGGTAGCCAGTCGGAAGATTGGACTTCTCTTTCCGCCCTCAAACGCGAGTGGCTTAAAATAACTCTACATGGGGCCATGATGACCGAGTATTTACTGGCAAATATAGCCCCTAGTGGCCTTATGGTCAGTAATTTCCCGCGCCTATTCTTGGAGGATGTAGTTTTTAAAAAGGAGTGGTCCCTAGTTGCGTGGAAATGCACTAGGGACTGGCTCATCCTCATTATCAATACTGCCAAAAGGATTGCGGATGTATTACTAATAAGAATACAGACTGCGGAAGGGGCCATTAAGGTTACTGTTCAAACCACGGTGTATAAAACCAAACTTGCAGAAATCAATGCTGAAATTGCTGAGAATAGGGAGTATCTGATGAAGCAGAAAATATCTAAGCTTCAGAAAGACATTAACAAATTCGATAAAGAAAAAGTTTACCCATATTTGAAAGCAGACTATACTGCGCCCGGGTCAAACTATTCATCTGATGAGAGCTCGAACCCATCAAGGAGAGGTTCTTCCTCCAATAGCGAGTCCAGCAATGGGAGCTGGAGCAACAAAAACCAACGACAGAATACACATCAAGTATATCCCCCTTTTGGGCCACCGCAGTATCAAGGACCGCAGTTCTGGCAATACCCCATGTACCATCATGGCCCCCCACCCTTCTACCAACAAGACAATGCACCTCCTTTTTTAGACAGAGGTTGGGGCAGAGAAAAAGGGCGCAGAAGAGGTCAGCAGCAAAAAAAGAGTACAGTGGCAGGAACAACCGACTCACTCTGTGGAGACGAGGAGCCAGACAAGGGGGAAGAGAAACTAATAATCAATCTGTCCCCGAGACCTTTGACTATTACAGAAGAAGCTGTACTGCAAAAAGGGTTAGGTTTCGTCCCGACTCCCAAATATGACAAATTCCGTGACGCCTGTGAAATACATGGCTTCTTCAGGAAGATACGCCTCAAGGCATTTTTTAAAGACAAACCCATGCCTAGTGAGGAGGACTCGGGACTGCGTAACCCCTCCACGTTTACACCTAACAGTGGGATGGTACCCCACGAAGTCCTAACCTTTGAGCAAGCTGTACTCAAGGATCTTGAGAGCAGCACCACATCGGCACCCTTTCACAACCTATCATCTGACGAACTGGCAGCCGTCAGGGCCCTGGCGGATGACCTATCCAAAACCATTAAACAGGCTGACAAAGGCGGTGCCACTGTCATTATGTCTACTGTCGATTATGACACAGAATGTCTCCGTCAGTTGAGTGACCGGAGATACTATACCCCGATTAGAGAGGACCCTACATCCCGGCTTGCGACCACTATTTCCACCATGGTCTTTACAGCCGAAACAGAGGGGTGGGTCTCCAAGAAGGAGGCTACTTTCCTGGTCACTACAAACCCAAAGATCCCGTATTTCTATACCCTGCCTAAGGTGCATAAAGGGGTCTCCCCAGTCCCTGGGAGACCTATAGTCTCAGGGATTGGTTCAATCCTCGAACCATTGTCAAAGTTCTGTGACTTTTTTCTGCAACCCCTGGTAAAAACCACTCCCTCTTTTGTAAAAGACACATCGGACGTATTGCGTCTACTCGAGGGGGTCCAACATCCAGAGGAAGTCAACTTACTAGTAACTCTGGATGTTGAGGCCCTCTATACTAACATTCCGCAGAGGGCTACCCTGAATGTGATTGAGGACGCTTTGAGTAGTTTGGAGTGGGCCTCTTCCACCCCAGTGACCTTCATCCTTGAGTGTGCGACTTTAGCCCTCACGGAAAACTGCTTTGAATACAATAAACAATTGTACCATCAAACACAGGGAACTTCCATGGGGAGCACATTCGCACCGAGCCTGGCATGTATGTACATGGCAGCGTTCGAGGAAGGGGAGATTTTTGATTCCAACAACCCCTTTCAAGCGAATGTGCTCCTATGGAAGAGATTCATTGATGATATCTTGATCCTGTGGAAAGGAGATCGGACAAGGTGCGAAGACTTCTGCAATTGGATCAATACCCTCAACCCATACCTCAAGTTTACAAGCACTATCTCTGATTGTGAGATACCGTTCCTGGATCTGTTGATAAAACTAGATGGTGACCACATCATCACTACTCTTTATCGCAAACCTACAGACAAGAATAGCCTGTTAACACTTTAGCAGTCACCACCCGAGAGCCCTCAAACAAAATCTCCCTTTTGGTCAGTTCCTCCATATTCGGAGGAACTGTAGCTCAGTGGCAGACTTCCAAAAGGAGTCCCAGGTCTTGGCGAAACATCTACGCACAAGAGAGTATCCCGAACGCAGTATATCTCTCTCCCAAAAAAGAGCAAGGAACAACAACAGAGAAAACTTACTAGAAACCAGACCGAAAGAATTAACTGACTCTCTCACCTGTGTGACCACATTTACACCAGATTCCAACCGAATAAAGAACATCATTAAAAAGCATTGGGGTATCCTGAACACAGGTGATCTGCAGCTTCCAACCCCAAGGTTTGCTTTCAAACGGACAAGCAACCTTAAAGCCATGTTGATACATACGAGACCTAAGGCACCTGCTACTACTGTTCAAAGATCCCTATGGGATATGCCACCTGTGACGGGACACTACCCTTGTGGCTCATGCGCAGTGTGCCCATTCACTAAAATGACAAAAGAGATCACGTTTCCTAATGGGTTCAGGTGGCAGCTTAATAAGCACACTAATTGCAACACGATTAACTGTATCTACATGTTAATGTGCCCATGCCATCTCCTTTATATAGGGATGACCACGAGACCCATAAAGACTCGGATCACGGAACATCGCAGCAATTTTAGATGCCATAAGACCAACACCAAAATGACAACACATTTTGACCTCTTGCACCATCCACCAAATTCCATCAGATGGGTTGTCCTAGAAACTCACCCTGGCATAACCAAGGGCGCCCTCTTCAGAATCGAACAAAGATGGGTGCTGCGATTAGCCTCGGATACAGAGGGTCTCAACGAGGATATACCTTGGGCATCTCTGACGAGATGAGAATCCAACCACTACTTGGGCCCTATACATCTTTGGTATGTTTGTCACCACAGGAGGTTATGAATAAGAATGCCATCCACAAATACACAACCCTCCTGTGTTAAGATCCAACTTGGGATCCCCTTAGGATTCCTTAATACTACCCATCCGTATATTAGACTACCAGCGATTCTATCTCTTAGCCATACACTACATAGTTGACATCATGACGACTTCACCCAGATCGTTCTACTTGTATCACTACATACACGAGTAGCGCGATCCCGGCCGCTACGTCACCATTGGTTGGCGAAATACCCCTAACCACTTTGGTATTACACCCAGCCAGCCACGCACTTCTAACGCCATTCCCAAGATGGCGCCGAGTAACATACACGAGTAGCGAGATCCCGGCCGCTACGTCACCATTGGTTGGCGAAATACCCATAGCCACTTTGGTATTACACCCAGCCAGCCACGCACTTCTAACGCCATTCCCAAGATGGCGCCGAGTAACAACTGGGTGAGCGTTCTAGCGTGGCTCACGTATAGGCGGAGGTGCCCGCCCCCTGCATCGGCCACCTGGAGGATATACGGGACAGTACTCGCATTTCCCATTCTCCTACCGGGACCGGCAGAGCAGGGGTAGGTCTTCCCGCGATCCGCGTGGATGCCCAGGTAAGTACCAGCGCCTGGGTAACTTCATCATGTGGGACGTTTTTGGCGGGACTACCCACACTATGGACTACGTAAGAACTGGTTCTGAGCCCATAGTTAGCACACCTTATACTTTTGTATTGTTTAGCCTAACCCACATCCCGGTGCCTAAACCCGACCCGATATCGAGAGAAGGTGTTTAGTTGCATTGAAGACCTTGAGGGCTGACCTACAGGCCTGAGGTGGGCTCATTGTGACTAGCATTGTGTTTATTACTTAGACACGATGCTACTGTAAACGCGGAGGCTATCCCCTGACACAGGTGGCGGGTGAAGGCCTCACGGTGGACCCCTCAGCGTCGCCGGTTCGGGTACGCCAGGGGGCGCTTGACTGGGGGTACTACACCGGTCATCACAGCCTCGGGATAGCATGGTATATGCGCTACTACAGCATCGACCCTTAACTTTGGGTTAGTTCAGCCTTTTATGTACCTTATCGCCCTTGATTTTCGCTGACTCCGCAGAGCATGACATTAATTTCTTTTATTTCCCACATCCTTAAGGACACTGCACTACTCAGTGTTGGAACTCGCCGGCCACCGACGATACATTATTCCGACCCTACTGGGTGAGTTCTCTGGACGCAAGGATCATAGATATTCCTCACATACAGCTCTTTATTATTGCGTCACTTTATGCTACTCCATATCGCCATGTGCATGGTCACTACCACCTTGAGTGATGCATGCTGTTTTTATCACATCATTGTATTATTAGAACACGAGAAAAGTATAGTAGGTTGATGCAATGTTCTGATATACCTTCATACTTATATATATTTTCTTCACAGGTTGATGTCCTAGAAATTCAGGTACCACTTTTTAGGGTGCTGTATAGGTGGTCACTTACTTAGTAGAGTGTGCACCACTACCAAAAAGTGCGGATAGATCCTCTATTGGTCCTGAAGAATTTCCCTCAAATTGAACTAACGGCAAGAAACATGTTGACCCCGAATGCGCACATCCCCGTGACCTTATAACAGGGTTGCGCAAACTTCACGTTTTTTAGTCAGGAGAGTGGCCACTACCATTAAAATAGTTGTGGGTGGACCTCTACCTCCTGTTTTAATCTCACTTCTTTACTTATTACATCTACACTCACTAGGGCCCTCACACGCACTGCACCTTACGGCAAAAAGGAAAAAAAGATCTCCGCCAAAAGGCCCCGTTAAGGGCGCCGATCGGGTATTGCAGCGCCAACCCGATAAGGAGCAGACCCGATGATGAAGCAAGACACCCCACTGATGGGGGTGTGTGAGGGTTCCTTTTCCGAAAGGAGGAAATTTCCTCCTGCTTCTAGTGTGTACTCCATTACACACTAACCACACATCAACTTACCGTGTTCACTAGGAACCGCATACCTTTCTGCTTTGTAGTACTTTAGGGCATGTATGCTGGACCTGGATAAATATAGCCCGTAGTCCCCCTCTATTTGTTAATAAAGGTAGCACATCATTCCCAGAACCCGGTCTGGGCCCGAGGACTCCGAACCCCGCCCCAAAGCTCCCCCACCCACTTAGCTCACCCCCGCAACTCAAGGTAACAATGAGAAATAAACGTACTCTCCCTGGTTTACAAACCTCCCTCCCCCTTCTGAACGTGAATCAGCCGACTGCCTGGCACTGCGCGGCCACGCCCGACCGAAGGTCTAGCCAGGCCGTCACAGCACTCTACAGCCGGAGAGTCTAAACAGCATGTAGGCGAAACGTTGTCCCCTCCGTTCACTGGTATCGTATCCTCCCCCCCTTGAATGCCACTGGGCGCCATGTCTTTGCCCATGTGTCTTTCACAGAAGTCCGGCACCCCTCTGTTTAAAGCACTTACTCACAGTGTCCATGCCCCAGATCCTCCCGGTTCTCAGTGCCAACTCCATTACTCACGCCTCTCCGGAGCCCCCTGCAATCGGGCCAGTGACGCTGTCCGTCTCCGATGGCGTGTCTTGCACCAAGCAGAGTGGAGAAAACTGGTTCTGCGTTGGGATCGCCTCCTCATCGATACAGTTTACCATGGAATAATGTCCATAGAGGGTGAGAGGCATTAATGGTGAAATACAGCTGTGATACAATTCCACACAACAAGTATTGGCTGCCCTGCAGGCCCTGTTCAGCGAGCCTCGCCCTCACTCTACCTGTGGAGTGCCACCAATATGACTGCGATGTCTTACACGTCTCTTTTTTTAGTCTTACCCTAACTTCTACTCCTCTCAGATTAGGTCACTTCCGAGGGACTCTTGCGGGTATGATTCCACCATGTTGGCCACCATGGCTACGCTACATGTCTTCTTGAACATTCCTGACATGGCTAACCACGGGCGAAGGTGGTTCTCGATGTCTCTGACAGTTGCAAAAATCTAGATTTGAATAATTGAAAATTGGCTGCAGTAGCATTCAGTGATGCCTTGTTACACCAAGGACCACACAAAGCTAATCTATAGCCAGAATCATAGAGCCCACCTATTGGGTTCTATTGGTAGGGAATTAATTGGAGATTGTATTTTTGAACGTATCCCTCTCTGGCTATGCTTTCCACTCTTCTGGGCGAATCCTTGGCACCTCCATGCCCCCCTGCCCTTAGGGGCTCCAGAGGATGTAGCTAAAAACATTGAATGCTTGGAAGCCACAAATAGGGCCGACTGACCTTAATCAGCCCCTGTGGCGGGCACGATGCCTACTCAGTAAAGGGATCATGGTGTGGACATCGCTGAGAGGTGTGACCTGGCACCCCTTAAACTCCCCCCACTTCTTCCTTATCGCTCATCCCCATGCCCACTCTGTTCGCCACCACCCTAACGCCCTGCTGCCTACTCAAGGTCATCGTCCCCTGTTTGTGGACTATATTTGTGTTACAATTTGATGTGTGGGTCCCATCTATTTACACGTTTACAGTCCACACCTTTGATGTAGAAGCTCTAGTGAATATTCTGCTCTCTGGGTTTAACATGCTAACACCTGCAGCATTAGCCCATTAGAGCGACGCGCTCCAGAGGGAGTCAGCCGTGGCTTGCAGAGGAATATACTTGTAAAGTAGTCCCTTTCACAGATAAATGCTAGCACTGGCATGGAGGCGGAAGGACACAGCCAATAGTATTCGGTGGAAAAAATATACACTACAGGTCTGATTTTCGACATGATTGACCAAGTGTCAGGCCAGTGGCTGAAAGGCTGATCAAAGTAAGCCAATCAATCAAGGTTTATAAAGCACAGCTACTCACCCGAAGGGATCTCAAGGCGCTGAAGGGGTGGGAATGGGGGGCGCGCTGCTCCTGGAAGATCACGGAGCTCCGTCAAAGAGTCAGGTCTTGAGGTCCTTCAAGAATTTGGGGAGCGGCAGTGTCTGTCGGAGGTGCGAGGAGGGAAAAGGAGCGTCCTCCCGATCTGGTCTTCTTGATGCATGGCACCGTCGCAAGGGAGAGCTGGGCTGAGCGGAGGGACCTTTGGGGTGCGTGGAAAGGGAGGCGGGGGTTCATGCAGGCGGGTCCAGTGTTGTGGAGGGCTTTGTGGGCGTGGGTGAGAAGCTTGAAGGTGATTCTCTTCTCGACGGGGAGCCAATGTAGTGTACGCAGGTGTTGGCTGATGTGGCAGTGGCGCGGTCGGTTGAGGACTAGACGGGCGGCGGCGTTCTTAATGTTCTGAAGTTTGCGGGTGAGATTCTTGTTGATCCCGGCATAGAGTGCGTTGCCGTAGTCTGATGCTGATGAGGGCATGGGTGACTGTTTTCCTGTGTTCAATGGGAATCCAGTTGAAGGTCTTTCGGAGTAGGCAGAGGGTGTGGTAGCAGGAAGAGGTGACGGTGTTGATCTGGCGGTCCATTTTGAGTTCGGAGTCCAGGATGATTCTGAGCAGGGGCGGTTCCTCTATAGGGGCGTTGCCCCACTGATTATTTTGCCCCCAGGTCAGCCGGCCCATGCGAACAAAAATATGTCTGTTGCTCTGAACTGCTCCAAAACACTTTTTGTATGGTTAAGGAGCTCGCTGGTTCTGCTACCCTAGCTAGGCCCCCCACTTAATAAACGACAATGTGAGGATCTTGCTTCCTTCTTCGTCCAGAAAGTCGAGAAAATTTACTCGGAAATAGTGAACTCACGGTACGACAACCCCCCTCCTTTGCAAGCTGCTAACTCCCTTCAACCAGCATCTGCACTACCCGTAGCGGACTCTTCCCATCCTGACCAGGACAAGGTGCTTTGCGCCCCCTTTAACAACCTAGACACTTGGCCCCTACTAAATGCAGCCTCCTTTAAAAGACTCCTAGATAGTGTCAAATCAGGATCACCCAAGGACCCCCTGCCTATCTCTGTGCTCAAGCAGCTTGAGTCACCATCTTTGCTTGCTATTATGGACCTTTTAAATGCCTCCCTACAGGAAGCGACAGTCCCACCTGACTGGAAGCACGCCATGGTGATCCCTCTCCTAAAAAAGGCCAACGCCGACCCCGATCTACCCTCCAACTATCGGCCTATCTCTTTGCTGCCGGCCTTTTCTAAAATCTTGGAGAAACACATCCTTTCTCAGCTCTCCAACTTTATCGAAACCAAAAGCTCCTCCACCCATCACAATCTGGCTTCAGAGCTGGTTTCTCTACAGAAACAACTTTACAGGGGGTAACGGAAAGGCTGCGTCGTCATCTGGACGCTGGAGATACGGTCGCCCTCATTTTGTTAGACCTGAGCGCAGCATTCGACACGGTATCTCACACCGTATTAGTAAAAACGTTAAGATCTCTAGGCATCGGCGGCTCAGTCTTAAATTGGCTTATTTCTTTTCTCGCCAATCGCACTTTTCAAATCTTTTCCCCAACAACCAGCTCCGACATCCATCCTTCACCCTACGGGGTCCCTCAGGGCTCCATCCTTAGCCCTCTACTTTTTAACTTATACGTTAGACCTCTAGCCGATGTCGCAGAAGATGCAGGGTTGTCCCTGTTTTCCTACGCGGACGACTCCCAGATTATTTTTTCTCTCTCCATGGAGAGTACGGCTGGGTTATCCCACCTTCAGCTTGGCTTGGGTAAAATTGCATCATGGATGCAGACAAACTACCTTAAGCTCAACGGAGAGAAAACCGAGGTCCTGATCCTTGGTAAAAACAAAGATCTCTGGGGCCCACAACATTGGCCCGGTGAGATGGGAGCACTTCCTCGGCCCTCCAGTCAAGTCCGCAATTTAGGTGTCATCATCGATGACTCGCTTACTATGCACCATCAGGCAGTCAAGGTAACCGCCACTTGCTTTACCATCTTGAAGTGGCTAAAAAGATCATCTGGATGCTGCCTGAGTCTAATCAGAGAACAGTAGTCCAGGCTCTTATCACCTCGAGACTGGACTACGGCAACGTTCTCTACCTCGGATCCAACAAGGAGGTGACTCGCAGGCTGCAGATGGTGCAGAACTCTGCTGCAAGACTACTTTGCAGGATCCCTAGAGCTACCTCTGTCTCAAGTCATCTGCGGGACCTGCATTGGCTCAGGGTGGAGAACCGAATTAAGTTCAAAGCCCTGAGCTACATGTTCAAAATCAAAATAGGTGCTGCCCCTCAGTATCTGCAATGTCTGGTCAGCCCCTATGTGCCTTCCCGGTGCCTTCGCGCATCCACTCAAGGGAAATTCTCTGTGCCCAGAATCAAACTATCTCGGATGGGAGGCAGATCGTTTGCATACCTTGGTCCCTCACTATGGAACTCATTTCCCACAGCCATCCGGAACGAAACGGTATATGCCCAATTTCGAAAATCCCTGAAGACTTGGCTTTTTAACCAGTAATCTAATAAGCTGCTATACATTCTTTTGATCTGCTCCGGCGCCGGGAAACCCTTTTTGGGTAGCTGCCGCGCCTTACAAATTTAATAAATAATAATAATAATAATATAAAAAAAATTCAGCCTGCGGCAGTCAGCTGTCTCTCTCAGCCGCGGGCATTACCATCCTGACCTGACGTCACGTCACTAATCAGATCTGCCTGCGACAGGCTTAGGGGGTGGGGTTAGCAGGAGTCGGAGAGCAGGCAGCAATGACTGAATGCACCTGTCGGGTTGGCCGGGTGCCTTTCCCTGGCCAGCCCGACATGCGCAATCTTAGAAGACTGAGCCTGTAAAATGAAGGAGCCGGGGGGATCGAAGCCGCATCCCCTCGGTCTCCGAAGGAGCGGCGAGTTGACCTGCTCAGGCCAATCCAAGTGCTGCTTTAGCAGCACCTGGAATGGCTGCTTCAGGCTCAGCGTCTCTAGGAAGAGAACGCTGAGCCTGTGACCAATCACTGCATGGCTTTATTGTAAAGCTGTGCAGTGATTGGTCATTTGCTGCCCTAGCTCAGCCTCTCTCCCCCTCCCCTCTTCTTGCGTGCATGCCATTGCTGATAGGGTGACCAACCGTCCGTAAATTTCACGGACAGTCTGTAATTTCGGCCGTCTGTCCGTTGTCCGTGAAGGTTTCTTTAACGGACGCCATTTGTCCGTAATTTTAACAGCTGTTGGGTGACAGCCAATCATGTGCCTTTCTAATGCCAACCGTTTGCTGTGGAGAGCAAACAAAGCGATTTAGGATTGGCTTGAAAGCCATCAGCCAATCCTAGAGCTCGCTGGTACACTGCAGGAGTGCTCTCATTGGCCCTGAGCACGTTTTGAGCCTTTCCTTTTTTTAAAACATTTTTCGGGACCCTTACTCGACCCCTGACCTCTAGATTCAGTAAAACGCGTTCTAAAGGGCAGGCCTCAAGGGGCCATTGGCTGGATTGGAGGCTGGGGAACTGTTAATGTCAGAATCCGAGCCTAATGCATTTTTGGAGGTTTCCTGCAGTTCTGGCTATTCTTCAGGAGATCCTCATCGCACGACGCATTAAATAGATTAAATGACAGATAAAATATGGTCTCTGTGCGGTGGTGTAACACGAGAGCACTGGGCCCCAGTGCAAGCAATGATAATGTCACCCCCAGCCCTGCCAAGTACCACCCGGCCTTTCTGAGACACAGTTGTGAATATTGTAAGTATTTAAACTTGTGACCTGCCAGTTATACATAGTTCAGAGGGATGAGGGTTAAAAGAAATCTTCAGCCAGAGCAGTAATCCACTGAGCTGTTGAATAGCCACGCAAGTTTAAGTGTTTATTTCATGCCGTGCAATATGTGTGCACGACATGCAATATAGCGAAACACCTACATGAGGTTATTTCGGGGATTTTTGTAGGTGCAATGGCATTTAGCAATGGTATATTTAAGTGTTATTATGATAGATTTTCTGTAATAATTTTCTGATACGGGGCCCTTGTTAGTATGGGGCCCACCGTATTGTGAACTGGGAAGAATAAAAGACCATATGCCTCTTACCATATGCAGATGCATGTACAAGCCACATTGACCCACTGCGCTACCTTTCTGACATTGGAAGCGGGGACCTGGCTATTAAACTGACTCCGAGTCAGCTCTGCAAGCCATTCAGAGGCTCTGGTGTATTGTGCCATATTTCTTCCTGCGCAGACAAATCGATTTTAGGAGACTATAGCTGCACTTGCATCTTGAAAACGTATTTTGAGCACTGGTAAAAAAGATGAGTTTGATCTCATTTACAAACATTATTCACTTTTTGTTAGATGTGTGCACTTTGGGAAGAATGTTCGTGGCTCCTGCTCACAGCGCTTTCAGCTGCCTTGGTATTCAAGTCGGGCCGGTGGCTCAGAGGACTAAGGTGCGCTCTAGATGAACCTTTGGTCACAGATTCCTCTCGCAGCGGAGCGCAGCCTTTTATCTTCATGAGGTTGATCAAAACGCAGCAATGGATGCACACATAGAATCTGCTATCAGTGCCGAAGGTTCACTTGAACATCTGTGCTGTGCAATAACATGATGTTGTGGCTTGTTACTGTACAAATAGATACAATAACAATTTTTTTATTGAGGACTGTATCCTGTTACCGAATGAGAAGGGCCTTGAGGTGGGTGAAAGACGGAAGGGAATGGTTTTGGGAGGTGGGTAGTCAAAACAAACTCCATCCCAGGTGCAACTTGGAATTTCCTTTTTTCCCTCTTCCTGTCCTGATTTTGGGCCTGTAGATATTTGCTTTGGAAGCGCTCTATCAAAACAAATCTATCCAATCTTGAATTTTGAGTGCACCCAATGGACAGCGGCAAACTCTACTGGAGGGGCAAACTGCTGGGAAAGGTATGAGCACGATAAAACAGCCCAAGGGGTTCTTGCGCTAGCTGCAGATGTGTGTTCAGGGTATGTGTTCAGAGTGACCAGCGTGTCTGCTGTAAAGGTCTGTGTATTTTTTGGGAGAGGTGATCTATTTGTAGACTGCAAATTATAGTTTCAAGCACTGAATCTCAGGGGATTTGTGTGCCTCTGCTTTAATGTGTATACATCTTGCAGGGAGCAAAGGGGTGTGAGCCTTGGTGAAAGAGCACAGACACTTAGTGAGCCTGCTGGAAAAACCTGTGTGTAAACTACAAGTTACAGGTTTGATTCCTTGCTATTAGCAGAGTGGCTTCATGTGCTATCCGTGAAGATCTGTGTATTCATATTCATCCCTCAGGACAAGAGTTTGAACCTGAGAAAGATAGCAGGGTGGTTGGGGTACCTGTTGTAATCATCTGTGTACAGATAAAGGGGGTCCGCTCTGACTGCTTCTGTAGCAAATGCAGCTTCTGTCCCCAATGCAGCTGGCGCTGGTGCTTTGCTGCAGTTTTAAGATCTTAGAGTTTCTGGTTGCTCAAATGGGTGTATTTCTGATATTTATATGTTTCTCTCATCTGCTTGATTTTGCTTGCGAGAAAGTGTCACTCATAGTCCTTGAATGTCACTCATAATTACACTAAAATTCTGAAAATGTCACACACAAGCAATCTGAAACCTTGGCAGCTATGCACCCCGCTGTCTGTTTGCACAGTAAAAGGCAACAGTAATTGGTGTGCAATGGACCCGGTGTCGATGCTCCTTCTCCGCCGTTGATAGCTACTGCCCTGTATCATTGTCATCTTAATGATTTTCGGGGCCCTGTGCATGACATGTTTAGGGGCCCCCTGTTCGGAACATTTGTGAATTTTATTAACCATTTTCTGAAAACTGAAGCTTACATAATGCACAAAAATATTAAACTATGTTAAAGTTTTAGAAACTGAATCATGCAGAAACAGCTGATATATGTCTTCCCTTGAGGCCCAACAAGCCTTAAAACTACACAGGAGAGGGGGTACGTTGAGATAAATAGACATAAATAATATAGAAATAGATCATCTTCCTAGGGGAGGGAGGGGGCTTTATAGCTTGGGGTCCTTGGAAGTTGCACACTTTGCCCTTGCCTTAAAACGTCTCTGCTCTGTATTTGTTTGCAAATGGCAAACTTATTTTAAACAATGAGGTGTAGCTTTCGTGTAACTGTGTACCACAAAAACAGGACAAAAACGTTATAGGTGGTTGCTGCAAAGGCTCTGGAAGAACTGTCGAACTCTAAACTATGTGCATTAGTGGCGCCCAGGGCGACAATCTTTGTTGGTGCCCCTTCCATGACCTTCTTTATGTATTCCCTGACTACCACCCACCATGGTGCCCCTCATCTCTCCTTAGCCCCTCTCTCACATGTATTTAATTTATAGCTCATATAGCTACTCATGTATATACACTGTACAACGAATGGCCAACAGAAGGTCGAGCCGCGCTTAGGCTCCAGGGCTTGGGATCCCTTTTTAGTATATTTCCCTGCTTTAGCAGGTCTTCGGAAGCACTACTATGGCGGTTGCGTTGCTACTACCCCACCGCATACATAGAGAAGTCTGCTGTGCTTTGCCCCAGGACTCCTCATGGCTCTCCACCTCGACTTTCACCGGTCAAGAACGAGGTAAGCATCTGAGGTGGACCTCGGCGTGTACTGAAGGCGGCCAGCAGCCTGTGCCTGGTTGCAACTTTAGGAGTCCCTCAGTCAATTGTGACGAATTAAGGGGTCGTGTTTATTGCCCGCAAGTTACTGAACTCAACCTGCCTGCTCAATTTCTGCGTTCATCGATATCCGGTGAAGAAGCTCGCCATTTTAGATTGAGGGTGAGGGGTATGTCCGTCCCATGGCCTATCCTAGAACTTGCCTTAGGAACTACAACAAGGGTGAAATTCTTGATGGGCCTCTTCTGTATGCAACTCTGCAGATAAAGACTCAGCTCATAATTAATATGAAAAGGTGGGCGAGTGAGTGAGTGAGTGAGTGAAAGGGATGGATGGATGGCTGGCTGGATGGATGGATTAGTGAAAGGGTGAATGCATGAATGAAAGGGTGAATGGATGGATAATGAGCGAAAGGATGGATGAGTGAAAGGGTGGATGATGGGTGAGTGAATGGGTGGATAGATGAGTGAAAGGATGGATGAGTGATAGGGTCAATGGATGGATTCATGAGTGGATGAGTAGAAGGATGGGTGGATGGATGGAAGGAAGGATGGCTAAGTGAAAGGGTCAATGGAGAGAGAAAGGGAGGATGGATGGATGACTGAAAAGGTGAATGGGTGGGAGGATGAGTGACTGGGTGGATGGATGAATGAGTGAAAGGATGGCTGGATGGGTGAAAGGGTAAATGGATGAGTGGATGGATGGGTGGAAGACTGGATGGATGAGTGTACGGATGGGTAGGGTGAAAGGGTGGATGGATGAGTGAAAGTGTGGATGGAGGGATGGATGGATGGATGGATGGATGGATGGATGGAAGGAAGGATACATGATGGATAGGTTTGCAAATGGATGAATATGTTTGGATATAGATGGGATTACTTATATACTATAGTGCGACCTCCTCTGATGTCTGTAAAACGTACCTTTTGTCCCGAAGTTTTGTCCTGAATTTTGACCTCCTGTCCTGAATTTTTGTCCTGAATTTTGACCCTTTGTCCTGAATTTTTACACTCACCGTCCTGAATTTGCACCCATGCCAGTTGGTCACCCGAATTGCTGATCGCACAGGGAAGGGAGTCAGTGAGAGTGAGTGGTTTCTCAGCAGAGAGCTCCGCCTGAATCGCATGCGACGTGTGAGCACTGCAGTCATGGCCGTAATGGCCAGAGCAGAGCTGCCGACTTTGGTGCCTCCACAGTAGGTAAGAATCGTTTACTTACTCGTCTTTACTGTTTTGAATAAAAAACCATTTCTTCACCCCAGGCCTCCAAGCTGCAGCAAACCCTTTCCAAGAAAATTCAGTCTTCCACGGTCTCTACCTGTTGCTCTCTGTGCCGTCCGTGACGGCCTCTCCGTCACCCTTCATGCTCACATCCTCAGTTCTTTACTGGGCCCTGGACCGAACTGGCCTCGGGGCAGCAGGCCCCACACCACCTAGTCTTGATAGCCTGTGCAGTCTTTCCTTCCCTGTACCCTGCATTGTACCCCGAACCAAGTGAATTCCTCTCTCTGAAAACAGCCTGGGCTCCTATCTGAGAGCAAGCCTGGGCACTCCGGGGAGGCCAGTGGACAATGTGCTACACATGGCGCTAAGCCGCTGCCTCGGGGGTGGGGGTGGGGGGTGAGGTTAGGACAGCTAGGAGATGTCCTCAATAACCTCACAATTAGGCTGCGAAACTGCTGGGGCCCGCAGCCTGTAAACAGTAATGCCCCAGTGAGGCCACTGTTAAAACGGTAAAGACCCCGTGCAGTGCTTTAAATGGGCCAGTACTGTCCGGTACGGAGTACCGGCACTTTTTATTTTGTTAGGGAGAGTACCAGCACTTCTCAAGAGTGACATAATACCTTTGATTGGAGAGTACCAGCACTTCTCAAGAGTGACATAATACCTTTGATTGGAGAGTACCAGCACTTCTCAAGAGTGACATAATACCTTTGATTGGAGAGTACCAGCACTTCTCAAGAGTGACATAATACCTTTGATTGGAGAGTACCAGCACTTCTCAAGAGTGACATAATACCTTTGATTGGAGAGTACCGGCACTTCTCAAGAGTGACATAATACCTTTGATTGGAGAGTACCACCACTTCTCAAGAGTGACATAATACCTTTGATTGGAGAGTACCGGCACTTCTCCAAAACAAGCAGGTACTCTGGTACAGGCAGTCGCGGCTCCTGGAGGGAGTGCTGCGGGGCGGGGGAGGGGCAGGGTGGGGGGTAGTAAACTCCTGCATACGGCCGAACGGAGGTACGTACATAAATAAATAAATAAAACGAATTACATTGTGCGGGCTGCAACGCCAAATGGCGATGCGGCGCGCGCAATGTAATTTATTTTATTTATTTACTTATGTACTTACCTCCGTTCGGCCGTATGCCGGAGTTTACTACCCCCCACCCTGCTCCTCCCCCGCCCCGCCTCACCGCCCTGCAGCACTCCCTCCAGGAGCCGCGACTGGGTACAGGGTACCTGCACTTCTATTTTTCCTTTTCAAGCACTGCCCCAGTGGAACTGGCATATGCTGTCAATCCGTCCCGGCATGAACTGTTATCGGCACCAGGGAGAATTTTGTAATAATAGTATTGACGAGACGCTCAGCCCCTGCCTGTTTCCCTTATTTTCGAGCCAGAATGTGTTAGCGTCACAAATGATTTGCGCTTTTAACTTCACAACTGTGTTGTATCAATAGTGCTACTTTGATAGTACTACTGGCAGGGCCGGCGCTAGGCATGGGCAGTGTGGGCAGCTGCCAGGGCCCCGTAGTCAGCCCTCCAACTCGGGGCCCCGCACCAATGAGACACAGCCAGGTGATGGCATCAAAGATGCGACCTTGCAAGTGCGCCGCCGCCGCTGCCACCTTAGGGGGGGGCCTACCCTGTGCCTCATTGCTTTGGTGTAGCAAGCAAACCTGAGGGGGTGAAGGGTGGGGGGCAGTCCCAGTTGCAGGAAAACACATTCCTCAGGTTTGTCCAGCAATGTCCAGCAATTAGGTCTCCACCCCCCACCCACGCAGAGGCACAGCGCGATGGCTATTGTCCCTCTGTTTAGCTCCCTGGCAGTCTCTGCAGATAAGCTACCCTCACACCTCCAGCCCTTTATGAGCTGTTAAGAGGCTCTTAAGGAGAGGGAGGGGCTGCAGCTTCAGGAGCAGGGGCATCTATTGAGATGCAGGCAGCCCTGAATGTGACACGTCTATGCAAATTAGAGGGGCCTCACAAATTCCCTCTCTGCCCAGGGCCCCCAGAATCCTAGAACCGGCCCTGACTACTGGTACAACACAGTTGTGACGTTAAAAGCGCAAATCATTCGTGGCGCTAATGCAGTGGTTCCCAAACTTTTTCAACCTACGGCTCCCTTGATCTATTGGCTGTTGGCCGTGGCTCCCCATTATGTCACTTTTTTGGGATAGTTGGGAGAATGTAAGCCAGGCCTCAGGAGCACTTCCACTTTTCTCCTTGAAAATAATTGGGATGGAGCCAATGAAGATATTATGATCATATTTGTAACAAAATAAAAATATAACAGTTGTTTGTAATGGCTTCTGTTTCATTACCGGCAGGAGGGAATCTACACAAATGTTGCTGGGTAAAACTTGACATTTCTCTTTGGGGCATTACACGATATTCCCGGATATGTTGTCTTGACAGGGTTTAAAAGCATAATGCCACCTGATGCCAAGGAGTACACCCCTTCTCCCCACACCCTGCCTATTTTTTGCTCATTTTGTTTAAACACCGAAAGCATTGAAATGGTAAATCCAATATTACCACAATCAGTAGCCCATGATCAAGAAAACAGCCTTTCCTATTTTACCGTATGAAAAAAATGCTCTTTATTATTGTCATAGAAAGGCTCATTCTTGGAAGGTAGGGATGTTGCTGTGAATCTGCATCTCTGCTACGTAAGAAATCAGTCCTGTTTAACTTTTCAAGTAATTTGTGCAGGACGTTGCTTTAGGTCAAACATTCCCAGAGTGTGAACAGTGAAGGCACCAGTGCTGTGTGCTCACCTCCGAACAGACTCGTGCAGATTTGTGTGTTTCAAGTGTGAGCGCATTTCAATAGATGTGTGTTTATGAACACTCGTGTGCCACCGCATTGCAATGCTGTGCTTTACAGAGTTGTGAATATGTGAAAGAATGGGGAGGGTGCGTAAGCAGTTTGGAGTCTTCATTTTGGAAGATAAGGCAAGCCAACTGACGACGTGGTATTTTGTTTTTATAAGTGGCAGGAAAGATTATAAAGCATATAACACAGTTCTCCAGGCATCAGAAACACCCCCCCAAAACTCCACAAACACTCGCAACTGATCTTGACATGACCCCTTCGCTACACATGATCATGATTACCTGATTTCCCTCGTAGGAGGGATTACTAGAGGGGCTGCAGAACACGGCAGCATTAATACTCGGCATCACTTTCCTGACTGAGCCTGGCCCCGCTTAAGTGGACATGCTCTTTATTCAATTGTAACACGTCACGCGCTTTTTGCCGTAAGGTGCAGTGCGTGTGAGGGCCCTAGTGAGTGTAGATGTAATAAGTAAAGAAGTGAGATTAAAACAGGAGGTAGAGGTCCACCCACAACTATTTTAATGGTAGTGGCCACTCTCCTGACTAAAAAACGTGAAGGTTGCGCAACCCTGTTATAAGGTCACGGGGATGTGCGCATTCGGAGTCAACATGTTTCTTGCCGTTAGTTCAATTTGAGGGCAATTCTTCAGGACCAATACAGGATCTATCCACACTTTCTGGTAGTGGTGCACACTCTACTAAGTAAGTGACCACCTATACAGCACCCTAAAAGTGGTACCTGAATTTCTAGGACATCAACCTGTGAAGAAAATATATATAAACTCACCCTGGCATAACCAAGGGCGCCCTCTTCAGAATCGAACAAAGATGGGTGCTGCGATTAGCCTCGGATACAGAGGGTCTCAACGAGGATATACCTTGGGCATCCCTGACGAGATGAGAATCCAACCACTACTTGGGCCCTATACATCTTTGGTATGTTTGTCACCACAGGAGGTTATGAATAAGAATGCCATCCACAAATACACAACCCTCCTGTGTTAAGATCCAACTTGGGATCCCCTTAGGATTCCTTAATACTACCCATCCGTATATTAGACTACCAGCGATTCTACCTCTTGCCATACACTACATAGTTGATGTGAGAAGTTGGCCTGGTATATGCTGACCACTAATTATAGTGGGCACCTTGCACCAGTCCAAACAACCCCTTATTGGAGATAGGTTAAAGACAACCTTATTGAAAGCTATCCTAGTGGTAGCTATGGAGAGCAGCCTTCAGGCTAAGTCTTGAAGGAATGTAAAGCAGCTTGTTTTACCAGTCTATAATCTCTTGAGTGATCAAATGAAAGAGCACCACACCAGGTATATATTCAAAATATATGTATTTATTGCTAAACACACCCCTCTAGTCTCTTTATGAGGCTAGAGTTCGAAATACATAAGTTAGAAGTTATTTAAACACAGTAATAGCACAAATACACGTTTGGGCCCTAGGGGCGTACCAAACCATATACCAATAAAGTGGTATGCGAACCACGACTGAACTAGACACTAGGCCTAGAGCCTCTAGAAGTGCTTGGACCACAAGGAACCACCCAAGGTAGTGACACAGGGGACCCACGGGGGACGCGTGCAGTGTAAATACACAACCGCGATACGCCGTTGACTTCTATGGAGAAAGTCGTGATCGGGAAATTAGAGAAAAGGGACACTTAAAAGAGGACTTGGACCAAACCCTTTGAGATCTAGGACTTTGAAGAGTCTCTACCCACGGGAGCACTGGAGTACTCGTGTTACCTCACCCAGGGAAGCCGGATGCATAGGTGCCTTTCGGGGTCGGGTTTCGTCGTCGATTCGAATGGCGATCTGCTGCAAAGTGCTGCTGGCGACCAAGAGAAAAGTGTCCGGGTGGATCCAAGAGTGGATCGGAGTTCTGAAGAACCTGAAAGCAGAGGGGACAGAGTCTGGGTCACTAGCCAGTGACCAGGAAGGCGATGGACAGATGCCCACCGATGTCGAGTGCTTCAGGTGCGTTGACGGTCGTCTTGACTCTTCAGCCACGAGGTCCAGGAGGCGTTGTCGGCGACCAGGAGCAGGATTCGGGCTGGTACACGATGTCTGTCGAGTGCTGAGGTGTCGGCGACCGGATTGGACCCAACAAGCCTTGGCAACGGCAAGTCTCGGTGAAGATGTGGATCGTCGATGGTGCAGATCAGCAAGGTCTGTGGAACTCACCCAGCGAGGGTAAGTGAGGGCAGGCCTGGAGCAACCAGGATGCCACGTTAGAAAAGGATTGGCCTTCGTTAGGGGCTACTAGCTAACGGGCTAGCGACCGCGAAGGAGCCTCATGACGCCACACGTGGATCTGGCTTACAGGACACTCGTGGAGTGGGGGCCAGTGATCTTCGGTGCAGGTGGTGCTGGAGGCTAGGGCTACTCGGAGCCCAAAGCACGACTTCTTGGGAGACCCAGAAGAGGATGCACTTGCAAATGTGCTCGGTGTCCAGGGTTACGGTCTCAAGTCACCCACGATAGCCACGGGCCTCAGCTTTGCTGGGGACTCAGGGTAGCCTCGGGAAGTCTGAGAATCCACCTCTGGTGATGCGATGACTTCGGCGTCCGACGGGAGCTTCAGAAATGCGAACCGGACAGATGCTTCTTTGGTGCCTGCCAAGCAGGGGAGTCACTCCTTGACCCCAAGGGAGATTCTTCTGTCCTCTAATCGTGAGTAGAGCGTCGAAGGTCCAGGATTCAGTTTCAGAGTTTCGTCCAGGGATAATCTAAAGTCCTAAGGACTGGGTTCCTATCTTTATACTAAAGATAGGGGTTGGACTACTCTGTGGCCCCACCTATGGGTGGGTCAGGGCAGAGGGGTGGCTACACCCTTTCCCTTTGTCCAGTTCACGCCAAAGCAGGGGCTGCAAGCCCCTGATCCGGTTTGAACTGGGGTATGCACTAGGGACACCAAATGTGCCCCCAGTGCAGGACTTCAAAGCACCCGAAAGTGCTCCCGCCCAGCCCCAATACACATTATCCTGTCTGGGGAGGTGGTCACACCTCCCTGGGACAGGAAACCTATTGTCCAGGCCTCCCCTGCCGGAGTTTCGTCCAGCAGCAGGAGGCCAGACTCGTGTCTGTGGCAGCAGCATCCATTTTGTGATGCCAGGGCTCTGGAAAGAAGTTACCGGACTAGTCAGAGTTAACATGTCTTTCCCTCTAGAAGGGTGGAATGCTACCCCCGCCGCCAGGATTGGCGGGGGGTAGTATTCCAAGATGTTTGACACCAAACACGACATGTTTAGGTGCAGCCATTCCAAAGTTAGCATTTTACCGCGAGGATATAATGCGCTTAAGAGTATATGGTCAGGCTGCACTACAAACAGCATCAGAGATGGTCTCCGAACGCTGCAGAGGGGCCCTGCTCATGCAGGGGCACCCTCTCACATAGGAACCATGCACTCTGCCTTTAGGATTGATAAGGCCTGCCTTAGGAGTGACTTATAGGTTTATATGTGTGTATGTATTTAGTGATATAGGTAACCTATATCACAGTAAAGGGTGCATGCACCACCTTACCCAGGCTGCAGTAGCAGACCTGTGGTGTCAGTTTGGATGGCCTTCCAGGGGTGGCATAATACATGCTGCAGCCCCTGGCAGGCCTCTGAGGTACGTATGCCCTTGGTACATAGTATACCATATACTAGGGACTTATAAGGGCACTCCAGATTCCAATCAGAGATGTGCCTAAGGCACATGGAAACCTTTTACAGAGAAAGCAGATAGACTGGGGCCCTGAATAGCAGGATCCCAGTCCAACTAAGTCATAAACCAGCAAAACACCATAAAAAAAGTGGGGGCAACCATATAGTCAGATTCCACCTTCCTACAGTTGACATCATGACGACTTCACCCAGATCGTTCTACTTGTATCACTACATACACGAGTAGCGCGATCCCGGCCGCTACGTCACCATTGGTTGGCGAAATACCCATAGCCACTTTGGTATTACACCCAGCCAGCCACGCACTTCTAACGCCATTCCCAAGATGGCGCCGAGTAACAACTGGGTGAGCGTTCTAGCGTGGCTCACGTATAGGCGGAGGTGCCCGCCCCCTGCATCGGCCACCTGGAGGATATACGGGACAGTGCTCGCATTTCCCATTCTCCTACCGGGACCGGCAGAGCAGGGGTAGGTCTTCCCGCGATCCGCGTGGATGCCCAAGTAAGTACCAGCGCCTGGGTAACTTCATCATGTGGGACGTTTTTGGCGGGACTACCCCACTAGGGACTACGTAAGAACTGGTTCTGAGCCCATAGTTAGCACGCCTTATACTTTTGTATTGTTTAGCCTAACCCACATCCCGGTGCCTAAACCCGACCCGATATCGAGAGAAGGTGTTTAGTTGCATTGAGGACCTTGGGGGCTGACCTACAGGCCTGAGGTGGGCTCATTGTGACTAGCATTGTGTTTATTACTTAGACACGATGCTACTGTAAACGCGGAGGCTATCCCCTGACACAGGTGGCGGGTGAAGGCCTCACGGTGGACCCCTCAGCGTCGCCGGTTCGGGTACGCCAGGGGGCGCTTGACTGGGGGTACTACACCGGTCATCACAGCCTCGGGATAGCATGACATATGCGCTACTACAGCATCGACCCTTAACTTTGGGTTAGTTCAGCCTTTTATGTACCTTATCGCCCTTGATTTTCGCTGACTCCGTAGAGCATGACATTAATTTCTTTTATTTCCCACATCCTTAAGGACACTGCACTACTCAGTGTTGGAACTCGCCGGCCACCGACGATACATTATTCCGACCCTACTGGGTGAGTTCTCTGGATGCAAGGAGCATAGATATTCCTCACATACAGCTCCTTATTATTGCGTCACTTTATGCTACTCCATATCGCCATGTGCATGGTCACTACCACCTTGAGTGATGCATGCTGTTTTTATCACATCATTGTATTATTGGAACACGAGAAAAGTATAGTAGGTTGATGCAATGTTCTGATATACCTTCATACTTATATATATTTTCTTCACAGGTTGATGTCCTAGAAATTCAGGTACCACTTTTTAGGGTGCTGTATAGGTGGTCACTTACTTAGTAGAGTGTGCACCACTACCAGAAAGTGTGGATAGATCCTGTATTGGTCCTGAAGAATTGCCCTCAAATTGAACTAACGGCAAGAAACATGTTGACCCCGAATGCGCACATCCCCGTGACCTTATAACAGGGTTGCGCAACCTTCACGTTTTTAGTCAGGAGAGTGGCCACTACCATTAAAATAGTTCTGGGTGGACCTCTACCTCCTGTTTTAATCTCACTTCTTTACTTATTACATCTACACTCACTAGGGCCCTCACACGCACTGCACCTTACGGCAAAAAGGAAAAAAGATCTCCGCCAAAAGGCCCCGTTAAGGGCGCCGATCGGGTATTGCAGCGCCAACCCGATAAGGAGCAGACCCGATGATGAAGCAAGACACCCCACTGATGGGGGTGTGTGAGGGTTCCTTTTCCGAAAGGAGGAAATTTCCTCCTGCTTCTAGTGTGTACTCCATTACACACTAACCACACATCAACTTACTGTGTTCACTAGGAACCGCATACCTTTCTGCTTTGTAGTACTTTAGGGCATGTATGCTGGACCTGGATAAATATAGCCCGTAGTCCCCCTCCATTTGTTAATAAAGTTCAAGCACGGGTGACCCCCGCGGGACTTTTTCTCAGGTTACCAGGGAGAAACCAGTGGTTCCCCTGGCCCATATTAGACACAGGAAGTTATTCACTTTCTCTGTGTCACTTTCTTTACTCACTGGATACCTCCATACCACAAGATGGAAGAGTATCAGGGTCTGAGTTTTGGCGATGAGGTAGCAGCTGAGATTCTCAGAACTCCCTCTTTGTTAGGCGGTGATGGGAACTCAGCATCTGGTAGCCAGTCGGAAGATTGGACTTCTCTTTCCGCCCTCAAACGCGAGTGGCTTAAAATAACTCTACATGGGGCCATGATGACCGAGTATTTACAGGCAAATATAGCCCCTAGTGGCCTTATGGTCAGTAATTTCCCGCGCCTATTCTTGGAGGATGTAGTTTTTAAAAAGGAGTGGTCCCTAGTTGCGTGGAAATGCACTAGGGACTGGCTCATCCTCATTATCAATACTGCCAAAAGGATTGCGGATGTATTACTAATAAGAATACAGACTGCGGAAGGGGCCATTAAGGTGACTGTTCAAACCACGGTGTATAAAACCAAACTTGCAGAAATCAATGCTGAAATTGCTGAGAATAGGGAGTATCTGATGAAGCAGAAAATATCTAAGCTTCAGAAAGACATTAACAAATTCGATAAAGAAAAGGTTTACCCATATTTGAAAGCAGACTACTGCGCCCGGGTCAAACTATTCATCTGATGAGAGCTCGAACCCATCAAGGAGAGGTTCTTCCTCCAATAGCGAGTCCAGCAATGGGAGCTGGAGCAACAAAAACCAACGACAGAATACACATCAAGTATATCCCCCTTTTGGGCCACCGCAGTATCAAGGACCGCAGTTCTGGCAATACCCCATGTACCATCATGGCCCCCCACCCCCACCCTTCTACCATCAAGGCAATGCACCTCCTTTTTAGACAGAGGTTGGGGCAGAGGAAAAGGGCGCAGAAGAGGTCAGCAGCAAAAAAGAGTACAGTGGCAGGAACAACCGACTCACTCTGTGGAGACGAGGAGCCAGACAAGGGGGAAGAGAAACTAATAATCAATCTGTCCCCGAGACCTTTGACTATTACAGAAGAAGCTGTACTGCAAAAAGGGTTAGGTTTTGTCCCGACTCCCAAATATGACAAATTCCGTGACGCCTGTGAAATACATGGCTTCTTCAGGAAGATACGCCTGAAGGCATTTTTTAAAGACAAACCCATGCCTAGTGAGGAGGACTCGGGACTGCGTAACCCCTCCACATTTACACCTAACAGTGGGATGGTACCCCACGAAGTCCTAACCTTTGAGCAAGCTGTACTCAAGGATCTTGAGAGCAGCACCACATCGGCACCCTTTCACAACCTATCATCTGACGAACTGGCAGCCGTCAGGGCCCTGGCGGATGACCTATCCATAACCATTAAACAGGCTGACAAGGCGGTGCCACTGTCATTATGTCTACTGTCGATTATGACACAGAATGTCTCCGTCAGTTGAGTGACCGGAGATACTATACCCCGATTAGAGAGGACCCTACATCCCGGCTTGCGACCACTATTTCCACCATGGTCTTTACAGCCGAAACAGAGGGGTGGGTCTCCAAGAAGGAGGCTACTTTCCTGGTCACTACAAACCCAAAGAACCCGTATTTCTATACCCTGCCTAAGGTGCATAAAGGGGTCTCCCCAGTCCCTGGGAGACCTATAGTCTCAGGGATTGATTCAATCCTCGAACCATTGTCAAAGTTCTGTGACTTTTTTCTGCAACCTCTGGTAAAAACCACTCCCTCTTTTGTAAAAGACACATAGGACGTATTGCGTCTACTCGAGGGGGTCCAACATCCAGAGGAAGTCAACTTACTAGTAACTCTGGATGTTGAGGCCCTCTATACTAACATTCCGCAGAGGGCTACTGTTAGACCTGGCACCATTGGCGTGGGTCTCCCTTCCATTTTTCGCTGTTGTCTCCTCTGTTTTACTGGTGTTAGATGCTCTGGGCGCTGTGCCACTGCCATTCAGTGTCACAGCGCGAATGCTCCCTGTGTAAATATGTCTATGTGAATTGGTATATCCCTGATTGGCTTATTTGGTTTACCTGTTAGTCCCTAGTAGTGTGGCCTATGTGTGCCCAGGGCTGGTAAACCAAATGCTGCTGGTGGGCCTGCAGCACTGATGTGTGCCACCCACAGAAGCAGCTTGTAAAGTGTGTCTCAGACCTGCCAGTGCAGTGTCTGTGTGCAGTCCAGAACTGCCATCTTGGCTGTGAAGTGCACTCACTTCCCAGCCCCTGAACCTTCCCTTGGCAGCCTGTAAGTCACCCCTATGGTAGGGTGCATTGTATGTGTAAGGTAGGACATGCCTTGGTGTATGTAGCATGTCCTGGTAGTGAATTACACCCCATTTCGTTTTTCACTACTGTAAGGCTACCTGTTCCTCATAGGCTAGAATGGGCAGTTTGACTATTACATTCTATAGTCCTAACTGACCCCAGGGACATGGTAGAAAAACGAATTTAGTATGCCTGAGCTCAGAATATTAAAATACATCTTTTAGTGAAGTTTATTTTTATATTCTGTGTTTGAAAATACCACTTTTAGAAAGTAGGTATTTTCTTGCCTAAGCCTTCCAGTGTGCTCTGCCGTTATGTGTATTGGCTGTCTGGTTTTAGAGGGGCAGGACAGGCTGAGTCAGACCTGGGTTGAATAGAGAGATCTGCATTTAGAGTGTGGGGAGCGGTGGCTCCTTGACCTGAATAGGGCTGTGCCTGGCAAGGTGAATGCTGGCTCCACCTCCCACTGTGTGTCTGCTAGCAGACCCCTCTTTCTGAAAGGAAGGATGCAGCCTGGTAAACAAAGTGCTCCAGGCCTGAGCAGAACTGGTTCTGGCTAGGTTCAGTGACTGGTAGCTTCTAAGAACAAAGGCTTTTGGGGTATAAATATCTGTGCTCAAACCCCTACATTTTGTATTGCTTTTGGATCTGGAGAGGAAACTCTGTCCGTGCCACTGGAGGAATCTGCAGGAAGTGACTGTCCCTGTGCTTGTGTGTTGTTTCTTGCACTGGCCTGCAGCAGTGACCACTGGACCTTGAAGAAGAGGAAAAGGAACTCTTGAGAGAACTTTTATTTTTGTTACAAGCTGTTGGACGTGGCCCTTTTTCCCCGAAATTTTTCGTTTTCCCCTAGCCATTTTACCATGTGTCAAACTCACTCAAGATGGCTGCCACAGGCCCCTGCTACTGCAGAGGGGCCTGACACGCATACACACTAGTAGCCAGGTTCAGGCTGGGGTATAGGGATACAGTATCCATTCCATCCCCGCCTCTGGGCCACATAGCCAGGCATGTAGAAGGTTCCAGAACCTTCCGGGCTGTGGGAGGAGTTATGTTTTGCCGCCTTTGGGAGAGTCACCTGACCTAGGAGTATAAAAGGCTTGGAGGGAAAACTTTTTAGTCAGTTGATGAGGCACCACTGAACCTGGGAGAACCTCCGCCGGAGTATAGGCTTTAGGGCCTAGGGGGGAGACCTACACTACTGCTGCTGACAGGGCTGAGGCCCTGCTGTAGTAAGATAGCTGAGGAACGCCCACCACCCACTGACCTTGCCCAGTGTGAGGGGACCCAGGGAACCACCTTCAGCGTGCGGGGAGGAACACCAAGCACTCCCAGACCACCAACTCATCCCCCCTCATAAGAAGAAACTTCTGACAGGAAACTTTGACAAGGAACCTATAACAAGGAACTTCTGACAAGAAACTTACAACTAGAAGCGCCTAAGAAGCAACCAAGCTGAAGCAGTCGCAAGACCCTTAACTTGAGGAGGCCTGACCGTCCAGCAAGGCCTAAAGCCTAGAACTGCCCAACTGGGGATCACCAGGTAAAGCGCCGTACCCTGAAGCGCTAAACCTTCACCCCCTATTCACTTTTGCCTGTTGCTGGGCTGCCCCCAAGTACTTTGCCAGTCAGCCCTGCCCACAGGCTGCTGGTGCACCCTGCTTTCTGTTGCCCCTCAGGTCACTGACCTTATGAAGGAGATCATCGCCGCGGCCGCCGCCGCCTGAGAAGAGGCACCGTGTGGTGAGGTGCGCCGTCGCGCCCTCATCGGGGGAAGCGCTGAGGTAAAGGAAGCCCCTCAGGTGCGTGAGGTGAGGAGCGCCGTCCGCGCCCTCACCGAAGCCTCCAGAGACTGGTCCCTGGGCCCTCATCGCCGCCGTCGCGGCCAAAGAATCATCGCCGCCGCCGAAGCGGCCAAAGAATTGCCCCCGCCGCGGCTGAAGAATCGTCTCCGCCGCCGTTGCGGCCAAAGAATCATCGCCGCCGCCGTCGCGGCCCAAGAATTGCCCCCACCGCCGAAGCGGCCGAAGAATCGCCGCCGCCGCCGAAGCGGCCCAAGAATTGCACCCGCCGCCGTCGCGGCCAAAGAATTGCCACCGCCGCCGTCGCGGCCCAAGAAATCGCCGACGCGATCAGCAGCGAGGCCTCCAGGCCCCGCAGACGCCGTTGCCGAGCAACCAGGGGTCGCCGGGCGTGACCCAGGAAGGCCGCGCACCGATTGGGCGCCGGCCCCAGTCACGCCCCAGCGCCGAAGGAAGCCCGGGAAGATCCCCGGCAGTGCAGAGGGAGACGGGGAGCCGGCCGGAGAGGACTGCCGGCTCCCGCTCCCTTCCCCAGCAACCCTGAGCCCCCACCTGCACTTACCCTGATCCCGGGGGCCGGAGGAGGGTGATCCCGGCCCCCGCAACGAGCCGCATACTTACTCCCTGATCCCGGGGGCCGGAGGAAGGCAATGCCGGCCCCCGCAACGACCCGCAACACCGGCCAGAAGGCCGAGGCACCCCCGACCGGGCTCCGCCCGACAGAACACGGGCCGGCCCGGAAGATCGCCAGTCGCCCTGAAGCGCGACCAACGACCACACCGCAGGTGAGCCCTGGAGGCCCCTAGGGCCCATAAGGCGCCACTGGGGGCCGGGGGCCACTATTAACCCTTAAGATTGTAGTCCTACGAGGCGAGGCACCAGAGAGGAGTGGGCCTGGCCGGAGTTAACCCCTGAGGGACCTAGAAGCCCCAGAATACAGGACATGTTGAGGGATTCCCCACATAGTTCATTCAGGTAATGATGATGCCCACAGTATTTAATAATTTATGCCGATGCCTATTATAATTACTGCCTAGGCCATGGTTTTAACTGTTAAGTCTTTACCACAAGGGGAAAGTGTTTAATGGAGTTGAGCTGAAGTGTACACCGCCCAGAGTTGAAGTATTTTATGTTACAGGTGTACTGGAGTTGCGACGCCCACTGTATTGAATGTGGGTGCGCCTAGATTAATGCAGGCCTATTTAAATGTAACGTGAAAAGCCTTCTTTAAATAAGTGAATATGCTAAAGTGAACTGTATGTTTAGGCCTATGTTTTATTAACGTACCTTGAGATCATTATTAAGTGCTACGTGTAGGAGATAATTCCTGCGGCCTCTTAGTGGCCTACTGTTGGACTTGGCCCTTTTCCCAGAAATTTTTCGCTTTTATGAAGGGTAAAGCATGGTATGTCCGAATAGAAGATGCCAAGTGCTGGATAAAATGGTACACACTGTTAGCGCCGCCATTTTAGAAAAGCACTGTGGAAAAATGTCACTGTTAAAATGGACGCCATGCCTGCCTGCCCATGTGACGCCTGACTGAGGTGGGTTGGCAGCCTAGTGGTTTGTCCCCCAGCGCCCCCTGCTTTTGGAGGGAAGCGTCGCACTGAGGGTGCTCTACTCCTCCCCCTGAACCAGTTAGAACCGGTTCCGGAGAGAACCTTCTAGGCTGCCATGTGAGGAGACTGAGGCAGTGCAGAGCCTGGACTGAAGGGGAAGGGACCTTCTGCCAGGGAGACCGCCACATTGGGCCTGTGTGCTGGCCCCTGTGCCCATCTGCACCCCTCCACCGTCCCCAGGGCCAGTGAGAGCCCCTTACTGGAGTGTAGACTGCCATGACAGGAGGAGTACCACGTTATGGGGGATGACTGCTTCCAGGAGCTGCGGTCCTGTTCCGATGAGTACCCACTGCCCGTTGATCTGACCTAGTATTGTTGACTGCTCTACTACTGCCCTGAATCTAGCGCCCGGGGAGGGCTATACCTGCGGTGCCGGAAGGGAGGACCCTGGAGGTGGGAGCACTGCCTGTGCCTGCCTGCAGGAAGAGGAGGGCTGAGGCCTGCACCCTAGCGCTGTGCCCTGGAGCCTGGAAAGCGCTGTAACCCCCTGAAGACACCGTCTGCAAAGCGCTGTGGGGGACTGTGTAGCGCTAAGAAGTGGAGCGCTGCTCGTGTGCTGCTGGGGAGAGCCGATTCTTTCAAGTGGCGGGTGCCCACCCCGCGGGTGCGCTTATGCTAGGAGGGAGCCTACCCCTCTGTGAGGAAAAGAGGAGTTGCCCAGGATCACCGCCACGACCTCGGGAGCGCTGTCGCGCGCTAGAGTGAAGGAGAGCGGCTTATTTGGAAGTGCCGCGGGAGCCTACCCCGCGCCTTCCTGCCTGGTGAAAACCCGAACGGGAGCCCACCCCGCACTACGGGATCTGAAAAGGGCCGCCGCTCTGCCTGCGGCGACCCGGAAGAAGACAGACCTCGGCCGAGGTCTGCCGGAAGTAGGTGGGGGCTCCCCTGAGCTGAGGAGAGCCCCGCGTGAGGAGAGGCACCGGAAGAAGAATCCAGGCGGGAGCCTACCCAGCGCTGGCCAACGCCGCCGGAGACTTCGCTCCGGAAGAGAGGGAGGTCCGGAGCCTCGCGGGCTCTAGATCCCAGTCCCGGTTCCCAGGAGGGGGCCCGGGTGAAGACGGGAGAAGCGCCGGTGTTGGCGGGGCTCTCGTGAGGAGAGGAGAGCCCCGCGTGTGTGGTAGCTGGGGCCCGGGTGAGGAAGAGAGGCGCTGCTGACGGCGGGGCTCCCTGAGCTGAGGAGAGCCCCGCGTGTGAAGAGAGGCCAGCGGCTGAGTGGAGCATCAGCCGCCTACCGAGGGAGGCCGTCGGGAGCCTCGCGGGCGCCGCCGGAGTCGTGTGGAGCCTCGCCGGCTCCAGGACAAAGTCCCGGTTCCCAGGAAGGGCCCCGGGTGAAGAGTGGAGTGCCGCCTGAAGCAGCACGACGCCTGCAGGAGAGCCGGTGAGTGGGGCCTTGAGAGGGTTGGGGGGTTGGTCGAGGCACGGTGTCGGTGCCTTTCCCCAGTGGTCCCAGGCCCTCGAGGAGAAGGGCCCCGGGGTCAGAGCTGCGCCGGTCTTGGTTCGCACAGCTGCCCCGCTGGACAGTGGGCAGCTGCAACGTGCCGCCACCTTTGGTTTGGGAGCCCCGGAGGGGGCTCGAAGAGAATTGCAGGTGCCAGGAGGGGCCCCAGAAGGGCCCGTGTGGACGTCCTGCACAGCTGCCCCGCCTGCCAGTGGGCAGTTGCCTTGAAGGAACCAGTAGCAGCAGGGAGGGGGCAACGGGGCACATTGCCGGTGCCCGCCCCCGGTGTCGGGCGGATACGTACAGCTGCCCCGTCTGACAGTGGGCAGCTGCGACGTAGGAGGCGCTTTATGTTTAGGGGCCCCAGAGGCACCGGAAGTGCCAGTGACCCTTGTGGACACCCAGCGGCACCGAAGTAGCGAGTCGCTGCAACGATTGGGCATATTTACCCTGCCCTTGACTTGGTCGGGGGGTGGTGTCGGGGCACATTGTCGGTGCCCGCCTTCCCCCTGTGTTGCACTGACTTTACAGCTGCCCCGGATAACAGTGGGCAGCTGCAACGTTGAGAGGCATTGTCCTACCAGGGGCCCGGGAGTGGGGCTCCCCTGTGTAGAGTGGCACGCAGGCTAATCTGCAGCGAGGGCATGCCAGGCGTGTAAGGCCTATTGTGTTATGCTCCTGATTCCTGCCTGTTTATGTTCTAGGGCCAATTCCAGAGTGGTGTGCCTCCGATTGGGGCATGCTGTGGTTATCCTTGCGAGGCCTGTTGCCTCACCTGATTCATTGCTGAAATGAGATCCTAATGTGTTTCCATGCCTCATGTTTTCAGGCTACTGCAAAGGTGCTTTATTCTCGCACCCAGTATTACTAGTGGACTTTCATTCCCCTTTGTACGAGCGATGGATTTGGCAGCGGCCCGATTGGCGCTGCCCTGTACATAGTCCCCACTGTTCATATCTACCTGGTGCCAGTTGGCGCCATGTACATCCCTGTGATTATTGGTGCTGAGTTCTGCATAATACATATGCTGTTTTTCAACTAAACTGGTGTGGTCTCCGTTTGTAGTGTGCCTGGTGTGTCGCCTGTGTGTGCTGCGCGGATGCTTTACACATTTCCTCCGGAGTTTGGCCTGCCCGCTCCGCACCACGCTACCCCGTTTCCAACATTGGTGCTCAGCGGTGGGATAGGACTTGTGTTTGCGCAGTACCACAGCGGCAACTGGGTGCACTACAAAGGGTGCACCTGAGAGTAATCACAGATTTGGGGACTGTTTTCCTGATTGTACTTGCCTCCTAAAAGTGTTGTTTTGGGGATTGTGTCTCCCTGTTGCACTGTGGGTGGTGTATCCCGGGTGTATCTCACCAGGATGGGGTTAACCTATGACGAGGATTGCCTGGGGAGTACACTGAGCAGGAGGTGATGGACTTCTGCAGGGAGAGAGGGATACCCACAGTAGGCAACACCCGCAGGAAGTTGTTCCTCTATGAGGCCCTGAAGAGGGGGGAACCCTTAGAGCCCCACGGGGACCTTTCCGATTACCCCTCTGCATATTTAAGGGATGGATTTGGTAGAGACCGTGAGGAGGACTCTGAGAGTGAGAGGTCCCAGTCCATAACCCTGGAGGGTGGTGACTTTGAGGAGGAAGAGGATGTGAGGGGAGAGACACCGGTAGTGAGGGAGGACACCATAGAGAGGGAGTCCCGTGCTGGGTCCAGCCCCAGGGGCACTGCCCCACCCCTTTCCCTGTCCCCAGAAGAGTGGGTAGATAGGAGGGAAGAAAGGGAGTATCAGCTGGCGCTGGAAAGGCTCAGAGTGGAGCTAGCGCAGCTGAGGGTTGAGGAAAAAAGGCTAGAGACTGAAAGGGTCCTAGCGCAGGAAAGGATGGCGGAGGCGGAGAGGGCCTTCGCCAGGGAGAGACTAGCTCAGGGGGTAGGTTGTCCCCTGAGAGTGGTGTCTGTGGCCTGGATTCACCAGTGAGGGTGGGATCCAGTGGTGGCAGCGAGAGTGAAGCCAGTGCAGGAAGTCCCACTCCCAGAGCCCGGGAGATGGTGCCTGATCCCCAGGAGGAGGGGGACAGGTTGGAGTTCAAGGGCAGGGGAAAACTGTCCCATCAGTCTTGGGGGAGTATGTGGACGGGTGTTGGACTGCACTGGAGGAGTGGATGGTGGGTGGCGCGGTGACAGATGGGGAAGAGCTGTTCCGCCTGATTATCAGGGAGCATGTGCTCAAGAGTTGTTTTCCCGGGTTGCGCCACCACCTGTTGCAGTGTGGGCTCTCCGACCCCAGGGAGCTTGCATGGGAGGCAGACCTTTGGGTGAGTGCCAGAGAGTCTGAGAGGGCAGTGGGGAGTGATCCTGAAGGGAGTGGTGCAGGGATCTTCCAACCCAGCGAGGTGGGAGAGGTGGAGAATCGCCCAGCTAGGTCCCAGGAAGGTGAGAGGGTTGTAGGGCCTCACATCCTATCCATAGGAAGGAGTGAGACGGGGAGGTGTCCCGAGGTACCCCAACCGCAGTCTCAGGGCCTGGAGAGTTCCATAAGGGAACCCCAGGTTGGGAGCCTAGGCTGTCCCGATGGGCCGTCCAGGGAAGGGGATCCCCTAGTGTCAGGAGAACCCGGGGCGTCGGTAATCCGAGCTCCAGGGGTTCTGGGGTCTGCCCAGCCACAGGGTTTAGATCCTGGGCTGGGGTGCCAGGTTCAGGGGCTGCCTGACCTGGCGGGAGGGACGTCTGTAACCAGTGTCCCTCCGGAATTGACTTCCAGGGGTACTTCTCCAGGTGGGAGGGTGCGGAACTCTGGAAGGGGGTGCCGAGGAGGAAGGACTCGCCTCTGGCACCGGCTCAGCCACAGGGTTTAGATCCTGGGCTGGGGTGCCAGGTTCAGGGGCTGCCTGACCTGGCGGGAGGGACGTCTGTAACCAGTGTCCCTCCGGAATTGACTTCCAGGGGTACTTCTCCAGGTGGGAGGGTGCGGAACTCTGGAAGGGGGTGCCGAGGGAGGAAGGACTCGCCTCTGGCACCGGCTCAGCCACAGGGTTTAGATCCTGGGCTGGGGTGCCAGGTTCAGGGGCTGCCTGACCTGGCGGGAGGGACGTCTGTAACCAGTGTCCCTCCGGAATTGACTTCCAGGGGTACTTCTCCAGGTGGGAGGGTGCGGAACTCTGGAAGGGGGTGCCGAGGGAGGAAGGACTCGCCTCTGGCACCGGCTCAGCCACAGGGTTTAGATCCTGGGCTGGGGTGCCAGGTTCAGGGGCTGCCTGACCTGGCAGGAGGGACGTCTGTAACCAGTGTCCCTCCGGAATTGACTTCCAGGGGTACTTCTCCAGGTGGGAGGGTGCGGAACTCTGGAAGGGGGTGCCGAGGGAGGAAGGACTCGCCTCTGGCACCGGCTCAGCCACAGGATGTAGATCCTGGGCTGGGGTGCCAGGTTCAGGGGCTGCCTGACCTGGCGGGAGGGACGTCTGTAACCAGTGTCCCTCCAGAATTGACTTCCAGGGGTACTTCTCCAGGTGGGAGGGTGCGGATCTCTGGAAGGGGGTGCCGAGGGAGGAAGGACTCGCCTCTGGCACCGGCTCAGCCACAGGGTGTAGATCCTGGGCTGGGGTGCCAGGTTCAGGGGCTGCCTGACCTGGCAGGAGGGACGTCTGTAACCAGTGTCCCTCCGGAATTGACTCCCAGGGGTGCTTCTCCAGGTGGGAGGGTGCGAAACTCTGGGAGGGGGTGCAGAGGGAGGGAGGACTCGCCTCTGGCACCGGGGCAACCTAAGGGTTTAGACCCTGGGTTGGTGGATCGGATGCAGGGTCACGGCCCTGGGAGAGAGTGGTGTTCTGAGGGTGCCCCGCAGAGGAGGAGAGGGCGGAACCCCAGAAGGAGAGGGAGGGGAGGAGAGCCTCGCCCCTACCTGTTGGACAGTGTGAGAGTGTGGTCCCTAGGTGGGAAGACCATTGGCAGTTTGGGACTGCACGGAGGAGAGGGAGAGTGGTCAAAGGGTACTATGGGCCTGGGGCTACCGCCCCCACTCTGTGAGACAGCCAGGGCCAGAGACATCTGGATGGCCTAGGGCCCGGTCCTGGCTGCAGCCAACTAGGGAGCACCAGTGGGGTGGCCTAGTTGGGTCAAGAGGAGTTGAGAGAGGGAACCATCGGGTTCCAGAGTGGAGAAGAACCTGCGGGTGTTCCTGCAGTTGTGGGCCCGCGTCCAAGTTCTCTCGCCCTAAGCAGGGAAGCCCATCAAGGCATTGATCGGTCTACCCTGGCTTGTGGCTGGGAGGGGTTGTGTTGGACTTGGCCCTTTTCCCAGAAATTTTTCGCTTTTATGAAGGGTAAAGCATGGTATGTCCGAATAGAAGATGCCAAGTGCTGGATAAAATGGTACACACTGTTAGCGCCGCCATTTTAGAAAAGCACTGTGGAAAAATGTCACTGTTAAAATGGATGCCATGCCTGCCTGCCCATGTGACGCCTGACTGAGGTGGGTTGGCAGCCTAGTGGTTTGTCCCCCAGCGCCCCCTGCTTTTGGAGGGAAGCGTCGCACCGAGGGTGCTCTACTCCTCCCCCTGAACCAGTTAGAACCGGTTCCGGAGAGAACCTTCTAGGCTGCCATGTGAGGAGACTGAGGCAGTGCAGAGCCTGGACTGAAGGGGAAGGGACCTTCTGCCAGGGGAGACCGCCACATTGGGCCTGTGTGCTGGCCCCTGTGCCCATCTGCACCCCTCCACCGTCCCCAGGGCCAGTGAGAGCCCCTTACTGGAGTGTAGACTGCCATGACAGGAGGAGTACCACGTTATGGGGGATGACTGCTTCCAGGAGCTGCGGTCCTGTTCCGATGAGTACCCACTGCCCGTTGATCTGACCTAGTATTGTTGACTGCTCTACTACTGCCCTGAATCTAGCGCCCGGGGAGCGCTATACCTGCGGTGCCGGAAGGGAGGACCCTGGAGGTGGGAGCACTGCCTGTGCCTGCCTGCAGGAAGAGGAGGGCTGAGGCCTGCACCCTAGCGCTGTGCCCTGGAGCCTGGAAAGCGCTGTAACCCCCTGAAGACACCGTCTGCAAAGCGCTGTGGGGGACTGTGTAGCGCTAAGAAGTGGAGCGCTGCTCGTGTGCTGCTGGGGAGAGCCGATTCTTTCAAGTGGCGGGTGCCCACCCCGCGGGTGCGCTTATGCTAGGAGGGAGCCTACCCCTCTGTGAGGAAAAGAGGAGTTGCCCAGGATCACCGCCGCGACCTCGGGAGCGCTGTCGCGCGCTAGAGTGAAGGAGAGCGGCTTATTTGGAAGTGCCGCGGGAGCCTACCCCGCGCCTTCCTGCCTGGTGAAAACCCGAACGGGAGCCCACCCCGCACTACGGGATCTGAAAAGGGCCGCCGCTCTGCCTGCGGCGACCCGGGAAGAAGACAGACCTCGGCCGAGGTCTGCCGGAAGTAGGTGGGGGCTCCCTGAGCTGAGGAGAGCCCCGCGTGAGGAGAGGCGCCAGAAGAAGAATCCAGGCGGGAGCCTACCCCGCGCTGGCCAACGCCGCCGGAGACTTCGCTCCGGAAGAGAGGGAGGTCCGGAGCCTCGCGGGCTCTAGATCCCAGTCCCGGTTCCCAGGAGGGGGCCCGGGTGAAGACGGGAGAAGCGCCGGTGTTGGCGGGGCTCTCGTGAGGAGAGGAGAGCCCCGCGTGTGTGGTAGCTGGGGCCCGGGTGAGGAAGAGAGGCGCTGCTGACGGCGGGGCTCCCTGAGCTGAGTAGAGCCCCGCGTGTGAAGAGAGGCCAGCGGCTGAGTGGAGCATCAGCCGCCTACCGAGGAGGCCGTCGGGAGCCTCGCGGGCGCCGCCGGAGTCGTGTGGAGCCTCGCCGGCTCCAGGACAAAGTCCCGGTTCCCAGGAAGGGCCCCGGGTGAAGAGTGGAGTGCCGCCTGAAGCAGCACGACGCCTGCAGGAGAGCCGGTGAGTGGGGCCTTGAGAGGGTTGGGGGGTTGGTCGAGGCACGGTGTCGGTGCCTTTCCCCCAGTGGTCCCAGGCCCTCGAGGAGAAGGGCCCCCGGGGTCAGAGCTGCGCCGGTCTTGGTTCGCACAGCTGCCCCGCTGGACAGTGGGCAGCTGCAACGTGCCGCCACCTTTGGTTTGGGAGCCCCGGAGGGGGGCTCGAAGAGAATTGCAGGTGCCAGGAGGGGCCCCAGAAGGGCCCGTGTGGACGTCCTGCACAGCTGCCCCGCCTGCCAGTGGGCAGTTGCCTTGAAGGAACCAGTAGCAGCAGGGAGGGGGCAACGGGGCACATTGCCGGTGCCCGCCCCCGGTGTCGGGCGGATACGTACAGCTGCCCCGTCTGACAGTGGGCAGCTGCGACGTAGGAGGCGCTTTATGTTTAGGGGGCCCCAGAGGCACCGGAAGTGCCAGTGACCCTTGTGGACACCCAGCGGCACCGAAGTAGCGAGTCGCTGCAACGATTGGGCATATTTACCCTGCCCTTGACTTGGTCGGGGGGTGGTGTCGGGGCACATTGTCGGTGCCCGCCTTCCCCCTGTGTTGCACTGACTTTACAGCTGCCCCGGATAACAGTGGGCAGCTGCAACGTTGAGAGGCATTGTCCTACCAGGGGCCCGGGAGTGGGGCTCCCCTGTGTAGAGTGGCACGCAGGCTAATCTGCAGCGAGGGGCATGCCAGGCGTGTAAGGCCTATTGTGTTATGCTCCTGATTCCTGCCTGTTTATGTTCTAGGGCCAATTCCAGAGTGGTGTGCCTCCGATTGGGGCATGCTGTGGTTATCCTTGCGAGGCCTGTTGCCTCACCTGATTCATTGCTGAAATGAGATCCTAATGTGTTTCCATGCCTCATGTTTTCAGGCTACTGCAAAGGTGCTTTATTCTCGCACCCAGTATTACTAGTGGACTTTCATTCCCCTTTGTACGAGCGATGGATTTGGCAGCGGCCCGATTGGCGCTGCCCTGTACATAGTCCCCACTGTTCATATCTACCTGGTGCCAGTTGGCGCCATGTACATCCCTGTGATTATTGGTGCTGAGTTCTGCATAATACATATGCTGTTTTTCAACTAAACTGGTGTGGTCTCCGTTTGTAGTGCGCCTGGTGTGTCGCCTGTGTGTGCTGCGCGGATGCTTTACACATTTCCTCCGGAGTTTGGCCTGCCCGCTCTGCACCACGCTACCCCGTTTCCAACATTGGTGCTCAGCGGTGGGATAGGACTTGTGTTTGCGCAGTACCACAGCGGCAACTGGGTGCACTACAAAGGGTGCACCTGAGAGTAATCACAGATTTGGGGACTGTTTTCCTGATTGTACTTGCCTCCTAAAAGTGTTGTTTTGGGGATTGTGTCTCCCTGTTGCACTGTGGGTGGTGTATCCCGGGTGTATCTCACCAGGATGGGGTTAACCTATGACGAGGATTGCCTGGGGAGTACACTGAGCAGGAGGTGATGGACTTCTGCAGGGAGAGAGGGATACCCACAGTAGGCAACACCCGCAGGAAGTTGTTCCTCTATGAGGCCCTGAAGAGGGGGAACCCTTAGAGCCCCACGGGGACCTTTCCGATTACCCCTCTGCATATTTAAGGGATGGATTTGGTAGAGACCGTGAGGAGGACTCTGAGAGTGAGAGGTCCCAGTCCATAACCCTGGAGGGTGGTGACTTTGAGGAGGAAGAGGATGTGAGGGGAGAGACACCGGTAGCGAGGAGGACACCATAGAGAGGGAGTCCCGTGCTGGGTCCAGCCCCAGGGGCACTGCCCCACCCCTTTCCCTGTCCCCAGAAGAGTGGGTAGATAGGAGGGAAGAAAGGGAGTATCAGCTGGCGCTGGAAAGGCTCAGAGTGGAGCTAGCGCAGCTGAGGGTTGAGGAAAAAAGGCTAGAGACTGAAAGGGTCCTAGCGCAGGAAAGGATGGCGGAGGCGGAGAGGGCCTTCGCCAGGGAGAGACTAGCTCAGGGGGTAGGTTGTCCCCTGAGAGTGGTGTCTGTGGCCTGGATTCACCAGTGAGGGTGGGATCCAGTGGTGGCAGCGAGAGTGAAGCCAGTGCAGGAAGTCCCACTCCCAGAGCCCGGGAGATGGTGCCTGATCCCCAGGAGGAGGGGGACAGGTTGGAGTTCAAGGGCAGGGGAAAACTGTCCCATCAGTCTTGGGGGAGTATGTGGACGGGTGTTGGACTGCACTGGAGGAGTGGATGGTGGGTGGCGCGGTGACAGATGGGGAAGAGCTGTTCCGCCTGATTATCAGGGAGCATGTGCTCAAGAGTTGTTTTCCCGGGTTGCGCCACCACCTGTTGCAGTGTGGGCTCTCCGACCCCAGGGAGCTTGCACGGGAGGCAGACCTTTGGGTGAGTGCCAGAGAGTCTGAGAGGGCAGTGGGGAGTGATCCTGAAGGGAGTGGTGCAGGGATCTTCCAACCCAGCGAGGTGGGAGAGGTGGAGAATCGCCCAGCTAGGTCCCAGGAAGGTGAGAGGGTTGTAGGGCCTCACATCCTATCCATAGGAAGGAGTGAGACGGGGAGGTGTCCCGAGGTGCCCCAACCGCAGTCTCAGGGCCTGGAGAGTTCCATAAGGGAACCCCAGGTTGGGAGCCTAGGCTGTCCCGATGGGCCGTCCAGGGAAGGGGATCCCCTAGTGTCAGGAGAACCCGGGCGTCGGTAATCCGAGCTCCAGGGGTTCTGGGGTCTGCCCAGCCACAGGGTTTAGATCCTGGGCTGGGGTGCCAGGTTCAGGGGCTGCCTGACCTGGCGGGAGGGACGTCTGTAACCAGTGTCCCTCCGGAATTGACTTCCAGGGGTACTTCTCCAGGTGGGAGGGTGCGGAACTCTGGAAGGGGGTGCCGAGGGAGGAAGGACTCGCCTCTGGCACCGGCTCAGCCACAGGGTTTAGATCCTGGGCTGGGGTGCCAGGTTCAGGGGCTGCCTGACCTGGCGGGAGGGACGTCTGTAACCAGTGTCCCTCCGGAATTGACTTCCAGGGGTACTTCTCCAGGTGGGAGGGTGCGGAACTCTGGAAGGGGGTGCCGAGGAGGAAGGACTCGCCTCTGGCACCGGCTCAGCCACAGGGTTTAGATCCTGGGCTGGGGTGCCAGGTTCAGGGGCTGCCTGACCTGGCGGGAGGGACGTCTGTAACCAGTGTCCCTCCGGAATTGACTTCCAGGGTACTTCTCCAGGTGGGAGGGTGCGGAACTCTGGAAGGGGGTGCCGAGGAGGAAGGACTCGCCTCTGGCACCGGCTCAGCCACAGGGTGTAGATCCTGGGCTGGGGTGCCAGGTTCAGGGGCTGCCTGACCTGGCGGGAGGGACGTCTGTAACCAGTGTCCCTCCGGAATTGACTTCCAGGGGTACTTCTCCAGGTGGGAGGGTGCGGAACTCTGGAAGGGGGTGCCGAGGGAGGAAGGACTCGCCTCTGGCACCGGCTCAGCCACAGGGTGTAGATCCTGGGCTGGGGTGCCAGGTTCAGGGGCTGCCTGACCTGGCAGGAGGGACGTCTGTAACCAGTGTCCCTCCGGAATTGACTCCCAGGGGTGCTTCTCCAGGTGGGAGGGTGCGAAACTCTGGGAGGGGGTGCAGAGGGAGGGAGGACTCGCCTCTGGCACCGGGGCAACCTAAGGGTTTAGACCCTGGGTTGGTGGATCGGATGCAGGGTCACGGCCCTGGGAGAGAGTGGTGTTCTGAGGGTGCCCCGCAGAGGAGGAGAGGGCGGAACCCCAGAAGGAGAGGGAGGGGGAGGAGAGCCTCGCCCCTACCTGTTGGACAGTGTGAGAGTGTGGTCCCTAGGTGGGAAGACCATTGGCAGTTTGGGACTGCACGGAGGAGAGGGAGAGTGGTCAAAGGATACTATGGGCCTGGGGCTACCGCCCCCCACTCTGTGAGACAGCCAGGGCCAGAGACATCTGGATGGCCTAGGGCCCGGTCCTGGCTGCAGCCAACTAGGGAGCACCAGTGGGGTGGCCTAGTTGGGTCAAGAGGAGTTGAGAGAGGGAACCATCGGGTTCCAGAGTGGAGAAGAACCTGCGGGTGTTCCTGCAGTTGTGGGCCCGCGTCCAAGTTCTCTCGCCCTAAGCAGGGAAGCCCATCAAGGCATTGATCGGTCTACCCTGGCTTGTGGCTGGGAGGGGGTTGTGTTGGACTTGGCCCTTTTCCCAGAAATTTTTCGCTTTTATGAAGGGTAAAGCATGGTATGTCCGAATAGAAGATGCCAAGTGCTGGATAAAATGGTACACACTGTTAGCGCCGCCATTTTAGAAAAGCACTGTGGAAAAATGTCACTGTTAAAATGGACGCCATGCCTGCCTGCCCATGTGACGCCTGACTGAGGTGGGTTGGCAGCCTAGTGGTTTGTCCCCCAGCGCCCCCTGCTTTTGGAGGGAAGCGTCGCACCGAGGGTGCTCTACTCCTCCCCTGAACCAGTTAGAACCGGTTCCGGAGAGAACCTTCTAGGCTGCCATGTGAGGAGACTGAGGCAGTGCAGAGCCTGGACTGAAGGGGAAGGGACCTTCTGCCAGGGAGACCGCCACATTGGGCCTGTGTGCTGGCCCCTGTGCCCATCTGCACCCCTCCACCGTCCCCAGGGCCAGTGAGAGCCCCTTACTGGAGTGTAGACTGCCATGACAGGAGGAGTACCACGTTATGGGGGATGACTGCTTCCAGGAGCTGCGGTCCTGTTCCGATGAGTACCCACTGCCCGTTGATCTGACCTAGTATTGTTGACTGCTCTACTACTGCCCTGAATCTAGCGCCCGGGGAGCGCTATACCTGCGGTGCCGGAAGGGAGGACCCTGGAGGTGGGAGCACTGCCTGTGCCTGCCTGCAGGAAGAGGAGGGCTGAGGCCTGCACCCTAGCGCTGTGCCCTGGAGCCTGGAAAGCGCTGTAACCCCCTGAAGACACCGTCTGCAAAGCGCTGTGGGGGACTGTGTAGCGCTAAGAAGTGGAGCGCTGCTCGTGTGCTGCTGGGGAGAGCCGATTCTTTCAAGTGGCGGGTGCCCACCCCGCGGGTGCGCTTATGCTAGGAGGGAGCCTACCCCTCTGTGAGGAAAAGAGGAGTTGCCCAGGATCACCGCCGCGACCTCGGGAGCGCTGTCGCGCGCTAGAGTGAAGGAGAGCGGCTTATTTGGAAGTGCCGCGGGAGCCTACCCCGCGCCTTCCTGCCTGGTGAAAACCCGAACGGGAGCCCACCCCGCACTACGGGATCTGAAAAGGGCCGCCGCTCTGCCTGCGGCGACCCGGAAGAAGACAGACCTCGGCCGAGGTCTGCCGGAAGTAGGTGGGGGCTCCCCTGAGCTGAGGAGAGCCCCGCGTGAGGAGAGGCGCCAGAAGAAGAATCCAGGCGGGAGCCTACCCCGCGCTGGCCAACGCCGCCGGAGACTTCGCTCCGGAAGAGAGGGAGGTCCGGAGCCTCGCGGGCTCTAGATCCCAGTCCCGGTTCCCAGGAGGGGGCCCGGGTGAAGACGGGAGAAGCGCCGGTGTTGGCGGGGCTCTCGTGAGGAGAGGAGAGCCCCGCGTGTGTGGTAGCTGGGGCCCGGGTGAGGAAGAGAGGCGCTGCTGACGGCGGGGCTCCCTGAGCTGAGGAGAGCCCCGCGTGTGAAGAGAGGCCAGCGGCTGAGTGGAGCATCAGCCGCCTACCGAGGAGGCCGTCGGGAGCCTCGCGGGCGCCGCCGGAGTCGTGTGGAGCCTCGCCGGCTCCAGGACAAAGTCCCGGTTCCCAGGAAGGGCCCCGGGTGAAGAGTGGAGTGCCGCCTGAAGCAGCACGACGCCTGCAGGAGAGCCGGTGAGTGGGGCCTTGAGAGGGTTGGGGGGTTGGTCGAGGCACGGTGTCGGTGCCTTTCCCCCAGTGGTCCCAGGCCCTCGAGGAGAAGGGCCCCCGGGGTCAGAGCTGCGCCGGTCTTGGTTCGCACAGCTGCCCCGCTGGACAGTGGGCAGCTGCAACGTGCCGCCACCTTTGGTTTGGGAGCCCCGGAGGGGGCTCGAAGAGAATTGCAGGTGCCAGGAGGGGCCCCAGAAGGGCCCGTGTGGACGTCCTGCACAGCTGCCCCGCCTGCCAGTGGGCAGTTGCCTTGAAGGAACCAGTAGCAGCAGGGAGGGGGCAACGGGGCACATTGCCGGTGCCCGCCCCGGTGTCGGGCGGATACGTACAGCTGCCCCGTCTGACAGTGGGCAGCTGCGACGTAGGAGGCGCTTTATGTTTAGGGGGCCCCAGAGGCACCGGAAGTGCCAGTGACCCTTGTGGACACCCAGCGGCACCGAAGTAGCGAGTCGCTGCAACGATTGGGCATATTTACCCTGCCCTTGACTTGGTCGGGGGGTGGTGTCGGGGCACATTGTCGGTGCCCGCCTTCCCCCTGTGTTGCACTGACTTTACAGCTGCCCCGGATAACAGTGGGCAGCTGCAACGTTGAGAGGCATTGTCCTACCAGGGGCCCGGGAGTGGGGCTCCCCTGTGTAGAGTGGCACGCAGGCTAATCTGCAGCGAGGGGCATGCCAGGCGTGTAAGGCCTATTGTGTTATGCTCCTGATTCCTGCCTGTTTATGTTCTAGGGCCAATTCCAGAGTGGTGTGCCTCCGATTGGGGCATGCTGTGGTTATCCTTGCGAGGCCTGTTGCCTCACCTGATTCATTGCTGAAATGAGATCCTAATGTGTTTCCATGCCTCATGTTTTCAGGCTACTGCAAAGGTGCTTTATTCTCGCACCCAGTATTACTAGTGGACTTTCATTCCCCTTTGTACGAGCGATGGATTTGGCAGCGGCCCGATTGGCTCTGCCCTGTACATAGTCCCCACTGTTCATATCTACCTGGTGCCAGTTGGCGCCATGTACATCCCTGTGATTATTGGTGCTGAGTTCTGCATAATACATATGCTGTTTTTCAACTAAACTGGTGTGGTCTCCGTTTGTAGTGTGCCTGGTGTGTCGCCTGTGTGTGCTGCGCGGATGCTTTACACATTTCCTCCGGAGTTTGGCCTGCCCGCTCTGCACCACGCTACCCCGTTTCCAACACCTACAATGTTGATGAGCTATGCAGCTTTATTTAAAATGTGCACCAGTTGAATAATATAATGAATTTGAATGTAGATCTGAATTAACCTGCCTTAGCTGATGCCAACTTAATTTATTTATAAAAGATCTTGATTTTAAATACAAAAGCCTGGTGTGGTGTCATGTTATTGCGTTCGCATTTGTGAGTGAAAGTGAAAGTGTGCTGCACAACTGCCTTACACATTGCCTTCGCGTGCCTTTCCCGCTTCACGCCATGCTACCGTGTCGGACTCGGTAACCCCGGTTCCAACACAAGCAATTACCCAAGGGCTAGGAAAAGAGCTAGCCTCCTGCTGGAGTCTCAGGCACATCAGACTCCACCACCAACCTCCTGCTTCCTCCCTGCGAGGACTGCTATCTGCTGATGAGGCTCCTGTGAGTTCCAGGGCCTCTAGTTTGCATCAGAGAAGAGAGTGTGGGAAATCACGCTAACGCATCTTTGCGGGCCGCTGCAGTCAAGAGCGCTGGGAAAATCATCGCGCTACTGCCGCCAAGGGCCCGCAACCCGAAATCATCGCTGACGCCCCTTTGCGAGCCGCTGCAGCCGAGACGCGCTGGAAAGATCATCGCGCTGCTGTCGCCGCGCACTCGCAACCCTTAAAGAAATCATCGCTTCGAGACATCGCAGTGCGGACGCCGTGCGTCCGCCACTTTGATCGCATCGCACCGAATTTCGTCGCTCCCTCGCGGAGCGTCTTGTCTTCGCATCGCAACACGATCGCACAGCGCAACAGGATCGCCGCATCGACTTCTCCCACGCGGCAAGAAAGTCATCGCATCGGCGGTCCAGCGTGCAGAAGTTTGTCGCATCGTCTCCGCACGCATCACGCAGATCGGCGCATCATCCTCCCTTGCGGCAAGGATTTCAACGCATCGCCGGCCTCGCGTGCCGAGAATCATCGCTACAGCTTATTTGTGACATTTTGTTGGTTTTGCTACTAAACCCAGGTACTTTGTAAAAGAAAGGGTCGCAGAGACCACTGCTTTGAACTTGAACCTTATTTTTGCAACCTTTGAACTATTTTTTGACAGCCCTTCAACAGCTATCCTATTTTTGACAGTATTGTGGCTTTTACAGTTATTGGTCTTGTGATAAATCTGCCTTTATATAAAGATACTTATTTTTATAACTACTTGTGTGGTGTCCCTTTGTAGTGTTCCTCACTGTGTTACTGTGTATGGTCATAAATGCTTCACACCCTGCCTCTGAGATAAGCCTACCTGCTCGTGCTACATTACCACAGGGTTGAGCAGGGGTATTAAAGAGGGTAGCCCTCTCACTCTGACTTAGGAAGACGGGTCCCTACTTGGACAGTGGCCAGCCATTGCCAACTAGAGACCCCCATTTCTAACATTGGTGGTCAGCGGTGAGGATCTGGACTTGCATTTATGATCGCATACAGTAATTATAGTGTACACTACTAGTGAGTGCAGACCATAACGTACCGCATACATTTTTTGAGAGTTTTTTGGGATCCTATATTGTAATTGATATTGCCGGTGATTTTTCACCCGCACACATTTTCTGAGAGTTTTGGGATCCTATATTGTGATTGATATTGCCGGTGATTTTTCACCCGCGCACATTTCTGAGAGTTTTTGGGATCCTATATTGTGATTGATATTGCCGGTGATTTTTCACCCGCGCCCATTTTTTGAAAGTTTTTGATCCCCTATTGTGATTGATATTGCCGGTGATTTTTCACCCGCGCACATTTCTGAGAGTTTTTGGATCCTATATTGTGATTGATATTGCCGGTGATTTTTCACCCGCTTACATTTTTTGAGAAGTTTTCTTCTGTCCTTTATTGATATTGCCAGTTATTTCTACAATGGGCAAGCCCAGATCCAATGCCTCAGAGGATCTCTCCTGGGAAGAAGAGAAAATAGAAACCTACAATGCCAAGCAGCTCAAATATTTTTGCAAGCAATTCACAGTCCCTATCACAGGTCTCACTAGAAGGGAGGAGTATTACAAGGCGCTGAAGGCCTGGCTAGAAGCCAGGGATGCCCCTAAGGATATAGGAGAGCTTGTGGAGGTGGGAGAGAATGCAGGAGAGCAGCAGGGCGATGTAGTAGACTTAGTAGGAGATCCAGCCCTTTCCAACCCGGGCTCTAGTGTGTCCGCTAAGGGTCTGTCCCCAGAAGAGCTGGAGGACAGGGAGAGAGATAGGCGGCATAATATGGAGATGGCTAAGCTTGAAATGGATGGTCACCGGGACCTAGAGAACAAGAAGCTAGATATAGAGATTATGAGAATGAAGCTTGAGCATGAGAGAGTATTGAGGGAGTTGGAGATTAAAGCTAAGAGTATGGAAATCTCCCCCTCTGGTGGCAGCGTACCTGTAGTGCACCCTGAGAGTAGGGTGTATATACCCAAGGAGGTTATTAAGGATTTCCACAAAAGTGAAGATATTGGGCAATGGTTTGCCGCTTATGAGTTAGCCATGGTGTCCCACCGGGTCCCTGAGAAGGATTGGGGAGCGGGGTTGTGGGGACGCTTTGTGAGTGAGGGGAGGGATACCTTGTTGGACCTGCCCCCAGAAAGTAGGATGGTTTATGCCCACATGAAGGAAGCGTTGATGACCCGCTATGGTTTGACCCCTGAGATGTATAGGCAGAGGTTTAGGGTCTGCAAGAAGCTGGAGGGTACCACGTGGGTTGAATATGTGTCCTTTGTTTGCAGAGCCATGGAACGCTGGGTAAAAGGTAGCAAAGTAGAAACTTTTGCGCAGTTTTATGATTTGATTGCATGGGAGCATTTATCTAGTAATTGTTTTCCTGAGCTACGCCAGCACCTAATTGATTGCAAGCTGACTAACCCTAGAAAGCTTGCTGAGGAGGCGGACCGCTGGGTGAGCACCCGGGTCCGCAAGGGTCCAGTGGGAGACGTCGCCAAAGGTGGGCAGGGTCCCCAGCAGAGGAGTGGGGGACAAGGGTCAACAGAGGGAGTTCCACCGTTGGCCCCAAAGTAATCCCCCAGGGAACCAAGCAGTGGTGTCCCAGCCCCCCAAGAAAGGAGGACAGGGCCCCCAACAGGTAGGCCTGTTCCCAGGGGGCCCCCACTTGTTACAACTGTGGTCAAGTGGGCCACAGATATTTTGATCCCCAGTGCCCCAAAGGGGGCCAGTGCACCACCCCGTGCACCACCCCGCCAGATTGCTAGTGTAGCCCTGGGAGAGGAGGAGATGGGTGCCCAAGAGGGGTGGGATCCCGTAGAGTTGACCCTTGTCTCATTAGGGGACTTTGAGATGGTCCCCAAGCCTGCACTGCCTGCTAACACTAAAAATACAGGCAGTGGGTGACCATCAATGGCCATAGGGTGGAGGCTCTAAGAGACACAGGGGCCAGTGTAACTGCTGTCAGCTCCCGGTTGGTGTCCAAAGAGCAGGTTGTCCCCCATGCATTCTACCCAGTAGTGTCCGCAGACAACTCAGAGAGCCAATGTGAGGTGGCTCAGGTTCCCTTTGAGTGGGGGGGTCTCAGGAACTCTTCAGGTAGCTGTGAGGCCCGCCATGCCTGTAGACTGTCTGCTGGGCAATGATTTAGAGGACTCCCCGTGGGCTACGGTGGAGAGGAAGGCTCACTTAGAGATGTTGGGTCTGCCTGAGTGGGCGTGTGCTACCACTCGGTCCATGGCAGCCAAGGAGGGTGTTGAGAAGGATCTGGAGCCTGAGAGTATGGCCCAGATCCCTGCCTTAGAGAGAAGGGGCAGGGGGCACGGGAAGCCGGCCCCCTTGGTTCCCACGGCCCAGGAAGGAGCAGACCCTGAAGGGGATGCCCTGGAGCCTACCGGGGAGCAGATCACCGAACTGGGGGACCTGCCTGAGCTGACCCATTGGCAGCAGGAAGGGGGACCCACCAGGGAGGAATTTTGTGAGCAGCAGAGAGTTTGCCCCTCTCTTGAGGGTATGCGGCGACAGGCTGCAGCCCAGGCAGAAGGTGACATGTCTGGTTCACATCTGATTTATTGGGAGAACAGTCTCCTGTATAGCGAGCCTAAGGTTGCTGAGCCAGGGTCAGCCCGTGTGCTGGTGGTACCCGAGTGCTTCAGAACCTTCCTACTGGGGTTGGCTCATGACATTCCATTGGCAGGACATCTGGAGCAGGCCAAGACCTTTGAGAGGCTGGCCGCCCACTTTTATTGGCCCCAGATGCACAAGAGTTCAGACACTCATTGCAGGACCTGTGAGACTTGCCAGGCAAGTGGGAAGAGTGGGGGAAGATCAAGGCCCCACTCCAGCCCTTTCCAGTTGTGAGTACCCCATTCGAGCGAGTGGGCATTGACATTGTGGGGCCTCTGGACCCCAAGACAGCCATGGGCAACAGGTTCATCCTGGTCTTGGTGGACCATGCCACCCGGTACCCTGAAGCCATCCAGCTCAGGACAGTGACGGCCCCCGTGGTGGGACGTGCACTGATGGGGATTTTCTCCCATGTGGGATTCCCCAGAGAGATGGTGTCTGACAGGGGGACCAACTTCATCTCCCAGTACATGAAGTCTTTGTGGAAGGAGTGTGGGGTAACGTATAAGTTCACCACTCCTTACCACCCCCAAGGTAATGGTCTGGTTGAAAGGTTCAACCGGACCTTGAAGGGCATGATCATGGGCCTAGAATAGCCCCTGAGGCGTAAGTGGGACGTCCTCTTGCCATGCCTGTTGTTTGCCTACCGTGAGGTGCCACAGAAGTCCTTAGGGTTCAGTCCCTTTGAACTCCTCTATGGCCACCCGGTTAGAGGACCTCTGAGTCTGGTCAAGGAAGGCTGGGAGAAATCTCCCAGGAAACCTCCCCAAGATGTATTTAGCTACATGTTGGCCTTCAGGAACCAGACTCGGCGTTTCAGAAAGATTGCTGAGGCAAATCTGGAAGCCAGCCAGGAAGAAATGAAACGTTGGCACGACCAGAATGCCACTCTGGTCGAATTTCAACCTGGTCAGAAGGTTTGGGTACTGGCCCCAGTGGAGCCTTGTGCGCTCCAAGATAAGTGGACCGGTCCATTTGAGGTGGTGGAGCGCAAAAGTCCAGTTACCTACTTGGTGGACTTTCAGTCTCCCAGGAACCCCTTGCGGGTCCTGCATGTGAACCGCCTAAAGCCCCACTTTGAGAGGTCTGAAGTGGGCATGCTTCTTGCCACAGATGATGGGGTTGAGGAGGAGAGTGAGCCTCTCCCTGACCTCCTGTGTGCAGAAGAGAAGGATGGGTCAGTGGAGGGTGTGATCCTCTCCACCACACTGACCCCTGAGCAGCAGAGAGATTGTCACCACCTGTTGGGGCAATTTTCTGATTTGTTCTCCCTGGTACCTGGTGTCACTGATTGGTGCGTCCATGAGGTGGATACCGGGGACAGTTCTCCTGTCAAGCACAAGGTTTACAGGGTGACTGACAGGGTCAGGGCTTGCATTAAGGAGGAGGTCTCCAAAATGTTCGCCCTAGGGGTGGTTGAGTCCTCTAGCAGCCCCTGGTCCAGCCCCGTGGTCATGGTACCAAAAGCTGCGACGCCTGTTGCCACTCCTGAACTTAGGTTCTGTGTGGACTACCGAGGTCTCAATTCGGTCACCAAGACCGACTCGCACCCCATCCCCAGAGCTGATGAGCTCATAGACCGGTTAGGGGCTGCCCGGTACCTCAGCACGTTTGATCTGACGTCTGGGTACTGGCAGATCGCCTTAACTGATGGGGCAAAGGAGAGGTCAGCATTCTCCACACCAGATGGGCACTACCAGTTCCGTGTGATGCCCTTTGGGATGAAGAATGCCCCTGCCACCTTTCAGAGATTGGTCAACCAGGTGGTGGTTGGGCTGGAGGCTTTCAGTGCCGCCTACCTGGATGACATTGCAGTGTTTAGTTCCTCCTGGGAGGACCACTTGCGCCACCTCTGGGAAGTGTTGATGGCGCTGCGCAGAGCAGGCCTTACAATCAAGGCCAGTAAGTGCCAGATTGGGCAGGGTTCTGTGGTGTACTTGGGACACCAGGTGGGGAGCGGCCAGGTGGCGCCCCTGCAGCCCAAGATTGAAACCATCCTGGCTTGGGAGCCCCCAAGGACCCAGACCCAGGTGAGGGCCGCCTTAGGACTCACGGGTTATTACAGGAGGTTTGTCAAGGGGTATGGCAACATTGTTGCACCCTTGACTGAGCTGACATCCAAGAAGCGGCCAAAGATTGTGAACTGGACTGACACCTGTCAGAAAGCCTTTGATGCCCTCAAAACTGCTATGTGTACAGCACCCGTACTCCAGGCGCCCAATTTTGCTAAGGAATTTGTTGTCCAGACAGACGCTTCAGAGCATGGGGTGGGGGCCGTTCTGTCACAGATAAATGAGGAGGGACTAGACCAACCTGTAGCCTTCATCAGTAGGAGGTTACTTCCACGGGAACAGAGGTGGAGTGCAATTGAGCGTGAGGCATTTGCTGTGGTCTGGGCACTGAAGAAGCTGAGACCCTACCTGTTTGGGACTCACTTCCGGGTTCAGACAGACCACAGGCCCCTCAGATGGTTGATGCAGATGAGGGTGAGAATCCCAAGTTGTTGAGGTGGTCCATTTCCCTACAGGGTATGGACTTCACGGTGGAACACCGCCCTGGTACAGAACACGCCAATGCTGATGGTCTGTCCAGATTTTTCCGCTTTAGCGATGAGAACTTCCAAGGGGATGGGTAGTTCTCCCCACATTTCAGCTGGAGGGGACGTGTTTTAGACCTGGCACCATTGGCATGGGTCTCCCTTCCATTTTTCTCTGTTGTCTCCTCTGTTTTACTGGTGTTAGATGCTCTGGGCGCTGTGCCACTGCCATTCAGTGTCACAGCGCGAATGCTCCCTGTGTAAATATGTCTATGTGAATTGGTATATCCCTGATTGGCTTATTTGGTTTACCTGTTAGTCCCTAGTAGTGTGGCCTATGTGTGCCCAGGGCTGGTAAACCAAATGCTGCCGGTGGGCCTGCAGCACTGATGTGTGCCACCCACAGAAGCAGCTTGTAAAGTGTGTCTCAGACCTGCCACTGCAGTGTCTGTGTGCAGTCCAGAACTGCCATCTTGGCTGTGAAGTGCACTCACTTCCCAGCCCCTGAACCTTCCCTTGGCAGTCTGTAAGTCACCCCTATGGTAGGGTGCATTGTATGTGTAAGGTAGGACATGCCTTGGTGTATGTAGCATGTCCTGGTAGTGAATTACACCCCATTTCGTTTTTCACTACTGTAAGGCTACCTGTTCCTCATAGGCTAGAATGGGCAGTTTGACTATTACATTCTATAGTCCTAACTGACCCCAGGGACATCGTAGAAAAACGAATTTAGTATGCCTGAGCTCAGAATATTAAAATACATCTTTTAGTGAAGTTTATTTTTATATTCTGTGTTTGAAAATACCACTTTTAGAAAGTAGGTATTTTCTTGCCTAAGCCTTCCAGTGTGCTCTGCCGTTATGTGTATTGGCTGTCTGGTTTTAGAGGGGCAGGACAGGCTGAGTCAGACCTGGGTTGAATAGAGAGATCTGCATTTAGAGTGTGGGGAGGGGTGGCTCCTTGACCTGAATAGGGCTGTGCCTGGCAAGGTGAATGCTGGCTCCACCTCCCACTGTGTGTCTGCTAGCAGACCCCCTCTTTCTGAAATGAAGGATGCAGCCTGGTAAACAAAGTGCTCCAGGCCTGAGCAGAACTGGTTCTGGCTAGGTTCAGTGACTGGTAGCTTCTAAGAACAAAGGCTTTTGGGGTATAAATATCTGTGCTCAAACCCCTACATTTTGTATTGCTTTTGGATCTGGAGAGGAAACTCTGTCCGTGCCACTGGAGGAATCTGCAGGAAGTGACTGTCCCTGTGCTTGTGTGTTGTTTCTTGCACTGGCCTGCAGCAGTGACCACTGGACCTTGAAGAAGAGGAAAAGGAACTCTTGAGAGAACTTTTATTTTTGTTACAAGCAATTACCCAAGGGCTAGGAAAAGAGCTAGCCTCCTGCTGGAGTCTCAGGCACATCAGACTCCACCACCAACCTCCTGCTTCCTCCCTGCGAGGACTGCTATCTGCTGATGAGGCTCCTGTGAGTTCCAGGGCCTCTAGTTTGCATCAGAGAAGAGAGTGTGGGAAATCGACGCTAACGCATCTTTGCGGGCCGCTGCAGTCGAGAGCGCTGGGAAAATCATCGCGCTACTGCCGCCGAGGGCCCGCAATCCGAAATCATCGCTGACGCCCCTTTGCGAGCCGCTGCAGCCGAGACGCGCTGGAAAGATCATCGCGCTGCTGTCGCCGCGCACTCGCAACCCTTAAAGAAATCATCGCTTCGAGACATCGCAGTGCGGACGCCGTGCGTCCGCCACTTTGATCGCATCGCACCGAATTTCGTCGCTCCCTCGCGGAGCGTCTTGTCTTCGCATCGCAACACGATCGCACAGCGCAACAGGATCGCTGCATCGACTTCTCCCACGCGGCAAGAACGTCATCGCATCGGCGGTCCAGCGTGCAGAAGTTTGTCGCATCATCTCCGCACGCATCACGCAGATCGGCGCATCATCCTCCCTTGCGGCAAGGATTTCAACGCATCGCCGGCCTCGCGTGCCGAGAATCATCGCTACAGCTTATTTGCGACATTTTGTTGGTTTTGCTACTAAACCCAGGTACTTTGTGAAAGAAAGGGTCGCAGAGACCACTGCTTTGAACTTGAACCTTATTTTTGCAACCGTTGAACTATTTTTTGACAGCCCTTCAACAGCTATCCTATTTTTGACAGTATTGTGGCTTTTACAGTTATTGGTCTTGTGATAAATCTGCCTTTATATAAAGATACTTATTTTTTATAACTACTTGTGTGGTGTCCCTTTGTAGTGTTCCTCACTGTGTTACTGTGTATGGTCATAAATGCTTCACACCCTGCCTCTGAGATAAGCCTACCTGCTCGTGCTACGTTACCACAGGGTTGAGCAGGGGTATTAAAGAGGGTAGCCCTCTCACTCTGACTTAGGAAGACGGGTCCCTACTTGGACAGTGGCCAGCCATTGCCAACTAGAGACCCCCATTTCTAACAGCTACCCTGAATGTGATTGAGGACGCTTTGAGTAGTTTGGAGTGGGCCTCTTCCACCCCAGTGACCTTCATCCTTGAGTGTGCGACTTTAGCCCTCACGGAAAACTTCTTTGAATACAATAAACAATTGTACCATCAAACACAGGGAACTTCCATGGGGAGCACATTCGCACCGAGCCTGGCATGTATGTACATGGTAGCGTTCGAGGAAGGGGAGATTTTTGATTCCAACAACCCCTTTCAAGCGAATGTGCTCCTATGGAAGAGATTCATTGATGATATCTTGATCCTGTGGAAAGGAGATCGGACAAGGTGCGAAGACTTCTGCAATTGGATCAATACCCTCAACCCATACCTCAAGTTTACAAGCACTATCTCTGATTGTGAGATACCGTTCCTGGATCTGTTGATAAAACTAGATGGTGACCACATCATCACTACTCTTTATCGCAAACCTACAGACAAGAATAGCCTATTACACTTTAGCAGTCACCACCCGAGAGCCCTCAAACAAAATCTCCCTTTTGGTCAGTTCCTCCGTATTCGGAGGAACTGTAGCTCAGTGGCAGACTTCCAAAAGGAGTCCCAGGTCTTGGCGAAACATCTACGCACAAGAGAGTATCCCCAACGCAGTATATCTCTCTCCCAAAAAAGAGCAAGGAACAACAACAGAGAAAACTTACTAGAAACCAGACCGAAAGTATTAACTGACTCTCTCACCTGTGTGACCATATTTACACCAGATTCCAACCGAATAAAGAACATCATTAAAAAGCATTGGGGTATCCTGAACACAGGTGATCTGCAGCTTCCAACCCCAAGGTTTGCTTTCAAACGGACAAGCAACCTTAAAGACATGTTGATACATACGAGACCTAAGGCACCTGCTACTACTGTTCAAAGATCCCTATGGGATATGCCACCGGTGACGGGACACTACCCTTGTGGCTCATGCGCAGTGTGCCCATTCACTAAAATGACAAAAGAGATCACGTTTCCTAATGGGTTCAGGTGGCAGCTTAATAAGCACACTAATTGCAACACGATTAACTGTATCTACATGTTAATGTGCCCATGCCATCTCCTTTATATAGGGATGACCACGAGACCCATAAAGACTCGGATCACGGAACATCGCAGCAATTTTAGATGCCATAAGACCAACACCAAAATGACAACACATTTTGACCTCTTGCACCATCCACCAAATTCCATCAGATGGGTTGTCCTAGAAACTCACCCTGGCATAACCAAGGGCGCCCTCTTCAGAATCGAACAAAGATGGGTGCTGCGATTAGCCTCGGATACAGAGGGTCTCAACGAGGATATACCTTGGGCATCTCTGACGAGATGAGAATCCAACCACTACTTGGGCCCTATACATCTTTGGTATGTTTGTCACCACAGGAGGTTATGAATAAGAATGCCATCCACAAATACACAACCCTCCTGTGTTAAGATCCAACTTGGGATCCCCTTAGGATTCCTTAATACTACCCATCCGTATATTAGACTACCAGCGATTCTACCTCTTAGCCATACACTACATAGTTGACATCATGACGACTTCACCCAGATCGTTCTACTTGTATCACTACATACACGAGTAGCGCGATCCCGGCCGCTACGTCACCATTGGTTGGCGAAATACCCCTAACCACTTTGGTATTACACCCAGCCAGCCATGCACTTCTTTTTTTTTTTTTTTTTCCAATGCAGTGACAAAAATAAATAAATAACAGAGAAGTCATTTGTACAAAGTGCAGCAACCCTCCCCACCCTCTCCCCCCCCAAGACTGAGACTATAAAGCTGATGCCAAGTCCTTAAGAACCTATATTAATAAATAATATAAGTACACAAATATCATAATAACAAAGTTCAATGTACCAATAATTGATCAGTTTGATAAAAAACACGTAGTAAAGTGACCAGTGCAGCAATACATCTTTATAAAAAAAGGGGATAAAAACACCCCAATAAACTAAATATTATAGAGAATTACTAAGGCACATAGAATAAAGTGACTAGTGCATAGAAACAAAGACCGCGTCAGGATAATTAGCACCTATTTAAAAAAATATTACCTGATTTAACTGATAAAAGTAAAGGAATAAACCTGAAACACTCTCCTAGCTAGTTTGAGAGCTTGACTGATTGAGCCAACGAGAAAGAGGTTCCCAGATGCTTAATCCTTTTTTTTGTGCTCGACGTCCCTTTTTAGCGTATATTGCCTTTTCAAGCGAGTAAATTGAATAAAACCTAGCTAGCCAATGCGTAAATATTGGGGGATTAAGATCCAGCCAGGCAGATGCAATACACAATCTAAGAGTAGCCATGGCGATGAAAATTAAGGCCCCTCCGTTCTTTCTATCTATCGAATCATGTATGCCCAATAAAATAATGGAAGGAGTTATAAGTATATTGTGGGATAACACCTGACCAAGGAAGCTTTGAATTTTGTTTATTAATGGTCCTAACTTAGCACATGTAGCAAACATGTGGATTGAATCAGCCTTAAATTCAGCACAGCGCGGACAATATGTACCTTTCCCAGTCCCCCATTTCGCAATCCTAGAAGTGGTGAAGTAAAGAAAGAAGCAGGTTTTAAAGAACTGTGCCTGAAGGCTAGCGGACAACAGATCATTTTGAGCGTACTTAAGCGCCAAACAAAAACGTTATTAGAAATGTTCAATTTCTGTTGCCACTTGGTTGAAACTATAAACAGGTCGTCGGGCATTAAACCATTAAAAAAATGATAAATAATACCAATACGTGGAGGTATGGTTCCACAAAGTTTCTCGATCAAATCACAATTGGCAAAACCTAAGGGCCCCCCTGTCTTCCGAGAAAAGAAGGATTTAACAGCCAAATATTTGAAAGAGTCCCTATTGTCTAGATCATAAAGGAATTGAAGGACTTCAAATGGCAAGACCTCCTTAGATGAACAAAGGTCTCCTAATTTTTTTACTCCTTTATCTATCCAAGTTTGGAAATATGGTGGACCAAAGATATCGGGTAAGTTAGGATTATTTTTAACAGGGGTGTAAAAGTACAGTCTCCCGATACCAAGATTCTTACGTGCCGCTGCAAAAACTTTATAGACACCTAGAAGGGTCTTGAACTTGACCCTTCTATAGTATCCAAATTCCAGCTGTCGCCACAGACAACCCCAGGCGTCGGGACCTAGCAGGAGTTCAAAAGGTGAGGGCAAACCTACAGCATGAATTAAGGGGGGTCTTGCAGCAATATGGGACAAGATTGTAAAACAGTAGCCCAATAATATAGTTTTAAGTTAGGTAGAGCCCACCCTCCTCTTTCCCGAGATAAAGACAAGAATTTAAAAGCCCTTCTGGGCTGGGAAAATGCCCACACAAATTGAGAGAATAGCCTTTCGAACCTTAAGAGTGTTGATTTATTAAACTCCAAGGGTATAGCCCTAAACAAATATAAAATTCTTGGGAAAAAAATCATCTTCAACAAATTGCAACGCCCAACAATAGAAAGATGTAGATTATTAAGATGGCTCAAGGCTTTCCTTGTCTCTAAAATAAGAGGATCCGTATTCTGGCTAACTATCAGATCGATATCAGCCAGGATGTCAATGCCTAAATATTTAGCTTTGGTCACTACTCTTCCATCGTTCCAGATGATATTTTTATTGACTATAATTTGAGTTTTCCCTTGATTTAGTTTATATCCAGATAGGGCACCAAATACATGAGCCTCTGCCTCAATTTCTAAAATGGTTTTCTTTGGATCCGGCGTGACTAAAGCCAAATCATCGGCATAGGCCATAATTTTGGTTTCTAGGCCGAATCTACTCACTGCCGGTATAGCCTGATTTCCTTCGAGTTTTTTAATAAACGGGTCGATATATATAGCAAAAAGTAGTGGGGAACAGGGGCAGCCTTGTCGGGTTCCCCACGTGATTTTTATTTGTTCGGTCAATCCCCGTTAATTGACACCCTGGCCGTGGGGGTAAGATATAAAGCTTTAATGGCCTGAATGGCTTTAGGCCCAAAGTTCATCCTCTGCATGACGCCCCAGAGAAAGTTCCAGGAAACCCGATCAAATGCTTTTTCGGCATCTAAGAAAATTACAGCCATCGGGTCTCCTAAAACCTGTGCGGCGTCAAGCAGAGTGATGACCCTCCGAATGTGCTCAGTGGTGCCCCTAGCAGGGATAAATCCATGCTGCCACCTGGATACAAAACCTTCGATTCTAACCGAAAGTCGTGTGGCGAAAATTTTAGAATAAACTTTTGAATCACCGTTAATAAGGGTGATTGGACGGTACGAGCCCATTTCGGTTGGCAGTTTATCTTTTTAAGAAAAATAATAATTTTAGCGGTAGACCAAGATTGAGGAGGAGTAACCCCTGAAAGATTTGTGTAACTACTGCACTAAAAATGTTTTTAATTTGAGGGAGAAAAACCTTATAAAACTCGACTGGAATGCAGTCGGGCCCGGCAGCTTTCCCGTCTGGTAGGTTAGTCAAAGCCCCAGCAATTTCTTCCCATAAGGGAGCGACTTCAAGTTGCTCCCGCTCTTCTCTGCTAAGAGATGATAGCGTAATTGAGTCCAAATAATTGCTAAGGTCCGGTTGCCCACCCAATTGGGACGCCACCGCTTCTTCCGAATATAATACCTTAAAGAATTCACAAAAGGCTGTACGTATTTCTTCTGGGTTGTTGGTTATAGCACCTGTAGATGTCTTAATTTTTTGAATTTCGTTAGCACTTCTAACGCCATTCCCAAGATGGCGCCGAGTAACATACACGAGTAGCGAGATCCCGGCCGCTACGTCACCATTGGTTGGCGAAATACCCATAGCCACTTTGGTATTACACCCAGCCAGCCACGCACTTCTAACGCCATTCCCAAGATGGCGCTGATGGAGCAGTAAAAATAAAAAAATTTAACCCCTAACAAATTATATAATTAATTAATTAAAAATGTTCGTTTAAATGTATTAATCAACATTGTATATGTGGGAATGGTAATATGCTAATGTACGTGCTAAATAATCTACTAATGAATGTCCGTGTGTCTAATCATAACGTAAGAATAAAAAGCGTACTAAATAAAATAAATGCATGTTTGTGCTTCATAGAAATAAAATGTGTCGTGGCAAAAACAATAGTGATGGTAAGTAAGGAGCAGCTTAAATGTCGCTTTTGCTAGGTAACAACTAATTGGGGTACGTAGACGGGAGGGAAACGAAAGGGATATTTTACTCTATTTTTAATTATGTTTTATTTGCCTCAAATTAGTGCTTCTAAAGTAGAACCGAGTGGCGAGATAAAATGGCCGCCAGTGGGAAGATGTGCGCAGGCGCAAGGGGACACGTGGTACGGGATGAGATTGAAGAAATCTGGAGCCTCGTGATGTCTCTGAGAGGCTAGGATGCAAGAAATGGTCAAGGCTGGTGTGACCTAATTGAACTGATAGTGTGCCGTGATGATCAGGAGAGAGTCCGTGGGAAAGGAGCCCAAGAGAAAGGACAATGACTGCGGAGTTCTTGAATGTGTCAAAAGAAGATACAAATGGACTGATCGAATCGGATGGAAATGTTTAAGCGTATGGGAAAGGAAATGATCCAAGGACCTTTGAATCCAAGAGAACTTGATTAAAGAATGAATAAGCTGACATGCATGGACCAATGAAAGAAAAGCGTGATATTAATGTTGCAACAGTTAGTTAGCAAAGTTAGAATTAGGGTATAAGAGGGCCTACTCTTAGTGGGAGGGGGTCAGTCGCGGTTGCAGTCACAGTCAGTTGCAGTTCGAGAGTCGTGGTTGCAGTAGAGGAGACGGGTTGCAGGTAGCTGATGCTGACGAGCTGAAGTTGCTGTTGCTGTCTTAACTTTACAGTTGAGTATGAGAATCAGGCTATTTCTAATCCCAAAGTTAGGTTAGAAATCATTAGGCTAAATTAGGAAGCTAGGCAGGTAACTAAGGTTTTTGGCTTCATGACAAAATTTCCTTTCTGCAATAAATTGATTATGCTTAATAAAATTGTGAATTTAAAAATGAATAATTGAATAAAGTATTAAATCTTTTCATGCTTTTAAAAATTATATAAAATTTAAGATTCTTTAAAAACCAAAATGACTCAGTGGTTATTTTCCTAAATGATTGTGACCTGAGTAATTGGTTGATTGTGATTCAGCTGGTCTTAATCACTATGAACTGATTTCTTAAATGAATGATTCATCGACAAAACAATGAGCAGGAATATCTTAAGAAATAATTAAAAGAAAGTGACAAATTAAGGTAAATAGATATCCTTGCTCTTCCAGCAGTACACAAAATGGTGTTCTCCATTTAGTTCTCATGCTTCTCCTAGGAGTACAGAATTTCATAAAGGTGTAAAAGGAAATCCAGGAGTATGTGTGTGTGTTTAGGCGATGTTTATGGGCCCCATCGTCATGTGGATATGAGAAATATAGTTTGCCCCTGGATGACCTATAAGTAACCTGGGAGGAGGATAGTTTTTATTGTACGCGCTGCATCAGATTTCTTGGTAGCAGAGTTATGGTTTTCTATAGATTAGTTTAGTGATTATTGTTTATTGATTATTGATTATTTGATGACTAACACTATATGTTGAGTCGCGTTATGTTATATGTAAGTTTTCACGCTTCTGGGATGTAGGAAGTGGAACACGTGTGGCAAGAGAAGTCACATGGAATTTGGTACATGGTCTGAATTCATTTTGGTTATAACGCAGGTTGTGTTATGTTAGGGATTTCGGTGTGAAAAGTGTGTAAATGAAATAGCAAATCACGTTTACTTGTGAAACTTTGGCCTTAATTCTCAGGAGCCTAGTCTCCACATGTGTCTTATCCCCAGAGAAACGAGTAAATTGTTTGTTTGAAAGAAGGGTAAGGTAGAGGGAAGTGCTACTTTATCGGCGAAAGCAAATAATTCTGTGGTAGGGTAGAGGTAAGCGCTGCCTACTGGAAAAACAGGATTCTTGTGTAAAAGGACAAAGCTGTCACTTTGTTTAGCGAATCAGACTATGGAATTGTTTATTTGTTGTAACTAACGAAGAAAACTGTAAAAAGAAAAATTGCCGATAAATTTTGTAAAGGAGGGGTAAAGAGTAGAAGTGACGTGAAAAAGTGCCGCGCTAGGATTGGTCAGTGCACTAGTCACGTGAATACAGAGCAGGAGTGACGTAGAAAAGTGCCGCGCTAGGATTGGTTGGTTCGCGGACGGTGGAAATTGTTCTGATTGGTACGTTAGTGTGAATCGCGCTGTAATTGGACGAAGTTCCGTACACAGAAACAGCGTTAGAGTAAAGAGAAAACAAATAGAAAACATGCCATATTACGAGTATGAAAGGGAGAGAACGTCATGGACGACGAAATTGAAGAATTTCTTTAAGAAAGACAAAAAGGTTGTGACTAGAGAGGGACAAGTAATTCCTCCGCCAAAATCAGCAGCTTCACATATGATGCTGAAATATGGATATCATACGTGCATATGGTTGGATAATTGGGTAAAATATACAAAGAATGATGGAGCATTGGCTTTTCCTGAAAATGGTTCTTTTAATGTAGCGATTTTACGGAATTTAAAAGAAAAGATGCTTAAATTGGAACCTAGACCTAGACCGACACAGTTTGAGGCTTTAACAGAATGGGAAGATGAGATGTACGAGAAAGAAAGATTCAGAGGTATGAAAGGTTATGAGTTCGTGCCCGGAAGAATGTGGGGAATGAATCATGAGGACAGAATAAAACGATGGAGATGTGCTAACATGACAGGAGGTTTGTTTCCAGCTTTTACAGTTGAGGAAGGGACTAAGAAAAACGGACTGAGAAAAAGAAACATTTAGAGAGAGAAAAGTATATGCATGAGAGCGAAACGGATGACGAGTTGCTGGAAGATATATTAAATAAAAATCCACCTCCGTATCAGCAGAATTCTACAGTGGTGACACCAAATGCGCCACCAATAGAAGCTATGCGAAATGAAAGTCCAGAAAAAAGACAAGAAATAAATAGGTCACAAGAACAAATAAGAACTTCCCAAATTGAGGGAATAGAAAATGATAGTGCAAGAGAATTGGCAAGGACAACAAAAGAACTAACTGAGAAAATTAGAGAATTAACAAAGAATATGGAAGCAGTTACCGTACCCGTAACAATAGGTCCAGTAATACCAGTTTTCGAGAAGCAGAAAATTGATGAACGATCTTTGGTGATTCCCTTGAGTTCGCAATTCCAAAGAGAAAAGGAAAGAATAGAAACAAGTCCAGGTACGAGCAATTTGACTAGTGCTTACAGACCAAGTCCACCTGAAAATTTGACAGTGAATGAGTGTAGCGGTAGGAAAATGCCTATGGTAACTGAATCTGCAACAGTGACACCTGAAAAGAGTGGAAATTGGACAGAAATAAATAGTACTCCTATAGGTCCGACTCCTGATGAGTTAAATGAGTGGATAAAAGCTTTTAAAATAAAAGAAACGGAAGAAAAACCATTAGATGTGATCAGATTGAAGATTGACATGGAAGAATTAATTCTAGGAACGATTGGTACAGAAAAGATAAAGAATTATCAGGATGAGGAAATAATGTTTCTGTGCAAAAGTATAACATGGAGGGCAAAGAATTTACATGACAAACTAGAAGAAGTGGCCGGTGAGATTGGAATAGATTTTGCAAAAGTAAAAACGTTGCAGAAACCATACAGAGTAGATTTTTGTGAAAAAGATATTGAAAATTTGAATACAGCAGGAAGGCTGACACAGATAAAAGAGTTGATTGTTTTGTTGAGAAAATGGGGTGATGTGGACAGATGGAAGGTTAGATGGACAAAGAAGAATGAGAAAAGTGTAGACAAAGGTTCATTGGCTTTTATGATAACAGAAAAGGAACATGTTGTTAAAGAGTACCCTATGAGAGAAACTCCAGGTGGTAGTTATGTGCATGTTCCCTGGACTAGGCAGGACATCCTGTCATTTACAAATGACTTTCCAAAATTAAGAGAAAAGCCAGTTGAGTGGTACCGACAGGTAGAAAGGTTTGTAAAGGTCTCGAAAGTGTTGTGGATAGATTTGGATGGATTGTTTGACATAGTGGTACCAACGGATCTATGGTCAGAATGTAAGATTACAGTTGACTGGCCAACTACAGAATATCCAAGAGATCCTAAGACAGGAGCTCCAGGACCAGATGTGATGAAGAAATATGACAAGGTGATTACCTTTTTGAAAAATAAGATTCCTCCAAAAGAGACAGATTGGGTTAAGATTGATAGAACTACACAGGAAAGCAAGGAGAGTGTACATGCATATTATGAGCGATTGTTGTTGGTTTTCAAACAGTATAGTGGTTATGAGGAATTAAGTGAGAAGGATATGAGTCATTTTGTATACCGATTTGTATTTGGCTTGAAACAAGAAATAAGTGATATGATTAAGCAACATATGATAAACTGGCAGAATGCAAGTGTAGATGAGGTGCTGAGGTATGCTAAGTATTGTAGTGATGAAATAGAGAGTAAACAGCGTAAGTTGAAAGAAAAAGCAATGTGGGCACAAGTGAAAGTGGCAGAAAAACAAGAAGCTCAATTGGATAATAATAATGGAAACGAATCAGGACAAAATAAGATGCGACCAAATATAGGTAAAGGAAAAGGACAAGTGAGTCTAGAAGAGGCAAAGAAGAAATGGCCATGTCATAATTGCGGAAAATTAGGGCATTGGAGAAATGAGTGTAAGTTTCCACCTAAACCTAATCCGGAACATCAATCATTAACTCCACAGGTGCAGAATGAGGTAGTTGTTCAACAAAGTCAGGTGCCACAACCACCACTTCCCAACACTGTTAACCAGCAAAGATACAGTACAGAAACAGGATTCTACGGAGGAGAGCAGGTAACACAGTTGCCGAGAGCAGCTAACATTTCCCAGTATTGGTTGCATCAGAGTGAGGATGACCCGGATGAAAGTTTCTGACGGTGCGCAAGAGAGGGGAAAGAGTGCGTGCTTGGCGCAACTCTAGAGGTAGATCAGTCTGGTCCCTTTGTGGATGGAGAAGTGAATGGAGCAAACGTAACATTCCTTGTCGATACTGGAGCTACCCGTTCTACTGTTAGGTCAGTGGAAATTCCGAACCTTCCTCTCTCAGGTGAATGCATCCAAGTGGTAGGAGTTGCCAATCAGCAGATTAAAACCCCACTTACTGAATTGGTAGAAGTAAAAATTGGTTCTTTTAGGAAAATGCATAAATTTGTAGTGTGCGATTGTAGTCCTGTAAATCTTCTAGGTCGTGACCTCTTGTGTAAAATGAATTGCACAATTTATTGTACACCAGATGGAATTGGTTTTCAGACTTCAGATGAAGATGCTTTGTATAAAGTAACTTTGATGAATCAGGAACCTGAAATGAATGGGTTGTTTCCTGCATTTGATGCAGGAAAACTTCCAGAAGAGTTAAAAAGTGCAGTGAAAGAAAGTGTGTGGGATTTTACAGGAGAAGACATTGGATTAATGAGAGAAGTTGATCCTGTAAAAGTGACAGTGAAAGAAGGGATAAGTTATCCAAACACGCCACAGTACAAATTAACTCCAGAAATAATTGAAGGAATAACTCCTGTGATAAATAAGATGATTGAACAGGGAATTCTGAAAGAAATCATGAGCAGTCCATGTAATTCACCTATTATGGGACTGAAAAAGCCAAATGGAACATACAGAATAGTACAGGATTTGAGAAAGATCAACAAAATAGTTGTACCATGCTGTCCAATAGTGCCAAACCCTGCAGTGATTCTATATCAAATTCCGCATGAAGCTGAGTGGTACACTGTGATAGATTTGTGTCATGCATTTTTCTCTATTCCTTTGCATCCAGATAGCAAGCCATTATTTGCATTCCGTTTTGGAGAGCGTATTTTGGCATGGTGCCGAATTCCTCAGGGGTATACAGAGAGCCCCTCAATTTTTAATCAGATTCTAAAGAAATCTCTGGAAGATTTAAAAATGCCAGAAAAATCAGTGATGGTGCAGTATATCGATGACCTATTGGTGGCATCGAAAACCAAAGAGGCATGTGTAAGTGACACAATTGCTTTACTGAACCATTTGGAGAAAAGAGGACATAAGGTGTCCCCTTCAAAATTACAGTTTTGTCAGAAAGAAGTCCAGTATTTAGGACATAAAATTGAGAAAGGAGTGCGGAAAATAGCGACAGAAAGAGTAAGAATGATTCAAGGAATGAGAGCACCAATGACTCAAAGAGAGGTAAGAATGTTTTTGGGAATGGTTGGATATTGTCGACAATGGATAAGTGGATTTTCTTTGATTGCAAAACCATTACAAAAATTGACAAAGAAAGATGTAAAAGACCCTTTTGAGTTAAACAAAGAAGAAATGAAATCTTTCAAAGAATTGAAAAGGAAACTGTGTGAGGCCCCTGCATTAGGCATGCCTGATTATGAGAAAGATTTTGAGTTATACTGCAGTGAAAGAGATGGATGTGCATTTTCAGTACTAGTACAAAAACATGGCACCATGAAGAGGCCTATAGCTTACTTTTCAGCTGTTTTAGATCCTATAGCAAAAGCATTGCCTGGATGTTTGAAAGCAGTTGCTGCTACTTGTGTAAGTCTGGAACAAAGTGAAGGTATAGTGATGGGGTATCCACTGAGAGTATATGTTCCCCATTCAGTAGAAATTCTTTTGACAAGAACAAAAACACAGTACATGACACATAGTCGGCTGACTAAGTACGAAAAAGTCATCTTGAGTGCAGAAAATGTGACCATAGATAGATGCATAAATGTAAATCCTTCGACTTCATTGCCAGATGAAGAGAGTATAATTGAACAAGATGAAGTAGATCATGATTGTCTGAATGTGCTGGAATATTGCACAAAACCAAGAGCTGACATAAAAGATGAACCGTTAAAGGAATCCGATTATGTCATGTTTGTAGATGGTTCATGTTTACGCACAAAGGAAGGAGTGTTAAGCGCAGCTTATGCAGTATGCACAGTGGCAACTGTAATGGAAGCGTCTTGTCTGAAAGGAGTTAGGTCTGCCCAAGTTGCGGAACTAATTGCTTTGATTCAAGCATGTAAATTGGGGAAAAATGTACGAATCACGATTGTGACCGATAGCCAATATGGTTTCGGCATCGTACATGATTTTGGCCAGATTTGGTCACAAAGAGGATTTTTGACATCTGCAGGAACACCTATCAGAAATGGAGATTATGTTAAAAAACTGCTTGAGGCGATACAGCTGCCTAAACAAATAGCTGTAGTGAAGTGCAAGGCGCATAAGAAAAACGAAGATTACATAGCGGTTGGCAATAATTATGCTGACGAGATCGCTAGATATTGTGCGGAAAACATGGCGTCCCTGAACAGAAATAGAGAAAGGGAGCATGTCTCTTGTCCTTTGCTTTTCACTAATGCAGTCGAAACATGGGATGAAGTAAGGCAGTTACAAGAAACAGCAAGAGATGAGGAAAAGGATTACTGGATTAAAGCAGGATGTAGAAGACAGGAAGATAATGGAGTGTGGGTATACAGAGATGAAAGACCAGTTATGCCTGATAGCATGATTGCAGACATGGCACGGATGTACCATGGACAAGCTCATATTGGGAGAGATGCAATGATCAGACTTTTTAGACAAACTTGGTATAATCCAAAATTCAGAGCCATTGCTGAAAGTCTTTGTCAAAGATGTCTTATTTGTCAACAATTTAACCCAGGAAGAAAAACAGTAGTGAGTCTAGGAACAATAGGACGAGAAGGAGGTCCATTCACAAGGATACAGATGGATTTTATTGAGATGCCCCCTAGTAACAGATTAAGATATGTTCTGGTGGTCGTCTGTTTGTTCTCTCGTTGGGTGGAGGCATACCCCACAAGAAGGAATGATGGAACAACAGTGGCAAAACTTATGCTACGAGAGTTCATTCCGAGGTATGGTTTTCCAGTCACAGTTGAGACAGATAGAGGAACACATTTTCAAAATGAGTTGATCCAATTGATTTGTGAAGCATTGAGTATTAAACAAAAACTACATTGTGCTTACAGACCAGAAGCTTCTGGGGTAGTAGAGCAGATAAATGGAACAATTAAAAACAGATTAGGAAAAATGTGTCAAGCTACAGGACTCAAATGGCCAGATGCACTGCCTCTTGTTCTGATGACCATCAGAAGCATCCCTGAAAAGAAAACGGGACTCAGTCCTCATGAAATGATCATGGGACGAGCAATGAGACAAGCCCACGTACCAGTCAACAAGTTATTGACAATAACTGATGATCTAATACTGGATTATTGCAAAGGACTGGCTGATGTGGTGCGTTCTGTGTTTCATCAGGTTGGACCGGATGCGACCACTCTTGAAAGAAAACCAGCCCACGACTTGAATCCAGGAGACTGGGTCCGTATTAAAGTCCACAGGAGAAGAAACTGTCTAGTTCCGCGTTGGGATGAGCCAAGACAGGTAATCCTAGTAACAACGACTGCTGTCAAGTGTGCAGGAGTAAAGAACTGGGTTCATGCCAGCCACACAATCAGAATTCCAGAACCTACAGATCGACATGTGAGTCGGCGTCTGGAAGTGTGGGATAAAAGTTTAACGGCGGGAACAACCAAGATAAAAGAAAGGGTGCCAGAACTTGAAGATCGACCTGAAAGTCGACATCTGGAGACCCCAACGGAAAACACCTCTAGAGAAGAAGAGGAACAAGAAGAAGAAGAAGAAAGAAATTCAGAAGTTCCAGAACTTGAAGATCGACCTGTAAGTCGACATCTGGAAATATCTGACACAACTTCAGGATCTGATGATTCAGCTGCAAATTGGGAAGAATTCCGAAAGGGAACTTGGGGTTATAAACCAATTAGAGAAGAAACTGAGCAAGAAATTGAGTTAGATGAACAACCAAGTACAAGTTATGGTGGAAATCATTCAGAAACAATATTAATAGATGAAGTAGGGAAAGAAGTACACAAAAAGTTAGAAAATCGAGAAGAACCCCGAGGAGCAATAGGGATAGATAGAAAAACAGGAGAACAGGGAAATTTAGAAACAGGTAAGGAGGAAAACACCAAATCGGAAGAACCCCGAGGAGGGACAGTGATAAGGGAAAACGAAAAGGAGAAGATAGATCCACCAGTAGGAGATGACGAGATTATAAGTTTCAAAATAAGAGACAATAGTGAGACAGTTGAAACAGAAACAGAAGAAAGTGGAGGAGAGGAAAAAGCAAAGACTGAATCAAGAAAAAGAAATTGGAGGTCGGAAAGAGAAGAAAGAGAGGGTGAGGTCAAAAGGCCAAGAAAAGGAGATAATTGGCCCAACAGCTATGTAAGAAAATTGAGATATAGAATAATAAGAGCAGAAGATGAAGATGCTGAACAAGTAAATGAAGTAACAAGTCAAAAGGGACAAGAAAAACCAAGTGGAAAAAGATTACAAAAGTCCAAAAGGACAAGAAAAATAAATTCAAAATTTAAGTCACCTGAGTGGCTGTATATTGCACTAACAGATTACAAAGGAGAAGAAGAAAACACTCACGGAAACCAGAGACTGAGAAGTCGGATGGGAAAAGGTGAGATGCAACAAAAGGACTGAAGTGAAGACTTAAAGTGCTTCTGACGGACGTGACAATTTACTGGATGTGACAAATCACCGGATGTGACAACGAAAGAATTCTGGAGAGAATTAAAGAAAGTACTAAGCAAAGACTTTTTGGAAGCAGAGTGGCGTCTAAGTCATTTTGAGGTGTAGTGACACAATTTTCTGAAAATTTAACAAATAGAAAAAGAAAAATGGAGAATAATGAGAATAGAAGAAATAAATGTGAATTTGTAAAGAGATGGTGCAAAATGTGCTGCTTTTGTACAGGGTTATTAATGACCATATGGATAGTTTTAGCAATCACAATTCCAATTAGCGTGGCTGTGATAGAAGCAAAGAATGATACTAAACAAGAAAAAGAAACTAATATTAAAGAACAAGTTGTTTTAAGAAGTAGTGCAGAGTTGCATAAGGATAGGTCAGTAACAGATTTCTCAAAGAATGTTTTTACAAAATTGTTGTATGAGTATGTAAAAACAATGGAAGTGAGAGATTGTTATGTTTGTATGCAATTGCCTGCATCAGTATCTGAAGGTGTGACTTATCATCACTTACCTTTGACTTATGGAATAACATGTAGTGTAATAGCAAGTTTATTTTATAAAACAGGTAGATTAGAATCTTATTATACTGATATAGATAAGATATTTGCAAACATTCCTGTAGTGCCAGAACTTAACAAAGTAAAACCAGCAAAGGTTTTAGGAGAATTCTTTTAGAACATAGAAAATTAACGTTAGAAGAAATAGTTAGTGACAACCTTACCTGTGAGTTAAAGAAAGAAGAAAAAGTATTTCTAGACATGGTTGAGGAAAGAAGAATGAAATTTCAAAAAGAAGCAATAAAAGAGGAAGGAAAACGTTTATGGACGTTTGAGGAAGGAAATCATGAAGGGAAAAAGATAAATGCAGCAATGACATTAGACTGGCCGCAAACAGGAAAGTTGTGCATTAGGAGAAATAAGACAGTCTATGACAATTACTTTGTAGGTTCCAGTGTCTGCCATGACAATTATCAAATTCTGGGAGGTTGGGGATTCAAAGGTGGAAAAGATCCAATATTTCCAGGTATCTATTATATTTGTGGGAATAGAGCTTATTACAGGTTACCGGACCATTGGTATGGAACTTGCTATGTAGGCCTGGTCTTTCCAAAAATCTTTCACATGGACAGAGAAGAAAAGGGAACATACAAGATGATTAATAGATTTAAACGTAGAAAGAGGGAAAGTTTTTCAGAAATTGTAGGAGATATTTTTGGAGCATTGATACCAGCAGTAGGAATATCTTTGAATGCATTTAAAATTCGGAAGTTATCCACAGTAGTAGATCGTTTGTCTACAGATACTGCGGGAGGGTTCTTAATGGTAAATACCGAAATGGTTGCCATGAGAGCTATGGTGATGCAAAATCGGCTTGCCCTTGATATTCTTTTGGCAAAAGAGGGTGGAGTCTGTGGAATGTTGAAAGTCCAACATTGTTGTACTTACATTCCGGATAACAGTGAAAATATACAGAAGTATATTACAAATATTACAAGTCTGCACAAAGAATTAGTCCCACTGGAGGTTGAAAGTGTTTTGGGAAAACTTGGTAGAGGGTTTTCCTCAGTAGCAAATTGGTTAACTAGGATGAGTAAACTAGTAATAGGGAAAGTTATAATAGTAGCAACTATAGTGATATTGTTAGCCATGACATTGAAAATAGTAATAACATGTATAAAGAGAAAAGTAAGACAGAATAAGATAAGAAGAAATAACAGAATAATGAGAGAAAGAGAGAGAGAAATGGGTGAAATTGAGTTGGAGAAAATGAAAGAAAGCATGTATAAAGAGACTAAAAGGCAAGATGAAGAAGAGACAGAGATATGAATAACAGAAAGTAAAGGATGAAAGACATGCTGCCTGAAAAGAAGTATGACTTGGTTTTATGTGGTGATTTAAAAATCACCAAAGGGGGATTGATGGAGCAGTAAAAATAAAAAAATTTAACCCCTAACAAATTATATAATTAATTAATTAAAAATGTTCGTTTAAATGTATTAATCAACATTGTATATGTGGGAATGGTAATATGCTAATGTACGTGCTAAATAATCTACTAATGAATGTCCATGTGTCTAATCATAACGTAAGAATAAAAAGCGTACTAAATAAAATAAATGCATGTTTGTGCTTCATAGAAATAAAATGTGTTGTGGCAAAAACAATAGTGATGGTAAGTAAGGAGCAGCTTAAATGTCGCTTTTGCTAGGTAACAACTAATTGGGGTACGTAGACGGGAGGGAAACGAAAGGTATATTTTACTCTATTTTTAATTATGTTTTATTTGCCTCAAATTAGTGCTTCTAAAGTAGAAACGAGTGGCGAGATAAAATGGCCGCCAGTGGGAAGATGTGCGCAGGCGCAAGGGGACACGTGGTACGGGATGAGATTGAAGAAATCTGGAGCCTCGTGATGTCTCTGAGAGGCTAGGATGCAAGAAATGGTCAAGGCTGGTGTGACCTAATTGAACTGATAGTGTGCCGTGATGATCAGGAGAGAGTCCGTGGGAAAGGAGCCCAAGAGAAAGGACAATGACTGCGGAGTTCTTGAATGTGTCAAAAGAAGATACAAATGGACTGATCGAATCGGATGGAAATGTTTAAGCGTATGGGAAAGGAAATGATCCAAGGACCTTTGAATCCAAGAGAACTTGATTAAAGAATGAATAAGCTGACATGCATGGACCAATGAAAGAAAAGCGTGATATTAATGTTGCAACAGTTAGTTAGCAAAGTTAGAATTAGGGTATAAGAGGGCCTACTCTTAGTGGGAGGGGGTCAGTCGCGGTTGCAGTCACAGTCAGTTGCAGTTCGAGAGTCGTGGTTGCAGTAGAGGAGACGGGTTGCAGGTAGCTGATGCTGACGAGCTGAAGTTGCTGTTGCTGTCTTAACTTTACAGTTGAGTATGAGAATCAGGCTATTTCTAATCCCAAAGTTAGGTTAGAAATCATTAGGCTAAATTAGGAAGCTAGGCAGGTAACTAAGGTTTTTGGCTTCATGACAAAATTTCCTTTCTGCAATAAATTGATTATGCTTAATAAAATTGTGAATTTAAAAATGAATAATTGAATAAAGTATTAAATCTTTTCATGCTTTTAAAAATTATATAAAATTTAAGATTCTTTAAAAACCAAAATGACTCAGTGGTTATTTTCCTAAATGATTGTGACCTGAGTAATTGGTTGATTGTGATTCAGCTGGTCTTAATCACTATGAACTGATTTCTTAAATGAATGATTCATCGACAAAACAATGAGCAGGAATATCTTAAGAAATAATTAAAAGAAAGTGACAAATTAAGGTAAATAGATATCCTTGCTCTTCCAGCAGTACACAAAATGGTGTTCTCCATTTAGTTCTCATGCTTCTCCTAGGAGTACAGAATTTCATAAAGGTGTAAAAGGAAATCCAGGAGTATGTGTGTGTGTTTAGGCGATGTTTATGGGCCCCATCGTCATGTGGATATGAGAAATATAGTTTGCCCCTGGATGACCTATAAGTAACCTGGGAGGAGGATAGTTTTTATTGTACGCGCTGCATCAGCGCCGAGTAACAACTGGGTGAGCGTTCTAGCGTGGCTCACGTATAGGCGGAGGTGCCCGCCCCCTGCATCGGCCAGCTGGAGGATATACGGGACAGTACTCGCATTTCCCATTCTCCTACCGGGACCGGCAGAGCAGGGGTAGGTCTTCCCGCGATCCGCGTGGATGCCCAAGTAAGTACCAGCGCCTGGGTAACTTCATCATGTGGGACGTTTTTGGCGGGACTACCCACACTAGGGACTACGTAAAAACTGGTTCTGAGCCCATAGTTAGCACACCTTATACTTTTGTATTGTTTAGCCTAACCCACATCCCGGTGCCTAAACCCGGCCCGATATCGAGAGAAGGTGTTTAGTTGCATTGAGGACCTTGGGGCTGACCCACAGGCCTGAGGTGGGCTCATTGTGACTAGCATTGTGTTTATTACTTAGACACGATGCTACTGTAAACGCGGAGGCTATCCCCTGACACAGGTGGCGGGTGAAGGCCTCACGGTGGACCCCTCAGCGTCGCCGGTTCGGTTACACCAGGGGGCACTTGACTGGGGGTACTACACCGGTCATCACAGCCTCGGGATAGCATGACATATGCGCTACTACAGCATCGACCCTTAACTTTGGGTTAGTTCAGCCTTTTATGTACCTTATCGCCCTTGATTTTCGCTGACTCCGCAGAGCATGACATTAATTTCTTTTATTTCCCACATCCTTAAGGACACTGCACTACTCAGTGTTGGAACTCGCCGGCCACCGACGATACATTATTCCGACCCTACTGGGTGAGTTCTCTGGACGCAAGGAGCATAGATATTCCTCACATACAGCTCCTTATTATTGCGTCACTTTATGCTACTCCATATCGCCATGTGCATGGTCACTACCACCTTGAGTGATGCATGCTGTTTTTATCACATCATAGTATTATTAGAACACGAGAAAAGTATAGTAGGTTGATGCAATGTTCTGATATACCTTCATACTTATATATATTTTCTTCATAGGTTGATGTCCTAGAAATTCAGGTACCACTTTTTAGGGTGCTGTATAGGTGGTCACTTACTTAGTAGAGTGTGCACCACTACCAAAAAGTGTGGATAGATCCTGTATTGGTCCTGAAGAATTGCCCTCAAATTGAACTAACGGCAAGAAACATGTTGACTTCGAATGCGCACATCCCCGTGACCTTATAACAGGGTTGCGCAACCTTCACGTTTTTTAGTCAGGAGAGTGGCCACTACCATTAAAATAGTTCTGGGTGGACCTCTACCTCCTGTTTTAATCTCACTTCTTTACTTATTACATCTACACTCACTAGGGCCCTCACACGCACTGCACCTTACGGCAAAAAGGAAAAAAAGATCTCCGCCAAAAGGCCCCGTTAAGGGCGCCGATCGGGTATTGCAGCGCCAACCCGATAAGGAGCAGACCCGATGATGAAGCAAGACACCCCACTGATGGAGGGTGTGTGAGGGTTCCTTTTCCGAAAGGAGGAAATTTCCTCCTGCTTCTAGTGTGTACTCCATTACACACTAACCACACATCAACTTACTGTGTTCACTAGGAACCGCATACCTTTCTGCTTTGTAGTACTTTAGGGCATGTATGCTGGACCTGGATAAATATAGCCTGTAGTCCCCCCTCTATTTGTTAATAAAGGTAGCACATCATTCCCAGAACCCGGTCTGGGCCCGAGGACTCCGAACCCCGCCCCAAAGCTCCCCCCACCCACTTAGCTCACCCCCGCAACTCAAGGTAACAATGAGAAATAAACGTACTCTCCCTGGTTTACAAACCTCCTCCCCCCTTCTGAGCTCAGGAATCAGCCGACTGCCTGGCACCGCGCGGCCCCGCCCCGACCGAAGGTCTAGCCAGGCCGTCACAGCACTCTACAGCCGGCGAGTCTAAACAGCATGTAGGCGAAACGTTGTCCCCTCCGTTCACTGGTATCGTATCCTCCCCCTTGAATGCCACTGGGCGCCATGTCTTTGCCCATGTGTCTTTCACAGAAGTCCGGCACCCTCTGTTTAAAGCACTTACTCACAGTGTCCATGCCCCAGATCCTCCCGGTTCTCAGTGCCAACTCCATTACTCACGCCTCTCCGGAGCCCCCTGCAATCGGGCCAGTGACGCTGTCCGTCTCCGATGGCGTGTCTTGCACCAAGCAGAGTGGAGAAAACTGGTTCTGCATTGGGATCGCCTCCTCATCGATACAGTTTACCATGGAATAATGTCCATAGAGGGTGAGAGGCATTAATGGTGAAATACAGCTGTGATACAATTCCACACAACAAGCATTGGCTGCCCTGCAGGCCCTGTTCAGCGAGCCTCGCCCTCACTGTACCTGTGGAGTGCCACCAATATGACTGCGATGTCTTACACGTCTCTTGTTTTAGTCATACCCTAACTTCTACTCCTCTCAGATTAGGTCACTTCCGAGGGAATCTTGTGGGTATGATTCCACCATGTTGGCCGCCCTGGCTACACTACATGGCTTCTTGAACATTCCTGACATGACTAACCACGGGCGAAGGTGGTTCTCGATGTCTCTGACAGTTGCAAAAATCTGGATTTGAATGATTGGAAATTGGCTGCAGTAGCATTCAGTGATGCCTTGTTACACCAAGGACCACACAAAGCTAATCTATAGCCAGAATCATAGAGCCCACCTATTGGGTTCTATTGGTAGGGAATTAATTGGAGATTGTATTTTTGAACGTATCCCTCTCTGGCCATGCTTTCCACTCTTCTGGGCGAATCCTTGGCACCTCCATGCCCCCCTGCCCTTAGGGGCTCCAGAGGATGTAGCTAAAAACATCGAATGCTTGGAAGCCACAAATAGGGCCGACTGACCTTAATCAGCCCCTGTGGCGTGCACGATGCCTACTCAGTAAAGGGATCATGGTGTGGACATCGCTGAGAGGTGTGACCTGGCACCCCTTAAACTCCCCCCACTTCCTTATCGCTCATCCCCATGCCCACTCTGCTCGCCACCACCCTAACACCTTGCTGCCTACTCAAGTTCATTGTCACCTTGTTTGTGGTCTATATGAGTGTTACAATTTGATGTGTGGGTCCCATCTATTTACACGTTTACAGTCCACACCTTTGATGTAGGAAGCTCTAGAATATTCTGCTCTCTGGATCTGCAGATGCTCCAAGAGCTCTGGAGGGTGTATCATGTGCTGTGGAGTTACTTCTCTGTAGACATACTACCTACTTCCCTCATCCTTAGCCTTTATTCTGAATGATTGCACTATGTTTGGCCTTGTGCTTAGGGGTGGTGTTATGTTAAGTTCTGGTGAGTATTTGTGGTGCTGCATGTGTTGGCCTGGTGTGCAGGGCTGTAGTGAGAAGTCTTGGTGCGATGGAGGATTCGCGTGAGAGAATTGTGTTAGCTCCAGTTTGTAGGGTTCCTGCATCCATCCATGATTATACGCAAGCCTTGTCGTGGTCACAGTTCCATCTGAAGAAGCTGGTTTGGGAAGTGGACATGGCACAGCCCAACCATGGTGCTCATGGAGACGTTGAGGTCATCTCTGGAGAGCTGAGAGAGGGTCTGGCTCCAGAGGTATGTGATGGGATCTCCTGGTGATGAGGTCGCCGTTCTCTAAGGCAGCGGGCCTTAGCGCGCGCCCAGTGTATCACTTGTGAGCCCATGCAGGCTCTATTTCTGTTCCTGCCCCATGTTATTTGTGTGTTTCCTGTTCGATGGGGACACTAACGTAACTTCCCCAGCATGGAAACCGCGGTTGGCAATTAAAGGGTCAAGAGGAGGAAGGAGTCCCACAGGGTGAGTTCACTTTGCAGCTGAGGGGGACACCCACAGAAAGTTTGTGATTTACATGTGCTTGGACCCCCCCCTTTGCCTGCTCACTTCCTGCATGCACGGTCATGTTTGCAGCATCAGACCCAGGGGGTGTCTGGGAAATATTTTCCAATCGCTTCTCTCAAGGTTTATGTTTTCTCAAATTGTGGTTTTCTGGGCAGTGACCAAGACACAAGAAAAGGCTGGCTTCTTGCTGCGATGAGGCAGGCCGAGACCCGAGAGGGGGGAGGGAGGGGATTTCCATGCCACGGAGCTCTGCCAACTCCTGCTTTTCAACATCTCAACCGTTCACGGTTTATTCACATTTCGAAATTGTGCCTTTGAGCACATTAGAAAAGTAGGAATGATGGAGAGAGACCTATATAGTATGCCCCACTGCACTGCGGAAGAACCCCGCTCAATGTGGTCCCTAAAAAATAGGCACTGTAGGATCAAACAGACAGGGGAAAGTTAACAAGCATTGGCAAAGCCAATAGGTCTCTCCATCAGCACACCGACCGGATTTGGCAGTGATTTTTTCCAATGCTGTTCAGCATCTGTAAAAAGGACAAACAAAAGCATCAAGTCCTGACAAAGCCAGTAGGTCTGGGTTTAACATGTAACACCTGCAGCATTAGCCCATTAGAGCGACGCGCTCCAGAGGGAGTCAGCCGTGGCTTGCAGAGGAATATACTTGTAAAGTAGTCCCTTTCACAGATAAATGCTAGCACTGGCATGGAGGCGGAAGGACACAGCCAATAGTATTCGGTGGAAAAAATATACACTACAGGTCTGATTTTCGACATGATTGACCAAGTGTCAGGCCAGTGGCTGAAAGGCTGATCAAAGTAAGCCAATCAATCAAGGTTTATAAAGCACAGCTACTCACCCGAAGGGATCTCAAGGCGCTGAAGGGGTGGGAATGGGGGCGCGCTGCTCCTGGAAGATCACGGAGCTCCGTCAAAGAGTCAGGTCTTGAGGTCCTTCAAGAATTTGGGGAGCGGCAGTGTCTGTCGGAGGTGCGAGGAGGGAAAAGGAGCGTCCTCCCGATCTGGTCTTCTTGATGCATGGCACCGTCGCAAGGGAGAGCTGGGCTGAGCGGAGGGACCTTTGGGGTGCGTGGAAAGGGAGGCGGGGGTTCATGCAGGCGGGTCCAGTGTTTTGGAGGGCTTTGTGGGCGTGGGTGAGAAGCTTGAAGGTGATTCTCTTCTCGACGGGGAGCCAATGTAGTGTACGCAGGTGTTGGCTGATGTGGCAGTGGCGCGGTCGGTTGAGGACTAGACGGGCGGCGGCGTTCTTAATGTTCTGAAGTTTGCGGGTGAGATTCTTGTTGATCCCGGCATAGAGTGCGTTGCCGTAGTCTGATGCTGATGAGGGCATGGGTGACTGTTTTCCTGTGTTCAATGGGAATCCAGTTGAAGGTCTTTCGGAGTAGGCAGAGGGTGTGGTAGCAGGAAGAGGTGACGGTGTTGATCTGGCGGTCCATTTTGAGTTCGGAGTCCAGGATGATTCTGAGCAGGGGCGGTTCCTCTATAGGGGCGTTGCCCCACTGATTATTTTGCCCCCAGGTCAGCCGGCCCATGCGAACAAAAATATGTCTGTTGCTCTGAACTGCTCCAAAACACTTTTTTGTATGGTTAAGGAGCTCGCTGGTTCTGCTACCCTAGCTAGGCCCCCCCCCCCACTTAATAAACGACAATGTGAGGATCTTGCTTCCTTCTTCGTCCAGAAAGTCGAGAAAATTTACTCGGAAATAGTGAACTCACGGTGCGACAACCCCCTCCTTTGCAAGCTGCTAACTCCCTTCAACCAGCATCTGCACTACCCGTAGCGGACTCTTCCCATCCTGACCAGGACAAGGTGCTTTGCGCCCCTTTAACAACCTAGACACTTGGCCCCTACTAAATGCAGCCTCCTTTAAAAGACTCCTAGATAGTGTCAAATCAGGATCACCCAAGGACCCCTGCCTATCTCTGTGCTCAAGCAGCTTGAGTCACCATCTTTGCTTGCTATTATGGACCTTTTAAATGCCTCCCTACAGGAAGCGACAGTCCCACCTGACTGGAAGCACGCCATGGTGATCCCTCTCCTAAAAAAGGCCAACGCCGACCCCGATCTACCCTCCAACTATCGGCCTATCTCTTTGCTGCCGGCCTTTTCTAAAATCTTGGAGAAACACATCCTTTCTCAGCTCTCCAACTTTATCGAAACCAAAAAGCTCCTCCACCCATCACAATCTGGCTTCAGAGCTGGTTTCTCTACAGAAACAACTTTACAGGGGGTAACGGAAAGGCTGCGTCGTCATCTGGACGCTGGAGATACGGTCGCCCTCATTTTGTTAGACCTGAGCGCAGCATTCGACACGGTATCTCACACCGTATTAGTAAAAACGTTAAGATCTCTAGGCATCGGCGGCTCAGTCTTAAATTGGCTTATTTCTTTTCTCGCCAATCGCACTTTTCAAATCTTTTCCCCAACAACCAGCTCCGACATCCATCCTTCACCCTACGGGGTCCCTCAGGGCTCCATCCTTAGCCCTCTACTTTTTAACTTATACGTTAGACCTCTAGCCGATGTCGCAGAAGATGCAGGGTTGTCCCTGTTTTCCTACGCGGACGACTCCCAGATTATTTTTCTCTCTCCATGGAGAGTACGGCTGGGTTATCCCACCTTCAGCTTGGCTTGGGTAAAATTGCATCATGGATGCAGACAAACTACCTTAAGCTCAATGGAGAGAAAACCGAGGTCCTGATCCTTGGTAAAAACAAAGATCTCTGGGGCCCACAACATTGGCCCGGTGAGATGGGAGCACTTCCTCGGCCCTCCAGTCAAGTCCGCAATTTAGGTGTCATCATCGATGACTCGCTTACTATGCACCATCAGGCAGTCAAGGTAACCGCCACTTGCTTTACCATCTTGAAGTGGCTAAAAAGATCATCTGGATGCTGCCTGAGTCTAATCAGAGAACAGTAGTCCAGGCTCTTATCACCTCGAGACTGGACTACGGCAACGTTCTCTACCTCGGATCCAACAAGGAGGTGACTCGCAGGCTGCAGATGGTGCAGAACTCTGCTGCAAGACTACTTTGCAGGGTCCCTAGAGCTACCTCTGTCTCAAGTCATCTGCGGGACCTGCATTGGCTCAGGGTGGAGAACCGAATTAAGTTCAAAGCCCTGAGCTACATGTTCAAAATCAAAATAGGTGCTGCCCCTCAGTATCTGCAATGTCTGGTCAGCCCCTATGTGCCTTCCCGGTGCCTTCGCGCATCCACTCAAGGGAAATTCTCTGTGCCCAGAATCAAACTATCTCGGATGGGAGGCAGATCGTTTGCATACCTTGGTCCCTCACTATGGAACTCATTTCCCACAGCCATCCGGAACGAAACGGTATATGCCCAATTTCGAAAATCCCTGAAGACTTGGCTTTTTAACCAGTAATCTAATAAGCTGCTATACATTCTTTTGATCTGCTCCGGCGCCGGGAAACCCTTGGGTAGCTGCCGCGCCTTACAAATTTAATAAATAATAATAATAATAATATTTAAAAATTCAGCCTGCGGCAGTCAGCTGTCTCTCTCAGCCGCGGGCATTACCATCCTGACCTGACGTCACGTCACTAATCAGATCTGCCTGCGACAGGCTTAGGGGTGGGGTTAGCAGGAGTCGGAGAGCAGGCAGCAATGACTGAATGCACCTGTCGGGTTGGCCGGGTGCCTTTCCCTGGCCAGCCCGACATGCGCAATCTTAGAAGACTGAGCCTGTAAAATGAAGGAGCCGGGGGATCGAAGCCGCATCCCCTCGGTCTCCGAAGGAGCGGCGAGTTGACCTGCTTCAGGCCAATCCAAGTGCTGCTTTAGCAGCACCTGGAATGGCTGCTTCAGGCTCAGCGTCTCTAGGAAGAGAACGCTGAGCTTGTGACCAATCACTGCATGGCTTTATTGTAAAGCTGTGCAGTGATTGGTCATTTGCTGCCCTAGCTCAGCCTCTCTCCCCCTCCCTCTTCTTGCGTGCATGCCATTGCTGATAGGGTGACCAACCGTCCGTAAATTTCACGGACAGTCTGTAATTTCGGCCGTATGTCCGTTGTCCGTGAAGGTTTCTTTAACGGACGCCATTTGTCCGTAATTTTAACAGCTGTTGGGTGACAGCCAATCATGTGCCTTTCTAATGCCAACCGTTTGCTGTGGAGAGCAAACAAAGCGATTTAGGATTGGCTTGAAAGCCATCAGCCAATCCTAGAGCTCGCTGGTACACTGCAGGAGTGCTCTCATTGGCCCTGAGCACGTTTTGAGCCTTTCCTTTTTTTTAAAACATTTTTCGGGACCCTTACTCGACCCCTGACCTCTAGATTCAGTAAAACGCGTTCTAAAGGGCAGGCCTCAAGGGGCCATTGGCTGGATTGGAGGCTGGGGAACTGTTAATGTCAGAATCCGAGCCTAATGCATTTTTGGAGGTTTCCTGCAGTTCTGGCTATTCTTCAGGAGATCCTCATCGCACGACGCATTAAATAGATTAAATGACAGATAAAATATGGTCTCTGTGCGGTGGTGTAACACGAGAGCACTGGGCCCCAGTGCAAGCAATGATAATGTCACCCCCAGCCCTGCCAAGTACCACCCGGCCTTTCTGAGACACAGTTGTGAATATTGTAAGTATTTAAACTTGTGACCTGCCAGTTATACATAGTTCAGAGGGATGAGGGTTAAAAAGAAATCTTCAGCCAGAGCAGTAATCCACTGAGCTGTTGAATAGCCACGCAAGTTTAAGTGTTTATTTCATGCCGTGCAATATGTGTGCACGACATGCAATATAGCGAAACACCTACATGAGGTTATTTCGGGGATTTTTGTAGGTGCAATGGCATTTAGCAATGGTATATTTAAGTGTTATTATGATAGATTTTCTGTAATAATTTTCTGATACGGGGCCCTTGTTAGTATGGGGCCCACCGTATTGTGAACTGGGAAGAATAAAAGACCATATGCCTCTTACCATATGCAGATGCATGTACAAGCCACGTTGACCCACTGCGCTACCTTTCTGACATTGGAAGCGGGGACCTGGCTATTAAACTGACTCCGAGTCAGCTCTGCAAGCCATTCAGAGGCTCTGGTGTATTGTGCCATATTTCTTCCTGCGCAGACAAATCGATTTTAGGAGACTATAGCTGCACTTGCATCTTGAAAACGTATTTTGAGCACTGGTAAAAAGATGAGTTTGATCTCATTTACAAACATTATTCACTTTTTGTTAGATGTGTGCACTTTGGGAAGAATGTTCGTGGCTCCTGCTCACAGCGCTTTCAGCTGCCTTGGTATTCAAGTCGGGCCGGTGGCTCAGAGGACTAAGGTGCGCTCTAGATGAACCTTTGGTCACAGATTCCTCTCGCAGCGGAGCGCAGCCTTTTATCTTCATGAGGTTGATCAAAACGCAGCAATGGATGCACACAATAGAATCTGCTATCAGTGCCGAAGGTTCACTTGAACATCTGTGCTGTGCAATAACATGATGTTGTGGCTTGTTACTGTACAAATAGATACAATAACAATTTTTTTATTGAGGACTGTATCCTGTTACCGAATGAGAAGGGCCTTGAGGTGGGTGAAAGACGGAAGGGAATGGTTTTGGGAGGTGGGTAGTCAAAACAAACTCCATCCCAGGTGCAACTTGGAATTTCCTTTTTTCCCTCTTCCTGTCCTGATTTTGGGCCTGTAGATATTTGCTTTGGAAGCGCTCTATCAAAACAAATCTATCCAATCTTGAATTTTGAGTGCACCCAATGGACAGCGGCAAACTCTACTGGAGGGGCAAACTGCTGGGAAAGGTATGAGCACGATACAACAGCCCAAGGGGTTCTTGCGCTAGCTGCAGATGTGTGTTCAGGGTATGTGTTCAGAGTGACCAGCGTGTCTGCTGTAAAGGTCTGTGTATTTTTTGGGAGAGGTGATCTATTTGTAGACTGCAAATTATAGTTTCAAGCACTGAATCTCAGGGGATTTGTGTGCCTCTGCTTTAATGTGTATACATCTTGCAGGGAGCAAAGGGGTGTGAGCCTTGGTGAAAGAGCACAGACACTTAGTGAGCCTGCTGGAAAAACCTGTGTGTAAACTACAAGTTACAGGTTTGATTCCTTGCTATTAGCAGAGTGGCTTCATGTGCTATCCGTGAAGATCTGTGTATTCATCCCTCAGGACAAGAGTTTGAACCTGAGAAAGATAGCAGGGTGGTTGGGGTGCCTGTTGTAATCATCTGTGTACAGATAAAGGGGGTCCGCTCTGACTGCTTCTGTAGCAAATGCAGCTTCTGTCCCCAATGCAGCTGGCGCTGGTGCTTTGCTGCAGTTTTAAGATCTTAGAGTTTCTGGTTGCTCAAATGGGTGTATTTCTGATATTTATATGTTTCTCTCATCTGCTTGATTTTGCTTGCGAGAAAGTGTCACTCATAGTCCTTGAATGTCACTCATAATTACACTAAAATTCTGAAAATGTCACACACAAGCAATCTGAAACCTTGGCAGCTATGCACCCCGCTGTCTGTTTGCACAGTAAAAGGCAACAGTAATTGGTGTGCAATGGACCCGGTGTCGATGCTCCTTCTCCGCCGTTGATAGCTACTGCCCTGTATCATTGTCATCTTAATGATTTTCGGGGCCCTGTGCATGACATGTTTAGGGGCCCCCTGTTCGGAACATTTGTGAATTTTATTAACCATTTTCTGAAAACTGAAGCTTACATAATGCACAAAAATATTAAACTATGTTAAAGTTTTAGAAACTGAATCATGCAGAAACAGCTGATATATGTCTTCCCTTGAGGCCCAACAAGCCTTAAAACTACACAGGAGAGGGGGGTACGTTGAGATAAATAGACATAAATAATATAGAAATAGATCATCTTCCTAGGGGAGGGAGGGGGCTTTATAGCTTGGGGTCCTTGGAAGTTGCACACTTTGCCCTTGCCTTAAAACGTCTCTGCTCTGTATTTGTTTGCAAATGGCAAACTTATTTTAAACAATGAGGTGTAGCTTTCGTGTAACTGTGTACCACAAAAACAGGACAAAAACGTTATAGGTGGTTGCTGCAAAGGCTCTGGAAGAACTGTCGAACTCTAAACTATGTGCATTAGTGGCGCCCAGGGCGACAATCTTTGTTGGTGCGCCTTCCATGACCTTCTTTATGTATTCCCTGACTACCACCCACCATGGTGCCCCTCATCTCTCCTTAGCCCCTCTCTCACATGTATTTAATTTATAGCTCATATAGCTACTCATGTATATACACTGTACAACGAATGGCCAACAGAAGGTCGAGCCGCGCTTAGGCTCCAGGGCTTGGGATCCCTTTTAGTATATTTCCCTGCTTTAGCAGGTCTTCGGAACCACTACTATGGCGGTTGCGTTGCTACTACCCCACCGCATACATAGAGAAGTCTGCTGTGCTTTGCCCCAGGACTCCTCATGGCTCTCCACCTCGACTTTCACCGGTCAAGAACGAGGTAAGCATCTGAGGTGGACCTCGGCGTGTACTGAAGGCGGCCAGCAGCCTGTGCCTGGTTGCAACTTTAGGAGTCCCTCAGTCCATTGTGACCGATTAAGGGGTCGTGTTTATTGCCCGCAAGTTACTGAACTCAACCTGCCTGCTCAATTTCTGCGTTCATCGATATCCGGTGAAGAAGCTCGCAATTTTAGATTGAGGGTGAGGGGTATGTCCGTCCCATGGCCTATCCTAGAACTTGCCTTAGGAACTACAACAAGGGTGAAATTCTTGATGGGCCTCTTCTGTATGCAACTCTGCAGATAAAGACTCAGCTCATAATTAATATGAAAAGGTGGGCAGAGTGAGTGAGTGAGTGAGTGAAGGGATGGATGGATGGCTGGCTGGATGGATGGATTAGTGAAAGGGTGAATGCATGAATGAAAGGGTGAATGGATGGATAATGAGCGAAAGGATGGATGGATGAGTGAAAGGGTGGATGATGGGTGAGTGAATGGGTGGATAGATGAGTGAAAGGATGGATGAGTGATAGGGTCAATGGATGGATTCATGAGTGGATGAGTAGAAGGATGGGTGGATGGATGGAAGGAAGGATGGCTAAGTGAAAGGGTCAATGGAGAGAGAAAGGGAGGATGGATGGATGACTGAAAAGGTGAATGGGTGGGAGGATGAGTGACTGGGTGGATGGATGAATGAGTGAAAGGATGGCTGGATGGGTGAAAGGGTAAATAGATGAGTGGATGGATGGGTGGAAGACTGGATGGATGAGTGTACGGATGGATAGGGTGAAAGGGTGGATGGATGAGTGAAAGTGTGGATGGAGGGATGGATGGATGGATGGAAGGAAGGATACATGATGGATAGGTTTGCAAATGGATGAATATGTTTGGATATAGATGGGATTACTTATATACTATAGTGCGACCTCCTCTGATGTCTGTAAAACGTACCTTTTGTCCCGAAGTTTTGTCCTGAATTTTGACCTCCTGTCCTGAATTTTTGTCCTGAATTTTGACCCTTTGTCCTGAATTTTTACACTCACCATCCTGAATTTGCACCCATGCCAGTTGGTCACCCGAATTGCTGATCGCACAGGGAAGGGAGTCAGTGAGAGTGAGTGGTTTCTCAGCAGAGAGCTCCGCCTGAATCGCATGCGACGTGTGAGCACTGCAGTCATGGCCGTAATGGCCAGAGCAGAGCTGCCGACTTTGGTGCCTCCACAGTAGGTAAGAATCGTTTACTTACTCGTCTTTACTGTTTTGAATAAAAACCATTTCTTCACCCCAGGCCTCCAAGCTGCAGCAAACCCTTTCCAAGAAAATTCAGTCTTCCACGGTCTCTACCTGTTGCTCTCTGTGCCGTCCGTGACGGCCTCTCCGTCACCCTTCATGCTCACATCCTCAGTTCTTTACTGGGCCCTGGACCGAACTGGCCTCGGGGCAGCAGGCCCCACACCACCTAGTCTTGATAGCCTGTGCAGTCTTTCCTTCCCTGTACCCTACATTGTACCCCGAACCAAGTGAATTCCTCTCTCTGAAAACAGCCTGGGCTCCTATCTGAGAGCAAGCCTGGGCACTCCGGGGAGGCCAGTGGACAATGTGCTACACATGGCGCTAAGTTGCTGCCTCGGGGGTGGGGGTGGGGGGTGAGGTTAGGACAGCTAGGAGATGTCCTCAATAACCTCACAATTAGGCTGCGAAACTGCTGGGGCCCGCAGCCTGTAAACAGTAATGCCCCAGTGAGGCCACTGTTAAAACGGTAAAGACCCCGTGCAGTGCTTTAAATGGGCCAGTACTGTCCGGTACGGAGTACCGGCACTTTTTTATTTTGTTAGGGAGAGTACCAGCACTTCTCAAGAGTGACATAATACCTTTGATTGGAGAGTACCAGCACTTCTCAAGAGTGACATAATACCTTTGATTGGAGAGTACCAGCACTTCTCAAGAGTGACATAATACCTTTGATTGGAGAGTACTGGCACTTCTCAAGAGTGACATAATACCTTTGATTGGAGAGTACCAGCACTTCTCAAGAGTGACATAATACCTTTGATTGGAGAGTACCGGCACTTCTCAAGAGTGACATAATACCTTTGATTGGAGAGTACCGGCACTTCTCAAGAGTGACATAATACCTTTGATTGGAGAGTACCGGCACTTCTCAAGAGTGACATAATACCTTTGATTGGAGAGTACCAGCACTTCTCAAGAGTGACATAATACCTTTGATTGGAGAGTACCAGCACTTCTCAAGAGTGACATAATAACTTTGATTGGAGAGTACCAGCACTTCTCAAGAGTGACATAATACCTTTGATTGGAGAGTACCGGCACTTCTCAAGAGTGACATAATACCTTTGATTGGAGAGTACCGGCACTTCTCAAGAGTGACATAATACCTTTGATTGGAGAGTACCGGCACTTCTCAAGAGTGACATAATACCTTTGATTGGAGAGTACCGGCACTTCTCCAAAACAAGCAGGTACTCTGTACCGTACAGGGTACCTGCACTTCTATTTTTCCTTTTCAAGCACTGCCCCAGTGGAACTGGCATGAACTGTTATCGGCACCAGGGAGAATTTTGTAATAATAGTATTGACGAGACGCTCAGCCCCTGCCTGTTTCCCTTATTTTCGAGCCAGAATGTGTTAGCGTCACAAATGATTTGCGCTTTTAACTTCACAACTGTGTTGTATCAATAGTGCTACTTTGATAGTACTACTGGCAGGGCCGGCGCTAGGCATGGGCAGTGTGGGCAGCTGCCAGGGCCCCGTAGTCAGCCCTCCAACTCGGGGCCCCGCACCAATGAGACACAGCCAGGTGATGGCATCAAAGATGCGACCTTGCAAGTGCGCCGCCGCCGCTGCCACCTTAGGGGGCCTACCCTGTGCCTCATTGCTTTGGTGTAGCAAGCAAACCTGAGGGGGTGAAGGGTGGGGGGCAGTCCCAGTTGCAGGAAAACACATTCCTCAGGTTTGTCTGGCAATTAGGTCTCCACCCCCCACCCACGCAGAGGCACAGCGCGACGGCTCTTGTCCCTCTGTTTAGCTCCCTGGCAGTCTCTGCAGATAAGCTACCCTCACACCTCCAGCCCTTTATGAGCTGTTAAGAGGCACTTAAGGAGAGGGAGGGGCTGCAGCTTCAGGAGCAGGGGCATCTATTGAGATGCAGGCAGCCCTGAATGTGACACGTCTATGCAAATTAGAGGGGCCTCACAAATTCCCTCTCTGCCCAGGGCCCCCAGAATCCTAGAACCGGCCCTGACTACTGGTACAACACAGTTGTGACGTTAAAAGCGCAAATGGCATACATGTTCTCTTTGCAGGAGTACCCTCCATAGAGTAAAGTCACGTGTCACAGAGAGCCGTGGCCGGAAAATGCCGGGTAGTCCCACCGGGAGAGACCCGTGTCTATGGTATCGAAGACAAATCCCAGTCCTACCCCCTGCTGCACCTGACAAGGAGTGCTTGATGTATGTAAATGGTTTCCCTTTTCGAGTCGACCTGAGTTTATCGCCCACATGAAAAATTCCCTTTTCAAGTGTAACATTTGTTTTTCTTCTATTCATACACGTTTTGCCCCATCATGTTGTTCTCTTCAATTACGTGTCCCCTCCCCAGAGACCTGGCGGTGTTTGTGTATTACATGCAGACTTCTTGCATCTCTTCTATGTAAAGCGGGCCAGCGCCTCGAGAGCTGCTTCACGCTATATGACACTTCAAAACTAAGGAAGATTCATTCATCGCTTAACTTTTGGTTAAATCTACTGTCCTGATTAATGTGCGGTGGCGCTTGGGTGATTTTTGGAGCGAAGCTTTGACCACCATATAGAGAACTGCTGTGGAACTTTGGGCAAGGATTGAAATAAGGTGGGGAGTGGGGGACAAGACATGAAATGTAGAAAAGCTTGGATCGGACACTGCAGTAGTCTCACGAGCAGCTTAAAAGTGGGATTTCAGCAAGTGAAGCTTAAACACCCAGTAACAGAGCTGCACATCCTAGACCCCAGGGGACATGATGCAGTGGCCCTTTGGCCTTGCTAACTGCATGCCCGAGCGCCATTCAAAGCAAGTGCACACCACCGTGTGCGAAACCCTTTCATCTCAAAGCAGATGTTTCCAAAACGTTTACAAGACAGTCTGTAAACTGCTAGCTGTTTGCTGTAAAGCAAAGAACACTTGCCAGATTCATATCTCTTGCCCCCAAACTGTTACTACAATACCAGGGAGGGAGAGTGTGTGAAGGGGACCCTCGGGGTGAGAGGAAGACCTCAATAGAAAGCAATGCCTGGAGGAAAAGTTATTAAAGCATGAGTGGCGAACACTGTATTTAAGCTGTATTTTTTTAAAATATATATTTGTTTTCTATAGCATTGTATCTGAGCCTTGCCTTTTATGATGCACACTAGTCTGTAAAAAGTGCTTCAAGGCTCGCTCGCGTGTAAATAAACTTGTCACAATGGATTTGCTGCCGATTTCGTTCTCAAACATAGTTTTCAGCCTGTCTGACTCCTGAGCCCAGTGTGCTATCCTTATGGCCTGGTCTGCTGAAAGCAGGTGCTTTCAATGCAAGCAATACAATTCAAGCCATTTGTCAGGACATAAAAAAAACACAGGGCCTGGTACAGATTCCATGGGATGGCGCCGGCGTATTGCCTCGGGCTGCACTCTAGTTGTAGGGTGCCCTACAGCCTTTTAATGTTTATACCTTGCTGTCTCACTGTGTACAGTCCGACAAATCACATCACTTGTATTTCCTCAGTAGATTTCATTTGTAAGGAGATCTGTACGGTACTCAGCGTTATCTCAAAGTCTGTGATGCAGATCTGTGGTTGTAGTGAATAAACAGCTACATAAGTCATTGTCATATGAAATCTCTTCATTGATGTCATAACTACACATTCACAATTGCTTTACTAACCTTCTTGCTTTCTCAAATTTGCTTGAAAATGAACCATTTGCCCACTCTTTTTTTCAAATTTGTCCGGGGCCAGAACCCCCTTGAACCTCCATTGGGACAGTCGGGCACGCTCGCCTGCCACTGGGTACTCGCCCCGAACTTTTACGCCTCACCACTTTCATATGTCACCAGCCGCCACTGATTCCGAGGTTGCGTGCGTGGTCCACGGGGGAGGGAGGGTTCCCGAGGGCCACCAGGTGTCGTTCCAGGCATCGGGGTGTGGGCCCATGATGAGCACCTCGGTTTTGTCTGTGTTGAGTTGTAGGCAGCTGTTCTTCATCTACTTGGCGACTGCTTCCATTCCGTCTTGAAAGTTATGTTTGCAGAGGTTGGGTTCGTTGGACAGGGAGAGGATGAGTTGAGTGTCGTCTGCGTACGATACGATGTTAAGTCTGTGTGATCTGACGATGGATGCGAGCGGGGCCATGTAGACGTTGAACAGGGTCGGGCTGATGGAGGAACCTTGAGGGAGTCCGCAGGTGGTCGGTGTGGGTTCCGAGAGGAAAGGAGGGAGTCTGACCAATTGTGTTCTGCTGGAGAGGAAGGAGCGGATCCATTCAAGGGCCTTGTTCCGGATTCCAGTTTGCGGAGTCTGCAGGCTAGGGTGCGATGAGAGACTGTATTGAAGGCCGCAGAGAGGTCCAAGAGGATGAGGGCCACAGTCTCTCCATTGTCGAAGAGGGAGCGGACGTCTTCTGTCGCAGTGAGAAGGGCGGTTTCGGTGCTATGGTTCTTCCTGAAGCCTGACTGGGAGGAGTTGAGGATGTTGTTTTCTTCTATGAAGGCAGCGAATTGCCTGTTGACGGCCTTTTCCGCGGTTTTCGCCGGGTACGGGAGCAAGGAGCCAATGGTTGAATGGGGCGGAATCAAACTCCCCTCAGTGTATATTGTTAGTAGTAGGTCTGTTTAGTAACTGCGCTGTCAAAAACTAGACCTAGGAAGGCACGATGAAGTGTGCATGTGCATACTACTTCAGTCCAGGGGGCTGAGGGATATAAGCACGTGCGTCGAGATGCCGCTGTTATTATTTTTTTTTTTAACTTACCCTTCCAAGATGGTAGACAGCATCACACACTTAAAAATGAGCAGCCCTACAGCAAATGACTGCTGCTAGGCTCTCCAGGAAATGTAAAAAGAGTATGTATTTAATTATTTATTTTACAAATGTGATGGGAGGTTTGTGGGAGCAAGAGAAGATTGTGGGGGTGAATACGCAAGGAGGGCTACAGGGAGTGGGCGGGCGAGCAATGAAAAAACGTGAGGCGGGGGAAGGAAAGAAATTTGAAAAAAGTCAGGTGTGGGGGGATGACAAGAGAAACAGATTAGACAGGGAGTGGACAAAGGGAGCAATACAGTGCGCATGAGGAGCTGGTATTTCTTTTTTGGGGGGGAGCACACAAGAGGAAGAGAAAGAAAATGCTGTAAGAGAAATTAAAAAGCAGTTATCTGAAAGTGAGCAGTTGAGAGATATAAGTCGTCCAATCAGAGTGATGGCAAAGTGCTGTGCTCCAGGGTGGGGGGAATACAAGCAGAGGAAGTAAAAGCATTAAATAGGAAGCAAACAAATGATATTTTTAAGAAAGCCAACATGGACTGACCCAAAGCCACTGTAAATAATAGCACTGTACAGCTAAAAGCAATCTGTAAGCAAGACTTAAAAACATGTCTTTTCAACAACAGACAACTAAAAGCTGTCAATAGGCGAGGCCAAAGTTGTTAGTAGATGGTTGGGGGTTGTAATTAACACGAACATAGTGGAACTTTGGACATATTTTTATGAAAGGATAGTTTGGTCTGGGTTGCAATCTTTTTTTGCTGCTTAATTTCCCTGAAGGCAAGTGACCTCAGGGAAAGCTTGGGTTCACGTGGTGCAGGACTGTTCTAGTGCAGAGTTTGTGTCCTGTAAAACTCCCATATATTAATAACAAAATTGCTTGCTTTTTATATACTGCATCTTACTCCAGTTCTGCTATTTCTAAACGCTGTAAACCGTGGATATTACTATCACCCAGTTTGTTGGAACTCAATTTACAGACCTCGACATGATGGAAGGCTGACATGTCTTTGCTGAGAAGCAAATTTCCCATATGCAAAAGACAGATTTTAGGTCGGTCTGTTTTTTGACAGCTGATCTGTCAAATAGACCTGTTGGGTCCAATATACATGCAGTGGACGTGGGGCCCACCTCTTTCAACCATTAGCTGTCTTTGACAGCCCCCTTCAGTCATTGGTTTGAGACTTTGTCAATCTCGTCTTGGCTAAACTCAGTGGAGTATTCATCTCTCACCTATTGGCTGTGACGGATAACCTTCCTCATCCACTCGAGTGCATGCTTTGAACTGCATGAGGGACTACTTTACAAATATAGCCATCTCAGTCCATTCTTGCTGGCTCCTACCCATGTGTCTTGCTCCAATGTTCTAATGCATGTTTTAAACACAGGCCTGTTGGCTTTGACACTGCTAGTTATTGTCTGACACCAAGATTGGCATGTCCTCATTTATTCTTATTCACATTATTTTGGTCCCTTGGTGAGAGATGTGGATTTGTAATCACTCACAACGTTTCCCTGTTTGGCATTTGAGATCAATATCTTTTCACCATTCGATGACTTAATTTTATAAATGGAAAAGTGTGAAAAACATTGTACCACCTGCGGTCTCCACTGGTTGGTGGGAGCCATGCCACTCTGCATGGGGATACACTAGACCAGGTGAGCAGCAGCACAGCTGGACTAGGTAAAAATAAGATTAGGGCTGGGTCATCATGCTAGCAGAGTGATGCATCATGTCGCTTGGTTCTTCTTCAGGTCCAATCAGAAGACACACCACTCAAAGTATTCAGGTGCCCACCCCGGGTCACCTTGGCGAGTACTATGGATACCTTCTTCAGCACTGTGGTCCTTTCGTAGATAAACCACAGAATGATGCCATGATTCGCTAGGGCCATGATGCTTCTCAGGGACCTATCACTTTGGCAGATCTCAAGCAGAGTTGATATCCGGGGCACCCTCTGGGTCCGGTGGCATATGCTTTATTCTGTGCTGCAAGGTCACTTTAGGTTTTTCAGACCTTGTCCTCAGCAGAATGGTGCATGACCTTCCCCCGGTTGCCACGGGCCACTTCAGTTTGTCCCACCTGAGCTCCTTCACTGCCCCTTTTCTCAGCAGCATCTTCTTCTTGTGAGGACACCTCCAATGCCTTCCTGATCAGTTTGTCAGCTCTCCAGCTTGAAACAGGGTCAAGGCAAATAAATCTTGGACCACTGGCTGCAAGTGTCAGTCCCATGTTGGTACCAAAGTTGCAGAGACTGTTTGTGCATTCCATGTAATACACCCAGCACACCTTCAGCCGGGACACAACAAGACTGCAGACTAATAACTGAAAAAAAGAGAGAAAGCAAGACAACAGGACTTTCTCATGTCTGCACCCAGGATCTAGAACAACATCCCCATATGCATCAGCACCGCCCCAATGCTGCTCCAATTTAGGAAAGAGTTGAAGACTCACTTTGTTAAAGAAAAGTACATCACAATGCATTGAGCATCCACAAACAAAATTCCTCTCCTTGTTGACTTTATAATTGTGTTTGACCATGTGCAGCATTCCTTTGCCTTTTGGCTAGGTACACGCTGTAGAAATACCATATACATGCATACATACATACTGTTGCAAAGCCATTCTGTGACCTGGGCACCCCCATTTTATGCTGACAGGTACTGGTGGTAACTGACTCTGACTGTCCGTGGGCTTTGTCTAAGGCCCAGGGCCAGTGCTATGCTGAAAAGACATTTAGAATACAGATCCCCAGCCACATATATTTACATGGCAAGAAGTTATTAATTAATAACTAACGTCAGGGTTAACCGAAAAATATCATTCAAGGACTTAGGAGAATGGTTTTGATAAATCCAACAATATGGTATTGTTGAATTTATCCAAAAAGGTACAGACAAGAAGTTATAAGACTTTCTTGACTGTAAGATAGAATTCAGCTGTTAGAAATGGGGGTCTCTAGTTGGCAGAGGTAGGTACCTTTGTCCAAGTAGAGACCCTTCTTCCTAGTCAGGGTAAGGGGGATACACTTCTAAAATAAGCCCTGCTCACCCCCTTGGTACCCTGGCACGAGCAGACAGGCTTATCTCAGAGGCAGAGTGTAAAGCATTTGTGCACACATACAGTAATACAGTGAAAACACTACAAATGGACACCACACCAGTTTAGAAAAATAAGTAATCTTTATCTAAACCAAACAAGACCAAACCGACAAAAATCCACAATACAGTAATAAAAATATGACTTTCAAAAGGTAGAAACAGTTCTGTTCAAAGCAAATTGCAGATGCAACACTCTTCACACAAAGTACCTTGTGTGCGTCACGCGCACAAACAAAAACTGTCGCAGGGAAGGTGATGCGTTGGTTCCTTACGCGCAGGGAAGGTGATGCGTCGGATCCTTACTTCAGGGGAGGTGATGCGTCGGTGCCTTACTGCCACGCAGGGGCGGTGATGTGTCGGTTCCTTACTGAAGGGGAGGTGATGCATCGGTTTCTTACTGTGCGAGGAGGTGATGCGTCGGTTTCTTAGTGCAGCCCGGCGTTCTTGCAGGTGTGGCGACCAGATGAGATGCGTGAGGATCGGGGATTCGTCTGTTCTTGCAGTAGCGGTCCCACGATGCGTTGGATCTTGCAGCCTGCATCGGAATCGGTGCGGTGATCTCGGAAACAGGGGCGGATGCTTCGCACTTCTTAGTTGCGTTGCTTTTCCAGCTCCCAACAGCAGGAACAACCTCCAGAGGCCCAGAACAGCAGCAGGCACCACTAGGCAGGTCAGAACTCCCAGCAAGGAAGTTCAGAGGAGCTGGGGGTGAAGTCTTTGTATCCCTGAGACTTCAAAAACAGTAGGCAAGCTCTACTTCAAGCCCTTGGAGATCTCCCTCAAGCAGGAGACACAGCACACAGCAAAAGTCCTTGTCCTTTCCTTGGCAAAAACAGCCACTGCAGGCCAACCCCAGACAGCACACAGCAAATGGGCAGTACTTCTCCTCAGTTTCTCCAGCTCTTCTCCTTGGCAAAGGTTCCTCTTGAATCCCAGAAGTAATCTAAAGTTCAGGGGTCTGGGCCCCACTCTTTATAGCACAAATTCCTTTGTTCTCTGGTGGCAGAGAAGCTCCTCTCCCAGCGAAAACCAGTTCTGTCCTCTCTGGTGCAGCTTCCTGGCAGGAGGTGGAGACAGCATTGTCCAAGGCAGACCAGGCCCATTCAGGTGTGAAAGAAATCTCCTCCCCCTACTCTGAATGCAGCCCAGGTCTATTCAACCCAGCCTGACTCACCCTGGAAAGGCAGGACACACCTAACCCCCCCACGTGGCTGTCTGAACATAATACACATCCCCAGTTCAGGCATACTAAACTCCATTTTCCTATCTTGTTCCCATGGGTAGTTATATTTCTAAGATGTTATAAGCAACCTCCCCATTCTATCTTATGAGACAGATAGGCTTTCAAAAGTGAAAACCGAAATTGGCAGTATTTCCCTATCAGGGCATGCCACACACATCAGGGCATGTCCTACATTTCACATACACTGCACCCTGCCCACAGGGGTACCTTGGGCCTACCTTCGGGGTGACTCACCTGTAAGAAAAGGGAAGGTTAGGGCCTGGAAAGTGGGTGCACTTGCCAGGTCGACATGGCAGTACCAAACTGCGCACAGGCACTGCAGTGGCAGGTCTGAATTACATTTACAGGCTGCTTATGTGGGTGGTACAATCAGTGCTGCGGGCCCACTAGCAGCATTTGATTTACAGACCCTGGGCACACACAGTGCACTGTACTAGGGACTAACTAGTAAATCAATATGCCAATCATGGAAACACCAATCCACAACAACAATTTACAGAGGGAGCACTTGCACTTTAGCTCTGAACAGCAGTGGCAAAGGGCCCAAAGCATCTAGACCAGCAAAAGTGAAGTCCAACACACAGCAAAAACACAGGAGGCAAAGGCAAAAATACAGGGGAAACCCACACCAAGGCTGCCAGGTCTAACATCAGCATTCCTGTGATCTGCCCTAATTGGCCAGAGTTAAGTGAATTAGCCAGGCTGTTAAGTGAATTAGTCAGGCTGCTTTGATGAGGTGATAAGTAGCCCCTGGGGTGAAAGAGCCATTCTGGGAGGAGAGGGTCTGCTACAAAGGAATGCCAGAGCAAGGGGAGAGTTTGTAAACAATGTTTTTCAAAGTGAGGAGGGGAGAGGCCAAAGAAGCCAAGCCCACCTACACCCCTACCCTTTGAACTCAGCCAGATGGCAGGCTTAAGGAAGGAATGGGCAGATACCAGGGGGAGGGAGAATATGGAGATGAGCCATCCCGGAGGCTGGTGTAGCCAGCTCTTGCCTCTCTGCTGAGAATTCAGCCACGTTGAATTGTGGAAGAAGAGTGCTTTCTAGGAGACCATAGTGCCACACTTTGGAGGAAATGGTCCTACTCTGAGGTGTTGCCAAGCACCTCATTGGACAGGAGTGCCCTCCTTCGTGACCCCAGAGAACACTGAATAATAAGTATATGAGAGGGGCAGTGCCACTCAGCTCGGCTGCTTGAAACAGGGAAGAAGAAAGATTGCCAAGCTGGAAAATTGATTTGCTTCATCAGGCCCTGCATTTTCACTGACTGCGCCTGCTGCATTATCTGTAACTACAGCCCTTTGGATGTACCTTGCTTCAAGAGGAAAAAACAGTGGACGCCAAGCTGGGAACTTGATTTGAACCATCAGGCCCTGCATTCTGACTGACTGCGCCTGCTGCATTATCTGGAACTACAGCCCTTTGGATGTACTTTGTTTCAAGAGGAATAAAGAGTGGTCTCCCAGCAAGCTACAGGTTAACAGAGCTTACCTGCATCAACTCTACCAAGGGTCCCCTGCCTGGAGAGTATCCAGTGGACCTTAAAGGGTGCTGTCCCAGTGCATTGTGGGAATTGTGGTCCTAACATTTCAAGGACCATCTTGGCAATTCCAGACCTTTGGATTTTGTTTTGGACACGTTGGACCCTCAAGAGAAACTTCAGGAAGAATTTCCAGAAGTTTGAAAAAGTTTGGTGAACTTTTGTGAAAACGCTCCAGAGGGTGACCGTACTCTCACAGAAAGGCAACCCGGCGAACCCTCACTGTATCAGGCCTACTGGAGGAGGCTGCACAACGTCTGTTGAGAAATCCTCCAGAAAATTTTCTAAGTGTGAAGGTAAAATCTTGACCAGGGTCTCCCGCTTAGTGTATCTGACCAGGGCTCCATCGCGGTCGGCCTCAAACTTTAATTTTGTCCTGGTCAGAGACAACCAAATGTCCAGAAGTGGCACTATTGGTTTCTAAGCACTAGAAAGTGTTTAATCTTTAAAAATGTATAACTCTAGTTCCCTACATTTGATTTTTTTTTGTTTTGGTGTCATTTTAAAGATAGAAATATTTCCTAGTTTTATAAATTGGTGTTGGATTTTTATTGTGTGTTGTGTTTTAATTATTTACTGAATTGGTGTTTTTAAATGCTTTATATACATGTCTCTGAAGTTAAGCCTGCCTGCTCGCAGCCAAGCTACCAAGGGTTGAGCATGGAAATTATTTTCTGAGACCTGTTCTGAGCCCTAGGCTGTGTTAGTGGCCTTATTGCCAGTGGCAGTTTCAGATTTGCCACTACTAATAATCCACTTTCCACCAAATACATACATACATTCATATGCACACAAGTCAGCTCTGAGACCGGTTCTGGGCAGTTTCTGCCATTTGCCAATTCCGCTGATGCAGCCATAGTGTTTGTGTCAGATTAGCAGGAAAGTGGAATGGAGCCGGGAGCCTCCTGTCTGGAGCAACCGAAAACAAGGACACAAAGGCAAGGCTGTCCCACTATACTACTTTTTACCCTGTGGGGGGCAGAATCTACATTGAACATTGGGCCAGGAAAGGACAGGTGGCACTCTATAAGCTTAATAGGGGGCCGCTCTCTCCTCTCCTCTCAAAACTCTAACGCTCTTCAAGGGATCTCTAAAGATCACATTGCAATCCAGGATTATTTCCTAGGGATGTATGAAAACAAAATAGTTTATAGTGTGGCTATAGCACACACAACAAATACATGCGCCACAGACCTCTTAAACACACACAGAAGTAATGTATACACATGTGGGATCCATGTCACATGAGGATGGGTAAAGTACAAGCTGCAGGGGACTAGCAGAATAAATAATGAAGGAGAAGCCAGTAAACAAGTGCCCCTAGCAGAGGATCACTGGCACAATATCGTGGTAAAGAATAGCGTTGTCAAAAATATAGGAAAAATATATAGTTTACCATAAAAAACTATCATTGACACTAATACCATCAAAAAATAAACAAAAATATAGATTTTTTAATACAAATAGTCTCAAGTAGTAAATGTTAAATATTTTAATATATAATTTCAATTTCAATATGATGTAAATTCAATATATTCCACTTAATATTTAATACTATATATAAATATATACTTAGATAGACACACATATATGTGTGTGTGTGTGTATATATATATATATATATATATATATAAGAAAAGAATCTCCCAACCTATTATGATTAAGGAGCAGGCACTCGTCATCGTGGGGATTCTCCCGTTTATTGCCTTAATTACATCAGACACATAAACATCAGAGGGACACGTTTCGGCAGTCTTGCTGCCTTTTTCGACCTAAACATGCGCCATATTGGTGCTTCTTTTAAAGCTATCCCATCAATAAAAATAAACGATGCACTTTGTTAAACAACAGCTGGGTATACACAAGCATGTGGGAAAATCACCACTGTTAAAAGTACTGCATAACTCTATATGTTCCGAAAAGACACACTAGCGTGAACCCTGTAATTAAAATTACTTCAAGGTCATTCACCAGTTGTGCTATTTAAAGTTATGCTTTTCAATTCATTGCGTTCTCACAGATCCCATCATGCTTTACTATATCTCATGCAAGACCCGGACTGGATTGTTACAAGTCCTTAATTTTGTAAAAAACAAAGGCATCACAATAATGTCTTTCATTTAAAAACCAACAGTCACGCATTTCTGCCAAACCAAACAGATTTCCTTGAAGTGCAGTCGCCCACCGTATTGTCTCGTTAGTCTCTTCCCAGAACATGTGTTTCCGAAAGCAAACCGTTCCCTTGCTCGGAAGCAGTCCGCTTTAAGATTGTTTATATCCAAGTACAAGGGAGAGGAACTCACGGTGGCGACTGTATGCTATTCAGGATTCAAGTTCATGTGTCCAGTGCAAACCATCGACAGCCGGTGAAAGGGTCCCACGACACCACCGCTACTTTGGTATATATATATATATATATTATCTACTGGCGGTCGCCAGTAGATAGTTATAGTTAGAACCTATTTTCCATAGGAAATCCGCGACATTCTATTTGAAATAACTCTCTTGCCGGTTGACGTATCTTCGCAAAATTTTCAAACTTTGTGGGGCGCTCCGGTCCGCTCCTACCCTGAAAGTCTCGGGGTGATTCGTCAAGCGGGGGCCGAGAAAATTGGTTTTGCGAATGGCAGTCTGTAATTTAGATTGGGTGTATCAAAGGTTATATTAGGTGTGAAGAGCTGCATCAGATTATCACGTGGATGATGTCATCAGTGATGTCATTTGAGATGTCATCAGTGATGTCATCAGTGATGTCACTGACCATGTCATGAGTGATGTAATATGTGACGTCATCAGCAGTGCATTGGGGCGCGAGTTATAGTTAGCTGAACTAACTATAACGGGGAATTTCACGGGTTTTGTACGAGTAAAATGTCCAACTAACTATAACTGTCCCTAAAACCTATGGTTTTTCTGTGAATTTCAAAGGTTTTTAAATGCTAATTTCTAACTATAACATATCTGAAACCTATGGTTTTTTCAGTGAATTTCAAAGGTTTTTAAATGCTAATTCCTAACTATAACATGTCTGAAACCTACGGTTTTTTCAGTGATATAGATATATATATATATATATATATATATATATATATATTCACTGAAAAAACCATAGGTTTCAGACACGTTATAGTTACAAATTAGCATTTAAAAACCTTTGAAATTCACTGAAAAACCATAGGTTTCAGACACGTTATAGTTACAAATTAGCATTTAAAAACCTTTGAAATTCACTGAAAAAACCATAGGTTTTAGGGACAGTTATAGTTACTTGGACATTGCACTCGTACAAAACCCGTGAAATTCCCCGTTATAGTTAGTTCAGCTAACTATAACTCGCGCCCCGCAATGCACTGCTGATGACGTCACATATTACATCACTCATGACATGGTCAGTGACATCACTGATGACATCACTGATGACATCTCAAATGACATCACTGATGACATCATCCAGTGACTGTGTGTTTCTGTAAAGTTTAAATATTTTTAAAATATATAGGAAAAGACGTATTGAAGAATGAGTGGGTGTGTAAGTGTCTGTATGGATGATTTAGTAGGTGCGTGACTGACTCTATAAGTGAGTGATTTAACGTATCTTACTGAATGCATGGGTTAGTGACTAAACTGGGTGTATGTCTGTATCCGTCTGTCTGTTGCTGTGTAAGTGGCTGCATGTGTTTGTGAATAGCTAAATGATTTTCTATATGAGTTATTGAATGCTTGTCTGAGTATCTGTATGGGTGCCTGAGTGTTTGTGTGGGAGGGGTGTGTGCAACTCTGTGCATAGATGTGTGAGTGGGTGAATCACTGGGTGGATGGTTTCAAGAGTGCATCTGTGATAGACTGTATGGGTGGGTAAGTGTGTGTAAGAGTGTGTTAGTGAGTGAATGTATGTCCCAGTGGTACATGTGTGAGTAACTACATATGTGAAAGGCAGTATATATGTGTATTGGAGTATATAAATAGCTATAAGCAAGAGTGAGTGATTGTGATAGTGGCTGTATGGATGATTGTGTGCTTGTATCAGTGATTGTATAAGAGCGTAACAATGTGCTACTATTTGTATGAGTAAGTGAGCTGGTGTGTGTATAACTGTATAGGTGAGTAAATGGCAGTGTGTTTAATTATTTGCATGACTGACTAGGTGTGTGAGTATCTCTATGGATGAGTGGCGTTGTTTGAGTGTCTATATAGGAGTAAGAGTGCATATGATAGTCCTGTACTGAGTGACCGTAAGTATGAGTGACTGTACGGGTGAGTGAGTGGATGTGTGTGTGTAGACCTAAGAATCAGTGAGTGGGTATGTAGTTATTGGTGTTGGAGTGTCTATGGTTTTGCGAATGGCAGTCTGTAATTTAGAGTGCGTGTATCAAAGGTTATATTAGGGTGTGAGGAGGTGCATCAGATTATCACGTGGATGATGTCATCAGTGATGTCATTTGAGATGTCATTAGTGATGTCATCAGTGATGTCACTGACCATGTCATGAGTGATGTAATATGTGACGTCATCAGCAGTGCATTATGGGCGCGAGTTATAGTTAGCTGAACTAACTATAACGGGGGAATTTCACGGGTTTTGTACGAGTGCAATGTCCAAGTAACTATAACTGTCCCTAAAACCTATGGTTTTTTCAGTGAATTTCAAAGGTTTTTTAAATGCTAATTTGTAACTATAACGTGTCTGAAACCTATGGTTTTTTCAGTGAATTTCAAAGGTTTTTTAAATGCTAATTTGTAACTATAACGTGTCTGAAACCTATGGTTTTTTCAGTGAATTTCAAAGGTTTTTTAAATGCTAATTTCTAACTATAACGTGCCTGAAACCTACGGTTTTTTCAGTGAATTTCAAAGGTTTTGTAAATGACAATTTTTAAATGTATTAATTCTTATATTAATTTTTTTCATACTGATTTACTACATTTTTAGAAACAATTTTTTTACATATTTTATTTGTCAAATTACATTGTAATTACATTATACATTACATTACAAAAAATACTTTCTCAGAATGAATTACTTTAGTTTAAATACTTTGCAGATAGGCAATAGACTTTTAAGTACAGTAGTTACAGTTGTTGCAATGGGCAACACATTTTCAAACACAATGCAACATTCAGCTCAATGTGAATTTCTAGTTAAATGCAATTAGTTACTTTATGGATTACTTTTGTAACCACAGGACTGGATCCTAGATTCAGTCCTGGTACATCTCCTGTAAACAGTTGAGTAAAAGCGTTTTGGTTACAGTCGTGATTTTTAAGGAATATTATTGTATTTTAAAAGTTGACACTTTGAAACTTTTTCTCATAGAATCACCAATGTTATCCTATGGAAGGAAATTCACTTAGCAGGTAAAAACTGTTATCGTTACTTTTTCTTACTCAGTGTTGGATCCTGGATCCAGCACTGGTGCATCTCCTGTAAACAGTTGAAAGAATGCGTTTAAGTCATACAGGCGATTTTTAAGGAATATTTGTAGTTTGTGAAAATCAACACTTTGAAACTTTTTGCTGAAAACCAGTCAATGTTAGCCTATGAAGGAAATTCAAGTTACCGGTAAGTACGGTTAAAATTACTTTTGAGGATCAGTACTGGGCTGAAACATGCAGCACTGAGGTCTCTCCTGATAACAGGTGAGTAAATCGGAATTCGTATTTCGGCTGATTTTAGAGGAATATTTTAAAGTTCCAAAACTCCACACTTAGAAGAATTTCCAAGTGAAACCAGTCAATGTTAGCCTATGGAAGGAAATTCAAGTTACTGGTAAGTACGGTTAAAATTACTTTTCAGGACCAGTACTGGGCTGAAAGATGCAGCACTGAGGTCTCTCCTGATAACAGGTGAGTAAATCAGAATTCGGATTTCGGCTGATTTTAGAGGAATATTTGTATGTTTCAAAAATCAACACTTAGAAGAATTTCCAAGTGAAACCAGTCAATGTTAGCCTATGAAGGAAATTCAAGTTACCGGTAAGTACGGTTAAAATTACTTTTCAGGATCAGTAATGGGCTGAAAGATGCAGCACTGAGGTCTCTCCTGATAACAGGTGAGTAAATCGGAATTCGTATTTCGGCTGATTTTAGAGGAATATTTTAAAGTTCCAAAACTCCACACTTAGAAGAATTTCCAAGTGAAACCAGTCAATGTTAGCCTATGAAGGAAATTCAAGTTACCGGTAAGTACGGTTAAAATTACTTTTCAGGATCAGTACTGGGCTGAAAGATGCAGCACTGAGGTCTCTCCTGATAACAGGTGAGTAAATCGGAATTCGTATTTCGGCTGATTTTAGAGGAATATTTTAAAGTTCCAAAACTCCACACACAGAAGAATTTCCAAGTGAAACCAGTCAATGTTAGCCTATGAAGGAAATTCAAGTTACCGGTAAGTACGGTTAAAATTACTTTTCAGGATCAGTACTGGGCTGAAAGATGCAGCACTGAGGTCTCTCCTGATAACAGGTGAGTAAATCGGAATTCGTATTTCGGCTGATTTTAGAGGAATATTTTAAAGTTCCAAAACTCCACACTTAGAAGAATTTCCAAGTGAAACCAGTCAATGTTAGCCTATGAAGGAAATTCAAATTACCGGTAAGTACGGTTAAAATTACTTTTGAGGATCAGTACTGGGCTGAAAGATGCAGCACTGAGGTCTCTCCTGATAACAGGTGAGTAAATCGGAATTCGTATTTCGGCTGATTTTAGAGGAATATTTTAAAGTTCCAAAACTCCACACTTAGAAGAATTTCCAAGTGAAACCAGTCAATGTTAGCCTATGAAGGAAATTCAAGTTACCGGTAAGTACGGTTAAAATTACTTTTCAGGACCAGTACTGGGCTGAAAGATACAGCACTGAGGTCTCTCCTTATAACAGGTGAGTAAATCGGAATTCCTATTTCGGCTGATTTTAGAGGAATATTTGCACAATGGTGAAGGGAGGGGGCGGGGCCTGAGGTGACATTCTTGCAAACGCGCCCGTGGCGCGTTTTAAGTTGGGGGATTAAGTTCCCTTGAATCCTGAGGGTCCCTAGGGGCCAACTAGACCACCAGGAACCTCCAATATGCGCTAGGGGCTGCGTTGCAGAGACGTGTAGAGAGGCCACACCCTTTACACCTCTCTGCAACGCAGCTCTGTGGCGCTTTCTGGATGTACCTGTTGGGCTAGTTGGCCCCCAGGGACCCTCAGGATTGAAGGGGATTTAATTCCCCATCTTAAAACGCGCCACGGGGCCTGTTTGCACACATGTCACCTGAAGCCCCGCCCCTCCCTTCACCACTGTGCAAACGCGCCCGTGGCGCGCTTTAAGTTGGGGGATTAAGTCCCCTTGAATCCTGAGGGTCCCCGGAGTCCAACTAGCCCACCATATACCTCCAAAGCGCCACAGAGCTGCGTTGCAGAGAGGTGTAAAAGGGGTGTGGCCTCTCACACCTCTCTGCAACGCAGCCCCTGGCGCATACTGGAGGTTCCTGGTGGGCTAGTTGGCCCCAGGGACCCCCAGTATTCAAGGGGAATTGTCTCTTCTGTAAACGCGCCAGGGGGCGCGTTTGCAGAGTGGTGAAGGAAGGGGCGGGGCCTGCGGGCCGATCGTTTAAAAAAAAAAAAAAATTTGTCCTCTGAAGGGGGGCTGTGTGGCCCCCTTCCTTTTTCCCTGTTTTTATGCCCTGGGGACCCCATCCCCCAGGGCCTTACCCCTTTTTTTAATTTGTAATTTTAAAAACGGGAAGGGGGCCGCGTGGCCCCCTTCCCTGGGCCTGTATTGGCCCCGGGACCCCATCCCCGGGGCATGGCCTCGTTTTTATTTATATTCTTTGGAGGGGGCTGCGTGGCCCCCTCCTCTGGCCATTTAAGGCCCCGGGGACCCCATCCTCGGGGCCGGCCATTCCGTTTTTTTTTTTAAATTTTTTTTTTTTTGGGGAGGGGGGCCGCGTGGCCCCTCCCGGGCCACTACTTGCCCCGGGGACCCCATCCCCCGGGGCCTGGCCTCTCGTTGGGGACTGTGGGGTCCCCAATCCCCCACAGTCCCGCCGGCTCCCCGCGTCCCTAGGGTGCCGGCATTGCTTTTACACATGGGGAGCAGCTAACATGCTGCTCCCCATGTGTAAAGCAATCGGCTTTGGATATTGGAAGAGAGCAGGTTTCCTGCTCTCTCTTCCAATATCCAAAGCAGTTTGCAATGACAGGACGGGAGCCGCGAGGCTCCCGTCCTGTTATTGCAAACAGCAGTGTCCCGGGGGTAGGCACCCCGGGACACTGCAGGAGCCGGCCCTGGGGGTGGTGGTCCCCAGGGCCATCAAGGGCTCCAGGAGGGGGCCACGCGGCCCCCTCCCATTCAGTACACAGCCCCGGGAGGTGGTGGTCCCTGGGCTCTGGAGTCCGTAACGGACCCCCATATTAAAATGTTTAGTGCCCCGGGAGGTGGTGGTCTCGGGCGTGTGGGGGCTGGAGCCCCCACACAGGTTTAATAATTTTTTAAAAAAGCCCCGGGAGGTGGTGGTCCTCGGGGCTGCGGGAGGGCTCAGAGCCCTCCCGCACCATTTTTTAAAAAGCCCCGGGGGTGGCGGTCCTCGGGCTTGGGGGCCCTTTGAGGCCCCCCACACATTAAATTATCCTCCACCATGCCCCCGGGACTTGGGCCACCCGGGGCCACTAACATCGAAGCGCGGAGACCGCGCTTCGATTTTTTTCTGGCAGGATTCGCGCACCCTGAGCGCATCCTGCCGATTTAAAAAAAAAAAATTTTTTTTTTTGCCCAGGGGGTCCTTGTGGGACCCCTGAGCAAACCTAGGGGGTCAGGGTGTTTCTACCCTCCCCTTTGTGCGCTTTGCGCACTTGTTTCTGTCCCTCGGTTCTACCGAGGATAAAATGGCTGCCAACATTTCCTGAATCGGAATGTTGACAGCCAGCTGACAGCCAATTAACATGCAGCTCGTGATCGGGACGGTGCGCGCAGGGTGCGCTCAGGGTTCGCGAATCCTCCGTGCCCATAGATATATATGTACTTTTACTTTTTGATTTTCTCAGCAACTACTGAACGGATTTACACCATTTAACAAAAAGGGTTCTTTCTGAACCAAGAACTACCTCTTTGCCAAATTTGGTGTAATTCCGTTCAGCAGTTCGGGCTGTAGCCGTGTCTAAAGTTTCGACACTTTTGGGACCCCCCTTTTTTCTCGGCCCCCGCTTGACGTATCACCCCGAGACTTTCAGGGTAGGAGCGGACCGGAGCGCCCCACGAAGTTTGAAAATTTCGCGAAGATACGTCAACCGGCAAGAGAGTTATTTCAAATAGAATGTCGCGGATTTCCTATGGATAATAGGTTGTAACTATAACTATCTACTGGCGACCGCCAGTAGATAATATATATATATATATATATATATATATATATATAAATATATATATATATGACGTAGATATCAAGCGTTCCTAAACCTCCAGGATGGCGAGAAGGAACAGGCGAACTCCTCTTGTGGTGGCAATGAAGGTATTATTTTATTTCTCACTGCTGCCTGCCATGACGCGTTTCGGCCAGTACAATGGCCTTGTTCACATATGGCTAGCTTTGCAAAAACACCATTTTTTTATACAATGCTGAACCCGTGTCACATGGTCATATAGGCATAGAAAACAGACTACTAGGCAATGTATAGATGGTAACAATATAGTACATACCATACTGTGCATATTGAATCCTGTAGATATTAAGGCTAGGCGAAATGTAACTCTATAAAGTGCTAGAAGTAATGTGCAAATATACATTTCAGAAATAAATATGTCAATAAATATATATATAGATATGTAAATAAATATATAGCTGTATAAATACTGATTTTACTCAAAAATAAGATATATCATTAAAATTATATCATATTCAAAGAAGCCACTTATTTACCGCATAAATGCGTGAATAAATATATAAATAAATACAGTATATATGACATATCCTAAAATTAGCCAACAGAGAATAAATATAGCACAAATATGGTACTAAGAGAACAAACCATTCTAGCTAATCCTTATGAGTCTGTAAAATCAGAAGTAAGACCACGTTAAAAACATTTCAAAATCGGACACCTCTAAGTGTTGACCCAAGATAATTGCATGAATGCAAAATACCATGTATGTGCAACTAAATACTAAGTGCTAACTATGTGCAAATATAAAACAGTACAACATCATATTATCCCAGTTGCTAATGAAATCATATTGAGAGCTGGGAAGAAGTTATGAGGTGTGTTACATAAAGAATAGAAGGTTTAAAATTGCAAAAATTCTTAATGTTTCAGAGAGCGCCAGGAAAATCTAATAGAGTAACGCCAATGTAAAAGTGCAAAATGATCAAGATTAAATCCAGGACGAAATAAGGTACTGCAAAAAGTGCGGGAATAGGACCATCATAGATATTACAGATATTAATTATAAATAAGTGTACATGTCTTCAGTGGTGTTGAGACCAAATGGGGCCTTACTGTCTAGTTCTAATATGAATCTGGTCTCTACTTGTCTTAACATTCTTTCTCTGTTGCCACCTCGTCGTAATTTAGGGATGGCGTCAATGACGTAATATGAGAGGCACTGCAAGTCATTGTTGTGAACTTCCTTAAAATGACGAGCCACCGGATAGGAGGTGTCATTGTTGACAATGGCTCTCAAATGCTGAAGAATGCGGGCATGTACTTTAAGTTTTGTGCTGCCCACATAATTGAGGCCACAAGTACAAGTAAGAACATAGACAGCATACTCTGTCCGACATGTATAATGTCCTTTGATCTTAATCTCTTTAGGACTGAATGGTATAGTGTAGGAAGTGCGGTTAACCCCAAATTTACAGGCCCTGCAGGAGGTGCATTTAAAGAAACCCTTTTAAGTTGTAACCATGTAGTACTCTCAACTCTTTCTGGGCTACTCTTGACCAGGTGATTTCTCATGGACACAGCGCGTCTATATGTGATGGTAGGTTTGTCAGGTATGCAAGGTGCCAAAACTGCATCTGTTTTAAGTATGGGCCAATTGTGATTAATAATGGCTCTTAACTGTCTATGTTGTCTATTATATGTAGTAATCAGGCAGGGAGCATTATCCTCATCTCCCTTCTGACTTGTCTTTACTGGTTTATTGGATGAATTAAGCAGTGATCCTCTCATTTTCTGTGAAGTTTTTTCTACTGCTTCCTTAAGTACTGATTCACTGTATCCTCTAGCTTGGAATCTAACTAGTGCTTCCTGTGAGCATCTTGAAAATTCGGCCTCTGTGCTGCAAATACGCTTCAACCTTAGAAGCTCTCCATAGGGGATACTTTTGATTAGATGACCCGGGTGGGAGCTAGATGCATGTAAGGTGGCATTACCTGCGGTCGGTTTCCTAAACAGAGTGGACTCTAGTTTGTTACCCGACACATAAATAGTTGTGTCTAGGAATGCCACCTCTGTCTGACTGATGTGTGAGGTGAATTTGAGGTTAATGTTGTTTCTATTGAGCTCATCAATAAAATATTTAGCACCTTCAAAACCCCTTTCCAAATTAAAAACACATCGTCAATATATCTCAACCAGTATAGTACATTGTCATCATATATCCTGGCCAGGGTGCCCTTGAGAACCTGCTCCTCCCACCAGCCCACATGTAAACACGCGTAGCTGGGAGAGAAGCAGGCCCCCATGGCAACCCCACGTACTTGACGATACAGTTCATTGTCAAACATGAAGAAATTATTAAAAAGGCACCACTTAATCATTTCAAGGAGCATTATGTTGTGATTATGCATGTTCAGAGATCTTTTATCCAATTAATGCTTTACTGCAGTGAGTCCTATCCCATGGTCGATGCTCGTGTAGAGTGATTCGATGTCCATAGTGATGAGCAAAAGTTCTCCTCCCATGTGATATGTTGGCTTTTCTCCAAAAAGTCTCCAGTATTCCTAACATAAGAAGGGAGAGTCTGCACATAGGTTTGTAGGAAATAATCCACATATTGTGTAATATGTTCACTGATGCCCCCAATAGCAGAAATGATGGGTCTACCTGGAGTAGGATTAGTCTGTTTGTGGATTTTAGGGATAAGGTAAAGCGTGGGGATGACAGGAAAATCATTAATCATAAACTTGTACTCCTGATTAGAAATCAGCCCCTGTCTTTTCCAGCCCATTAAATTCTTTTTCAGACTCTCCTTTGCCTTATTGTATTCTGCTATAGTAGTGATAGTGTAACAAGCGGGGTCTGATAATTGTTTATGCGCTTCTTCAGTGTATTGAGACCGGGGCCATATCACAATGTTGCCCCCTTATCTGATTTATTGATGACAATGTCCTTATTGTTACGCAATTTGTGGATAAGTCCTTCATATTGCATATCACGAAATTTCAATCTTTTTGCACTATGGTTGACTTTGGAATACAATATTTTCGTTTCTTCAATCACTCTTTCGTGAAATATATCTATGGCATCTTTTGGCATGATAGGAAAAAAAGTAGATTTGGCCTTAAAAGGACTGATGCCTGCACTAGGTTGTATAAGGTTGAGGGCTGTTAGCCTTTCCTGAGTTGATATCTGACTGGAATTGCACGCATGTTCTTGTTGATTTTCGTCATCCAATTCATGTAAAGCCAGTAAAGTTGCAGCATCTGATGCCAGTAATGTGGTTGTTTTGGTAGGTATTTGACTGACTTGTTCCTTGTTAAGTTGGTTACCATTTTTAATTTTGAAGAACTTTTTAATTTAAGTTTCCTGATATATTTATAAATATCAACACGAGTTTTACCGTAATTAAAATTGCTTTCAGGGCAATATGATAGCCCTAATGCCAAGAGCTGGGTTTCTGCTTTAGTGAGAACAACAGATGACAGATTTATAACTGTTTTAGAATTATCAGTTACTGTTTGCGCCAGTGTTGCTTTCTTGCTGGCTTCCCTCTTCCGGTGCCTGCGCCTTTCTCTGCGCCGCTGGTTTCGTCTTTGCCTGATGTTTTTATTGTGTTTCGAGTCCGTGGGCGCAGGGTCTTTTAATACTATATATAAATATATACTTAGATAGACACACATATATGTGTGTGTGTGTATATATATATATATATATAAGAAAAGAATCTCCCAACCTATTATGATTAAGGAGCAGGCACTCGTCATCGTGGGGATTCTCCCGTTTATTGCCTTAATTACATCAGACACATAAACATCAGAGGGACACGTTTCGGCAGTCTTGCTGCCTTTTCGACCTAAACATGCGCCATATTGGTGCTTCTTTAAAGCTATCCCATCAATAAAAATAAACGATGCACTTTGTTAAACAACAGCTGGGTATACACAAGCATGTGGGAAAATCACCACTGTTAAAAGTACTGCATAACTCTATATGTTCCGAAAAAGACACACTAGCGTGAACCCTGTAATTAAAATTACTTCAAGGTCATTCACCAGTTGTGCTATTTAAAGTTATGCTTTTCAATTCATTGCGTTCTCACAGATCCCATCATGCTTTACTATATCTCATGCAAGACCCGGACTGGATTGTTACAAGTCCTTAATTTTGTAAAAAACAAAGGCATCACAATAATGTCTTTCATTTAAAAACCAACAGTCACGCATTTCTGCCAAACCAAACAGATTTCCTTGAAGTGCAGTCGCCCACCGTATTGTCTCGTTAGTCTCTTCCCAGAACATGTGTTTCCGAAAGCAAACCGTTCCCTTGCTCGGAAGCAGTCCGCTTTAAGATTGTTTATATCCAAGTACAAGGGAGAGGAACTCACGGTGGCGACTGTATGCTATTCAGGATTCAAGTTCATGTGTCCAGTGCAAACCATCGACAGCCGGTGAAAGGGTCCCACGACACCACCGCTACTTTGGTATATATATATATATATATATATATATATATATATATATATATATATATATATATATATATATATATATATATATATATCCTACTGGCGGTCGCCAGTAGGTAGTTATAGTTAGGACCTAGTTTCCATAGGAAAAGCGGTTTTTGATTTGCCAATATTTTTGGCGCCGTTTGACGAATCATCACAAAATTTTCAAAACTAATGGGGCGCTCCGGTCAGCTCCTGTCTTGAAAGTTTTGGGGTGATTCGTCAAGCAAGGGCTGAGAAAAAAGGGGGTCGCAAAATGCGTTTTCTCCATGTTAATTTCCATAGGAAACTTTAGACAAAGCTACAGCCCAAACTGCTGAACGTAATTACACCAAATTTGGCAAAAAGGTAGCTCTTGGTTCAGAAAGTGTTCTTTTTTTAAATGGTGTAAATCCGTTCAGTAGTTCCTGAAATATTCATATTTTAAAAAATTATATATCTGGTGACCGCGGTGGATCCGCGAACCCTCCCGAGCACGAGCTTGACTCTGATTGGCTGCCAACACTTCAAATCAGAAAGTGTTGGCAGCCATCTTGTGACTCAGTAGAACCGAGTCACAAGAAAAAAGGTTAAAAATGAAGAAAAGGGGGCAGGGTAGAATCACACAGACCCCCTAGGCCTGCTCAGGGGCTCCCCCAGGGCCAAACAAAGCATTTTTAAAAAAGTTTTTGGCGGGATTCGCACTCTGTGCGTGAATCCTGCTGAAAAAATAAACAAAAACAAAGCGCGGTCTCCAGCGCTTCGTTTTAATAAGCCCCCGGGTGGGCCAGGTCCCGGGGGCAATGTTGTTAATATATGCGGGGGCCGTGCAGGTCCCCGCAGCCCCGGGGACCGCCACTTCCCCAGGGCTTCTTCAAAAAAACTGCTTGGGGGGGCTCCTGCCTCCCCACGCTGCCCCGGGGACCGCCACCTCCTGGGCTTTGTAAATAATATGCGGGGCACGCCACAGGGACTGCCACCTCCCGGGGCATTCCTTATTATGGGGTGGGGGGCCTCACGGGCCCCCTCAAGCCCCGGGGACTGCCACCTCCCTGGGGCTTTACTTCAAATAGAAAGTGTGGGGGGGGCTCCTGCCCCTCCCCACACTGCCTCGGGGACCACCACCTCCCCGGGGCAATTTTAAATTAAGGGTGGGGGTCAGTTGCAGACCCCAGGCCCCGGGGACCACCACCTCCCCGGGGCTATGTTTACGTTGGGAAGGGGGCCGCGCGGCACCCCTCCTGGAGCCCTCCTTGGCCCTGGGGACCACCACCCCCCAGGGCCGGCTCCAGCAATGTCCCAGGGTGCCCACCCCCGGGACATTGCAGTTTGCAATGACAGGGCGGGAGCACGGCTCCCGCCCTGTCATTGCAAACTCTGCTCTCGCTTCCATGAAGCGAAGCAGATTGCTTTTGGACAAGGGGAGCTGTATTTCAGCAGCTCCCAGTGTCCAAAAACAATGCCGGGTCCCGCAGGAGGTGGGGAGCTGGCAGGGACCGCGGGGGCATTGAGGCTCTCCCCATGGTCCCCAATGTGTGACCAGGCCCAGGGGGATGGGGTCCCCGGGGCCAAAAGTGGCCCAGGGAAGGGGGGCCACGAGGCCCCCCTCCCATAAAGATTTTTTTTTAAATAAAAAAAATTAGGCACCGCCCCGGGGGATGGCGTCCCGGGGCCGAAAAAGGCATCAGGAGGGAGGCCGCGTGGCCCCCTTCTTTAAATGTAGTTGATTTATTTTTTTTAAGTGGCCATGCCCCAGAGGATGGGGTCCCCGGGGCCGAAATCACCGTGGGAATGCTGAGAGGCCACCTCCCTTTTTACACCACTCTGCAAACGCGCCTCTTGACGCACTGCTGGTGGGGCGATGAGGTTCTCTTGTGTCCTGAGGACCTCAGGACTAAAGTGGAATTCATCCCCCAAGCAGCAGTGCGCCGGGAGGCGCATTTGCAGAGTGGTGTAAACAGGGGGCGTGGCCTCAGACCACTCTCAGCAATCCAGCTGTGTGGGGTTTACTAGAGATAACAGGAGGGCTAGTTGGCCCCCAGGGACCCTCAGGATGCAAGAGGACTTCATCCCCCAACCAAGAGCGCGCCAGGAGGCGCGTTTGCAGAGTGGTGGAGAAAGGGGGCGTGGCCTGTGTCCACCTCTCAGCAATCCCACTATCTGGGGCTTACTGGAGGTATCAGGTAGGCTAGTTGGCCTCCTAAGGACCCCCAGCAGCGAAGGGGACTTTAATCCCCATCGAAGAGGGCTCCAGGGAGCGCGTTTGCAGACTGTTTTGTCAAAGTGGGCGTGGCCTGCTATGAGAACTTACCAATGCTGCTGTGTGGGACTTACTGGAGGTAATAGGAGGGGTAGTTGCCCCCAAGGTTGTCCTTGGGGGCCAACTACCCCTCCTGTTACCTCCAGTAAGTCCCACACAGTGGGATTGCTAAGAGGTCTTCGGAGGCCACGCCCCCCTTTCTCCACCACTCTGCAAACGCGCCTCCTGGCACACTACGGGTTGGGGGATGAAATCCACTTTACTCCTGAGGGACTTTGGGTGCCAAGAAGCCCTCCTGGTACCTCCTGTAAGTCCTATGCAGCAGAATTCCTGAGCGCTGGTTGGAGGCCCAGCCCCCTTTCTCCACCACTCTGCAAACGCGACTACCAGTTAAAGAAGCATTTGTAATGTAATAGGTCTCGCATTTGCAAGAGTTATAGCTATTGGCGTTGTAAATGTAAAAGTTTTTTACTAATGTTTTTTGGAGTGGATGTAGGTTGTGTGTAGTGGAATTATGTGGTATGTGGTGCAGTGACATTATGTGTATAGAAAGTATGTGGTATTTAGTGTATAGGAATTATGTAGAGGGGGATTATGTGTTATAGAGAGTAATTATGTGGTATGGTAGTCTGTGTTGTGGAGTGGTAACCTCAGGTTTAGTCTTCCTCGTTTCCATAGAAGCTAAACTATAAACTCAATGAGACAAAAAAGAAGGAACCACTGAGGAGCCCTTCTGGACCTAGTCAGAGTTATGAGCAGGGCCACTGGAATCATGCAACTGTTTGACTGCACCGACTTTCACACAATTATACATTTTCCGCATTTGCCACATAATCCATCCTCTACTGCATAATCTGCAGATTTGAACAAAAAAAACCTTGTTTCTAGCTCAAACAGCTCAAACATTACCAAAATTGCAGCAACAAGTGTTTCAGCGTGGTGGAAGGCCCTTTGCAAACCTAGAATGGTCACCTGTTACTTATTGCTAAATGTGGGTGTTAAATTGGTACTAATGGTGTGCAAGCCACTCTTGCTTCCCTCTGCGCCTCTCTTGCCTCTTTCTGCATTTCTGTTGCTTCTTTCTGCACGTTTCTTTCTATTTCTGCACTTCTCTTGCCTCTTTCTGTACATCTCTTCCACTTTCGGCACCTCTCTTGCCTCTTTCTGCACCTCTGTTGCCTCTCTCTGCACCTCACTTGCTTCTTTCTGCATCCCTCTTGCCTCTTTCTGCACCCTTCTTCCCTCTTTCTGCACCTCTCTTGCCTCTTTCTGCACCCCTGTTCCCTCCTTCTGCACCTCTCCTGCCTGTTTCTGCACCTCTCATGCCTCTTTCTGCGCTTCTCTTGCCTCTTTCTGCACCTCTGTTGCTTCTTTCTGCAACTCTCTTGCCTCTTTCTGCACTTCTCCTGCCTCCTTCTGCACCTCTGTTGCTTCTTTCTGCACTTCTCTTGCCTCTTTCTGCACCTCTCTTGCTTCTTTCTGCACCCCTCTTGCCTCTTTCTGCACCCTTCTTCCCTCTTTGTGCAACTCTCTTGCCTCTTTCTGCAACTCTCTTTCCTCTTTCTGCACCCCTCTTGCCTATTTGTGCACCTCTGTTCCTTCTTTCTGCACTTCTTTTTTTTCTTTCTGCACCTCTCTTGCTTCTTTCTGCACCCTCATGCCTCTTTCTGCACCCTTCTTCCCTCTTTCTGCACCTTACTTGCCTCTGTCTGCACCCCTGTTCCCTCTTTCTGCACCCCTGTTCCCTCTTTCTGCACCTCTTTTGCCTGTTTCTGCAACTCTCTTGCCTCTTTCTGTAGTTCTCTTGCCTCCTTCTGCACCTCTGTTGCTTCTTTCTGCACTTCTCCTGCCTCTTTCTGCACTCCTCTAGCCTTTTTCTGCATCCCTGTTGCTTCTTTCTGCACTTCTCTTGCTTCTTTCTGTACCTCTCTTGCTGCTTTCTGTACCCCTATTGCCTCTTTCTATACCCCTCTTTCCTCTTTCTGCACCTCTCTTGCCTCTTTCTGCACCCCTCTTGCCTCTTTCTGCACCTCTGTTGCTTCTTTCTGCACTTCTCTTTCTTCTTTCTGCACCTCTCTTGCCTCTTTCTGCACCCCTCTTCCTTCTTTCTGCACCTTTTGCCTATTTCTGCAACTCTCTTGCCTCTTTCTGTACTTCTACTGCCTCTTTCTGCACCTCTGTTGCTTCTTTCTGCACTTCTCTTGCCTCTTTCTGCATCCCTCTTGCCTCTTTCTGCACCTCTGTTGCTTGTTTCTGCACTTCTCTTGCTTCTTTCTGCAGCTCTCTTGCTTCTTTCTACACCCCTCTTGCCTCTTTCTGCACACTTCTTCCCTCTTTGTGCACCTCTCTTGCCTCTTTCTGCACTTCTCTTGACTCTTTCTGCACCCCTCTTGCCTCCTTCTGCACCTCTGTTGTTTCTTTCTGCACTGTTCTTGCTTCTTTCTGTACCTCTCTTACAAATTACTGCACCCCTCTTGCCTCCTTCTGCATCTCTGTTAGTTCTTTCTGCACTACTCTTGCTTCTTTCTGCACCTCTTTTGCCCGTTTCTGCAACTCTCTTGCCTCTTTCTGCCCTTCTCTTGCCTCCTTCTGCACCTCTGTTGCTTCTTTCTGCACTTCTCTTGCCTCTTTCTGCCCTTCTCTTGCCTCCTTCTGCACCTCTGTTGCTTCTTTCTTCACCTCTCTTGCTTCTTTCTGCACCCCTCTTGCCTCTTTCTGCACCCTTCTTCCCTCTTTCTGCACCTCTCTTGCCTCTTTCTGCACCCTTGTTCCCTTTTTCTGCACCTCTCTTGCCTGTTTCTGCAACTCTCTTGCCTCTTTCTGCAGTTCTTTTGCCTCCTTCCGTGCCTCTGTTGCTTCTTTCTGCAGTTCTCTTGCCTCTTTCTGCACCCCTCTTGTCTGTTTGTGCACCTCTGTTGGTTCTTTCTGCACAGCTCTTTCTTCTTTCTGGACCTCTTTTGCAAATTTCTGCACTGCGTTTGCCTCCTTCTGCACCCCTCTTGCCTCCTTCTGCACCTCTGTTGGCTCTTTCTGCACTGCTTTTGCTTCTTTCTGCACCTCTTTTGCCTGTTTCTTGAACTCTCTTGCCTCTTTCTGTACTTCCCTTGCCTCATTCTGCACCTCTGTTGCTTCTTTCTGCTTTTCTCTTGCTTGTTTCTGCATCTTTCTTCCTCTTTATGCACTAATATTGCCTCTTTCTGTGCTTCTCTTGCTTCTTTCTACACCTTTCTTCCTCTTTCTGCACCTCTCTTGTCTCTTTCTACACCTTTCTTCCTCTTTCTGCACCTCTCTAGCTTCTTTCTGTACCTCTGTTTGGTTCTTTCTGCCCTTCTGTTGCCTCTTTCTGCACATTTCTTACTCTTTCTGTACTTGTCTTGATTTTTCTGCACTTCTCTTGCCTCTTTCTGTACTTCTCTCACCTCTTTCTGTACTGAAATGGGAAGTGCAAGCTCTCAAGTTTAAAGGTCTGCGTGCTCTCAGGACTGAGGTATATGTCTACTTGTACATGTATTCTTACATGTGTTATGCATCTGAAGATGGTAGCTTAAAAAGCAAGTAACTTCTCTTATAGGTGGTCAAATCTTCTCAGTTCTGCTCTGTCATTCGGTTGCACAGGCAGACATGTCTTATGTATATAGGTGTTATAGAGCCCCTCAAATATACTATTGAATACCCATGTACCCTGTATTGCGAGCAGAAAGAAATGCATACACCTTTTTGTACACAAATTTACAGAGTATGCTGTTTGAAACACAGGTATTCAAGTATTTGTATGTTTATTTTTAAGTAACATGTCACTAGGTAAAAGCAGACACACACTCATGCATATCTTCACAAACTTGGTGAGACTTACAAAAGTGATATGGTTAGGATTGCTGTTTTACATTTGGTAGGCCTAACATTCTGAGCTAACTATAACTCACGCCCCGCAATGCACTGCTGATGACGTCACATATTACATCACTCATGACATGGTCAGTGACCTCACTGATGACATCACTCATGACATTTCAAATGACACTACTGATGACATCACTGATGACATCATCCACTTAATATCTGATGCACCTCCTCACACCCTAATATAACCTTTCATACACCCACTCTAAAATACAGACTATCATACACAAAACCATTGATACACCAATACCAGTTAGTACATACCCACTTACTGATTCATAGGTCTACACACATCCACTCACTCAACCAATGAAGTCACTCGTACAAGCAGTCACACATCAATACAGCCACTGATATATGCACTCATACACCCATACAGACACTCACATACCGCCACTCACACACAGAGATACTCACACAACTAGTCAGTCACCCAAAGACTGAATCACACTGCCATTTACTCACCTATACAGTTATACACATACCACCTCACTTATTCATACACATACTAACACATACTTGCTCTCTTATACAATCACTGACACAAGCACACACTCATAGCAAAACCAAAGGGGATGATGGACGGAGTGTTGAACATTGCAAGCACTCACCCCCAGTCAACTGATCTGGGTTTAATCCATCATCATTCTTTAGCTCACTCCGCCACCCCAGTTCAGACATGGCCATATGCAAATCAGTCTGACCCAGTGCCTCATGGGAACAGTCCAGCCCGAACTGCCAAGCCATGTCTTCCCTGGACCGGAAACAAGCATCCTGGGACCGGTTTCGGGTTCAAGCACACACTCATTCATACAGCCACTCTCACAATCACTCACTCTCTCATATAGTCACTTATATACTCCAACACTCACATATACTGCCTTTCACATATGTAGTTACTCACACATATACCACTGAGACATCCATCCATTCACTCACCAACACAGACATATGCACACTCACTCACCCATACAGCCCCTCGCAGACGCACTGATGAACCCATACACCCACTGAATCACCCACACACATCTGTGCAGGGAGTCACATACCTCCCCACCCACCCACACAGACACTCAGGCACCCATACAGGTAATCAGACAACCAAATTAGCATTTAAAAAACCTTAGAAATTCACTGAAAAAACCACAGGTTTCAGGGACGTTATAGTTAGTTAGACATTTCACTCGTACAAAACCAGAGAAATTCGGCCATTCTAGTTAGTTGAGCTAACTATAACTTGCGCCCCGCAATGCACTGCTGATGACGTCACATATTACATCATTCATGACATGGTCAGTTGTTGGTGAGTAGCTAAATGAGGATCTATATGGGTTATTGATTGGTTGTCTGAGTATCTGTATGGGTGCCTAAGTGTCTGTGTGGGTGGGTGGGGGGTGTGTGACTCTGTGCGTAGATGTGTGAGTGGGTGATTCACTCGGTGTATGGGTTCAAGAGTGCATCTGGGAAGGACTGTATGGGTGGGTGAGTGTGTGTATGGGTGTGTTGGTGAGTGAATGGATTTCTCAGTGGTACATGTGTGAGTAACTACATATGTGAAAGGCAGTATATGTGAGTGTTGGAGTATATAAATGACCATATGTGAGAATGAGTGATTGTGAGAGTGGCTGTATGGATGAGTGTGTGCTTGTATCAGTGATTGTATAAGAAAGTAAGTATGTGTTGGTATCTGTATGAATAAGTGAGGTGGTGTGTGTATAACTGTATAGGTGAGTAAATAGGAGTGTGATTGATTCTTTGCATGACTGTCTAGGTGTGTGAGTAACTCTATGGATGAGTAACGGTGTGTGTGTCTGTATAGGTGTATGAGTGCAAATAATAGTGCTGTATTGGTGAGTGACTGCATGTATGAATTACTGTATGGGTGAAGGAGTGGATGTGTGTGTAGACCTAGGAATCAGTGAGTGGGTATGTAGTAACTGGTATTGGTGTGTCTATGGTTTCGAAAATGGTAGTCTGTATTTTAGAGTGGGTGTATCAAAGGTTATATTAGGGTGTGAGGAGGTGCATGAGATTATCACGTGGATGATGTCATCAGTGATGTCATTTGAGATGTCATCAGTGATGTCACTGACCATGTCATGAATGATGTAATATGTGACGTCATCAGCAGTGCATTGTGGGCAGCGAGTTATAGTTAGCTTAACTAACTATAATGGCCGAATTTCTCTGGTTTTGTACGAGTGAAATGTCCAACTAACTATAACGTCCCTGAAACCTGTGGTTTTTTCAGTGAATTTCTAAGGTTTTTTAAATGCTAATTTCTAACTATAACGTCCCTGAAACCTGTGGTTTTTTCAGTGAATTTCTAAGGTTTTTTAAATGCTAATTTCTTACTATAACGTCCCTGAAACCTATGGTTTTTTCAGTGAATTTCAAAGGTTTTTTAAATGCTAATTTCTAACTATGCCTACAGAGGTAGGACATGTGCAGAAAGAGGAAGAAAGGCGCAGAAAGAAGCAAGAGAAGTGAAGAAAGAGGCAACAGAAGTCCAGAAAGACGAAGAAAAGTGCAGAAAGAAGCAAGAGCTACGCAGAAAGAACCAACAGAGGTGCAGAAAGAGGCCTTGTTGCAAAGTCATCCTGTGCCCCCAACTTTTTGCTCACTGGTACTAGTGGTAACTGACTCTGACTAACCAGGCCAGCCAGTGCTATGCTGAAAGACACTTGGAATACAGTGAAAACACCTACATACACTAGGGTACACTATGGGTTGGGTTACCCCTGTGATTGGCATGACCTCCCCTGTAAGGCCCTAGTACATAATAGGGCAGGGGGATTAAAACTACCTCTAACTCAGAGGTGCAGAAAGAGGCAAGAGAAGTGCAGAAAGAAGCAACAGAGGTGCCGAAAGAGGCAAGAGAGGTGCCGAAAGAAGCAAGTGAAGTGCAGAAAGAGGCAAAAGAGGTGCAGAAAGAGGCAAGAGAGGTAAAGAAAGAGGCAACAGAGGTGCATAAAGACGCAAGAGAAGTGCAGAAACAAGCAAGAGAAGTGCAGAAAGAGGCAAGAGAATTGCTGAAAGAAGCAACAGAGGTGTAGAAAGAAGCAAGAGAAGTGCAGAAAGAGGCATGTGAGGTGCAGAAAGAAGCAAGAGCAGTGCAGAAAGAACCAACAGAGGTGCAAAAAGAGGCAAGAGGGGTGCAGAAAGAGGTAGGAGAGGCCACAAAGAGGCAAGAGAGGTACAGAAAGAGGCAGGAGGAGTGCAGAAAGAAGGAAGAGAAGTGCAGAAAGAGGTAAGAGAATTGCTGAAAGAAGCAGCAGAGGTGTAGAAAGAAGCAAGAGAAGTGCAGAAAGAGGCAAGTAAGGTGCAGAAAGAAGCAAGAGCAGTGCTGAAAGAACCAACAGAGGTGCAAAAAGAGGCAGGAGGGGTGCAGAAAAAGGTAGGAGGGGTGCACAAAGAGGCAAGAGAGGTACATAAAGAGGCAGGAGGGGTGCAGAAAGAAGGAAGAGAAGTGCAGAAAGCAGTAACAGAGGTGCTGAAAGAGGCGCAAAGGGTGCAGAAAGAGCAAGAGAAATGCAGAAAGAGGCAACAGAGGTACAGAAAGAGGCAAGAGAGGTGCAGAAACAGGCAGGAAAGGTGCAGAAAGAGGGAACAGGGGTGCAGAAAGAGGCAAGAGAGGTGCAGAAAGAGAAAAGAGGGGTGCAGAAAAAAGCAAGAGATCTGCAGAAAAAAGCAACAGAGATGCTGAAAGAAGCAAGTGAGGTACAGAAAGAGGCAAGAGATCTGTAGAAAAAAGCAACAGAGGTGCTGAAAGAGGCAAGTGAGGTGCAGAAAGTAGCAAGAGAGGTGCAGAAAGAAGGAAGAGAAGTGCTGAAAGAGGTAACAGAGGTGCTGAATGAGTCAAGAGAGGTGCAGAAAGAGAAAAGAGGGGTGCAGAAAGAGGCAAGAGAGCTGCAGAAAAAACCAACAGAGGTGCTGAAACAGGCAAGTGAGGTGCAGAAAAAGGCAAGAGATCTGCAGGAAAAAAGCAACAGAGGTGCTGAAAGAGGCAAGTCAGCTGCAGGAAGAAGCAAGGGAGGTGCATAAAGAGGCAATAGAAGTGCAGAAAGAAGCATCAGAGGTGCACAAAGAGGCAGGAGGGGTGCAGAGAGAGAAGTGCAGAAAGAAGCAAAAGAGGTGCTCAAAGAGGCAAGAGGGAAGCAGAAAGAGGCAAGAGCAGTGCAGAAAGAACCAAGAGAAATGCAGAAAGAAGCAACAGAGGTGCAGAAGGAGGCACGAGGAATGCAGAAAGAAGGAAGAGAAGTGCAGAAAGAAGCAACAGAGGTGCTGAAAGAGGCACGAAGGGTGCAGAAAGAGTCTAGAGAAGTGCAGAAAGAAGCAACAGAGGTACAAAAAAAGGCAAGAGTGGTGCAGAAAGAGGGAAGAGTGGTGCAGAAAGAGGGAAGAGAGGTGTAGAAAGAAGCAAGTGAGGTGCAGAAAGAGCCAAGAGAGGTGCAGAAAGAGCCAAGAGAGGTGCAGAAAGAGGCAAGAGAGGTGCAGAAACAGGCAAGAGAACTGCAGAAAGAGGCAAGAGAATTGCTGAAAGAAGCAACAAAGGTGTAGAAAGAAGCAAGAAAAGTGCAGAAAGAGGCAAGTGAGATGCAGAAACAGGCAAGAAAGGTATAGAAAGAGGGAAGACGAGTGCAGAAAGAGACAACAGGGGTGCAGAAAGAAGCAAGACAGGTGCAGAAAGAAGCATGGAAATGCAGAATGAAGCAGCAGGGGTGCAGAAAGAGGCAAGAGAAGTGCAGAAAGAAGCAACAGGTGCAGAAAGAGGCAAGAGAACTGCAGAAAAAGGCAAGAAAAGTGCAGAAAGAGGCAAAAGAGGTACATAAAGAGACAACAGGGGTGCAGAAAGTAGCAAGACAGGTGCAGAAAAAAGCATGGAAAGTGCAGAATGAAGCAACAGGGGTGCAGAAAGAGGCAAGAGAAGTGTAGAAAGAAGCAAGTGAGGTGCAGAAAGAGCCAAGAGAGGTGCAGAAAGAGGCAAGAGAGGTGCAGAAACAGGTAAGAGAACTACAGAAAGAGGCAAGAGAATTGCTGAAAGAAGCAACAGAGGTGTAGAAAGAAGCAAGAAAAGTCCAGAAAGAGGCAAGTGAGATGCAGAAACAAGCAAGAAAGGTACAGAAAGAGGGAATACAAGTGCAGAAAGAGACAACAGGGGTACAGAAAGAAGCAAGACAGGTGCAGAAAGAAGCATGGAAAGTGCAGAATGAAGCAATAGGGGTGCAGAAAGAAGCAACAGGGGTGCAGAAGGAGGCAAGAGAACTGCAGAAAAAGGCAAGAGAGTTGCAGAAACAGGCATAATAGGTACAGAAAGAGGGAACAGAGGTGCAGACAGAGGCAAGAGAGGTACAGAAACAGGTAAAAGGGGTACAGAAAGAGGCAAGAGGGGTGCAGAAATTTGCAAGAGAGGTGCAGAAAGAAGCAAGAGCAGAGCATAAGAACCAACAGGTGCAAAAAGAGGCAAGTGAGGTGCAGAAGGAGGCAAGAGAACTGCAGAAAGAGGCAAAAGGGGTGCAGAAAGAGGGAAGAGGGATGCAGAAAAAGGCAAGAGGGATGCAGAAATTTGGAACAGAGGTGCAGGAAGAAGCCAGAGAAGTGCAGAAAGAACCAACAGAGGTGGAAAAAGAGGCAAGTGAGGTGCAGAAGGAGGCAAGAGAACTGCAGAAAGAGGCAAGAGAACTGCAGAAAGAGGCAAGAGAACTGCAGAAAGAGGCAAGAGAACTGCAGAAAGAGGCAAGAGAGTTGCAGAAACAGGCAAGAGAAGTGCAGAAAGAGGCAAGAGAATTGCTGAAAGAAGCAACAGAGGTGTAGAAAGAAGCAAGAAAAGTGCAGAAAGAGGCAAGTGAGGTACAGAAACAGGCAAGAAAGGTACAGAAAGAGGGAAGATGAGTGCAGAAAGAGACAACAAGGGTGCAGAAAGAAGCAAGACAGGTGCTGAAAGAAGCATGGAAAGTGCAGAATGAAGCAACAGGGGTGCAGAAAGGCAAGAGACGTGCAGAAAGAAGCAACAGAGGTGCAGAAGGAGGCAAGAGAACTGTAGAAAGAGGCAAGAGAGTTGCAGAAACAGGCAAAAGAGGTACAGAAAGAGGGGACAGAGGTGCAGACAGAGACAAGAGAGGTGCAGAAACAGGTAAAAGGGGTGCAGAAAGAGGCAAGAGGGGTGCAGAAATTTACAAGAGAGGTGCAGAAAGAAGCAAGAGCAGTACAAAAGAACCAACAGAGATGCAAAAAGAGGCAATTGAGGTGCAGAAGGAGGCAAGAGAACTGCAGAAAGAGGCAAGAGAGTTGCAGAAACAGGCAAAAGAGGTACAGAAAGAGGGAACAGGTGGACAGACTGAGGCAAGAGAGGTGCAGAAAGAGGGAAGAGGGGTGCAGAAAAAGGCAAGAGTGATGCAGAAATTTGGAACAGAGGTGCAGGGAGAAGCCAGAGCCATGCGGAATTAACCAACAGAGGTGCAGAAAGAGGCAAGAGGGGTACAGAAAGAGGCAAGTGAAGTGCAGAACGAAGCAAAAGAGGTGCAGAAAGAACCAACAGAGGTGGAAAAAGAGGCAAGAGGGGTGCAGGAAGGGGTATGAGAGGTGCACAAAGAGGCAAGAGGGGTACAGAAAGAGGCAGGAGGGGTGCAGAAAGAGGAAGAGAACTGCAGAAAGAAGCAACAGAGGTGCTGAAAGAGGCACGAAGGGTGCAGAAAGAGACAAGACAGGTGAAGAAAGAAGGAACAGAGGTACAGAAAGAGGCAAGAGTGGTGCAGAAAGAGGGAAGAGAGGTGTAGAAAGAGGCAAGAGAGTTGCACAAAGAGGGAAGAGGGGTGCAGAAACAGGCAAAAGGGGTGCAGAAAGAAGCAAGTGAGGTGCAGAAAGAGGCAAGAGAGGTGCACAAAGAGGCAAGGGAGTTACAGAAAGAGGCAAGTGAAGTGCAGAAGGAGGCAAGAGAACTGCAGAAAGAGGCAATAGAGGTGCAGAAAGAGGCAAGTGAGGTGCAGAAAGAAGCAAGATAAGTGCAGAAAGAAGCAACAGAAGTGCAGAAAGAGGGAAGAGGGGTGGAGAGAGAGGCAAGAGGGGTGCAGAAAGAAGCAAGACAGGTGCAGAAAGAAACAAAAGAAGTGCAGAAAGAAGGAACAGAGGTGCAGAAAGAGGCAAAAAGGGTGCAGAAAGATATAAGAGGGGTACAGAAAGAAGCAAATGAGGTGCAGAAAGAGGCAACAGGTGTGCAGAAAGAGGGAAGAGAGGTGCAGACAGAGGCAAGAGAAGTGCAGAAAGAGGCAAGAGAAGTGCAGAAAAAGAAAGAAACGTGCAGAAAGAAGCAACAGAAATGCAGTAAGAGGCAAGAGAGGCGCAGAGGGAATATAGAGTGGCTTGCACACCATTAGTACCAATTTAACACCCACATTTAGCAATAAGTAACAGGTGACCATTCTAGGTTTGCAAAGGGCCTTCCACCACGCTGTAACACTTGTCGCTGCATTTTTGGTAACGTTTGAGCCGTTTGAGCTAGAAACAAGGCTTTTTTTGTACAAATCTGCAGATTAGGGAGCAGATGAGGAATTATGTGGCTAATCCAGAAAATTTATAATTTTTGCGAAAGTCGGTGCAGCCAAACAGTCACAAAATTCCAGTGGCCCTGCTCATACCTCTGACTAGGTCCACAAGTGCTCCTCAGTGATTCCTTCTTTTTTTGTCTCACTGAGTTCATAGTTGAGCTTCTATGGAAACGAGGAAGACTAAACCTGAGGTTACCACTCCACAACACAGACTACCATACCACATAATTACTCTCCATAACACATAATAGCACTCTACATAATTTCTATACACTAAATACCACATACTTTCTATCCACATAATTTCACTGCACAACATACCACATATTTCCACTACACACAACGTACATCCACTCCACTTCAAAAAACATTAGTAAAAAACTTTTGCATTTACAACGTCAATAGCTCTAATTCTCGCAAATCCGAAACCTATTACATTGCAAACACTTCTTTAACTAGTAGTCGCGTTTGCAGAGTCGTGGAGAAAGGATGCTGGGCCTCCGACCAGCGTTCAGGAATTCCGCTGCGTAGGACTTACAGGAGGTACCAGGAGAGCTTCTTGGCCCCCAAAGTCCCTCAGGAGTAAATTGGACTTTATCCCCCATCCCATAGTCTGCCAGGAGGCGCATTTGCAGAGTGGAGGAGAAAGGGGGGCATGGCCTCCGAAGACGTCTTAGCAATCCCACTGTGTGGGACTTACTGGAGGTAACATGAGGGGTAGTTGGCCCCCAAGGACATCCTTGGGGGCCAACTACCCCTCCTATTACGTCCAGTAAGTCCCACACAGCAGAATTGCTAAGTTCTCATAGCAGGCTACGCCCCATTTGCCCACCACTCTGCAAACGCGCTCCTTGGCGCGCTCTTGGATGGGGATTGAAGTCCCTTTTGCTGCTGGGGGTGCTTTAGGGGCCAACTAGCCTACCTCTTACCTCAAGTAAGCGCCACACAGTGGGATTGCTGAGAGGTGGACAAAGGCCACGCCCCCTTTCCCCACCACTCTGCAAATGCGCCTCCTGGCATGTTCTAAGTTGGGGTATTAAGTCCCCTTTATTCCTGAGGATCCCTGGGGGCCAACTAGCCCACCAGGTACCTCCAGTAAGTGCCACACACCTGGATTGCTGACAGTGGTCCGAGGCCATGCCCCCTTTTTACATCAATCTGCAAACGCGGCTCTTGCCGCACTACTGCTCAAGGGATGAAGTCCACTTGTGTCCTGAGGTCCTCAGGACACAAGTGGACCTCATCGCCCCACCAGCAGTGCGCCAAGAGGTGTGTTTGCAGAGTGGTGTAAAAAGGGGCGTGGCCTCAGACCACCTCTCTGCAATCCAGCTGTGTGGCACTTACTGGAGGTACCTGGTGGGCTAGTTGGCCCCCAGGGACCCTCAGTATTCAAGGGGCCTTAATTCCCCAACCTAGAACGCGCCAGGGGGCGCGTTTGCAGAGTGGTGCAGGGAGGGGGTGGGGCCTCCAGCAAGATGCCGGCTTTTTTTAATATATATATTTTTAGAAGGGGGGCTGTGTGGCCCCCCTTCTTCTAGTATTTTTGGGGCCCTGGGGACCCCATCCCCCAGGGCCTGACCCTTTAAAAAAAAAAAAAAATTTAAACGGGAAGGGGGCCTCGGGGCCCCCCTCCAGAGGCTGATTTCAGCCCCGGGGACCCCATCCCCCAGGGCATGGCCTCCTTTTTTTAAATATATTAATAGGGAAGGGGGGACGCGTGGCCCCCCTTCCCTACGCCACTATTGGCCCTGGGGACCCCATCCCCCGGGGCTGGCCTCTTTTTAAAAAAAATAATTAAAGGGGAGGGGGGCTGAGTGGCCCTCCCTCCCGGGCCACAATTGGCCCCGGGGACCCCATCCCCCGGGGCCTGGCCTCTTTTTAAAAAAAAAATTATTTAGGGGAGGGGACCGCATGGACCCCCTCCCGGGCCACTTTTGGCCCCGGGGACCCCATCCCCTAGGGCCGGCCCTCAAGTTGGGGACCGTGGGGGGAGCCCCAATGCCCCCATGGTCCTGCCGGCTCCCCGCCTCCTGCAGGAGCTGGCATTGCTTTTGCACACGGGGAGCTGCTGACATGCAGCTCCCCTTGTGCAAAAGCAATCTGCTTTGGTTTTTGGACGCGAGAGCAGGTTTCCTGCTCTCACGTCCAAAAACCAAAGCAGAGTTTGATATGGCAGGGCGGGAGCCATGCTCCCACCCTGCCATAGCAAATGGCAATGTCCCTGGGGTGGGCACCCCGGGACTTTGCAGGAGCCGGCCCTGGGGTGTGGTGGTCCCCAGGGCCATCGAGGGCTCCAGGAGGGGGGCCGCGCGGCCCTCCTCCCATCATTTACAAAGCCCCGGGGAGGTGGTGGTCCCCGGGGCCCAGGGGTCTGCAACGGATCCCCGCATTCAAATAATTAGTGCCCTGGGGAGGTGGTGGTCCCCGGGGCAGTGTGGAGGGGGGCAGGAGCCCCCCACACTTTAATTTTTTTAATTAAGCCCCGGGGAGGTGGTGGTCCCTGGGGTTTGGGGGGGCCCGTGAGGCCCCCGCATATAATTAAACAGTGCCCGGGAAGGTGGTGGTCCCCAGGGCAGTGTAGGGGGGCAGGAGCCCCCCCACACTTTAATTTTTTTAATTAAGCCCCGGGGAGGTGGTGGTCCCCGGGGCTTGGGGGGGCCCGTGTGGCCCCTCCGCATATAATTAAACAGTGCCCCAGGTAGGTGGTGGTCCCCGGGGCAGTGTGGGGGGGGCAGGAGGCCCCCCCACACATTTATAAAACAAAGCCCTGGTCAGGTTCTGAAATAGATCGCCCCAGTAGCATATTACAGGCTTATGGTGAGGTCTGGTACCTTTTAGTCTGCGCTCATCTATTCTTTTACATAGCCATGTTTATATTTTTTTAAACCATTCACTTTCTTTTTAATTTGTCAGGAATATGTTGTTTTTACTTTTGCGTAAGCAGAAACCTGGTATTTCGAGAAAGGCGATACACGCAGGAAATTCTACAAAGCTTTCTATTGGCTGCCTATGTGCAAAGAGTACGTTTGTTCATTACATCATCATGTGCCATGTTTAACGTAAGCATGGTGATATTTTCTGTTTTAGGCCCATCACAAGTAATGAACATGTGCTCTGATGTAGCCTAACTAACCCAAAAGAATATGCAGTTTATTTCCATAAATGTACAATTGTGTACTTTCAAACCACAATTGTTACTGTAAAATTCGAAAACATTTGCGCAGATGCAGAAGAGCAGAGCTGTCCCTCGTCCATGATGTAAGATCTTCTGTTCTCTATTTTTAGTTTTAATGCAAAACTTCCATTGCTATATGATTACACAACTTACTCCTGTAGCAGTTTAGTGTACGGTCATGAACGTTGGCACCCCTAGAAATAGCTACCCTAGCTGGTCTTGGGGGATGGATGCTTGCTTGTGTATAAATGTGTGCTAGGCTTGCACGTATTGTGCCAGCTCTTCTGTGTGAAAGAAGTTCACGCTGCTGGCCTTTCCCTTCACTGTACCTTCTCTAAGTGCGTGGGATGCTTGAACCGCTGCTCCCTATGCCACTCATCTCTAATGTTTATCAGGAACCTGGCATTGCTGAGGCTGCTGCCTTTGCTTGATCTGTTCTTTGTGTGTAGTAAGCGTACGTTGCTGGCAGCCTGTACTGTGCCTGCTCTATGTGCATGGGATACTTGAACCACTGCTTCCTATACTGTTCATCTCTCATGTTTACCAGGGATCTCGCATTGTTGCCGCCCCCTTTGCTTTATCTGTTCTTTGTGCGTAGCAAGCGTATGCTGCTGGCAGCCGTAATGTCTGCTCTATGTGCGTGGGATGCTTGAACCGCTGCTTGCTATGCTGTTCATCTCTCATGTTTACCAGGGATCTCGCATTGTTGCCGCCCCTTGCTTTATCTGTTCTTTGTGCGTAGCAAGCGTATGCTGCTGGCAGCCGTAATGTCTGCTCTATGTGCGTGGGATGCTTGAACCGCTGCTTGCTATGCTGTTCATCTCTCATGTTTACCAGGGATCTCGCATTGTTGCCGCCCCTTTGCTTTATCTGTTCTTTGTGCGTAGCAAGCGTATGCTGCTGGCAGCCGTAATGTCTGCTCTATGTGCGTGGGATGCTTGAACCGCTGCTTGCTATGCTGTTCATCTCTCATGTTTACCAGGGATCTCGCATTGTTGCCGCCCCTTTGCTTTATCTGTTCTTTGTGCGTAGCAAGCGTATGCTGCTGGCAGCCGTAATGTCTGCTCTATGTGCGTGGGATGCTTGAACCGCTGCTTGCTATGCTGTTCATCTCTCATGTTTACCAGGGATCTCGCATTGTTGCCGCCCCTTTGCTTTATCTGTTCTTTGTGCGTAGCAAGCGTATGCTGCTGGCAGCCGTAATGTCTGCTCTATGTGCGTGGGATGCTTGAACCGCTGCTTGCTATGCTGTTCATCTCTCATGTTTACCAGGGATCTCGCATTGTTGCCGCCCCCTTTGCTTTATCTGTTCTTTGTGCGTAGCAAGCGTATGCTGCTGGCAGCCGTAATGTCTGCTCTATGTGCGTGGGATGCTTGAACCGCTGCTTGCTATGCTGTTCATCTCTCATGTTTACCAGGGATCTCGCATTGTTGCCGCCCCTTTGCTTTATCTGTTCTTTGTGCGTAGCAAGCGTATGCTGCTGGCAGCCGTAATGTCTGCTCTATGTGCGTGGGATGCTTGAACCGCTGCTTGCTATGCTGTTCATCTCTCATGTTTACCAGGGATCTCGCATTGTTGCCGCCCCTTTGCTTTATCTGTTCTTTGTGCGTAGGCAAGCGTATGCTGCTGGCAGCCGTAATGTCTGCTCTATGTGCGTGGGATGCTTGAACCGCTGCTTGCTATGCTGTTCATCTCTCATGTTTACCAGGGATCTCGCATTGTTGCCGCCCCTTTGCTTTATCTGTTCTTTGTGCGTAGCAAGCGTATGCTGCTGGCAGCCGTAATGTCTGCTCTATGTGCGTGGGATGCTTGAACCGCTGCTTGCTATGCTGTTCATCTCTCATGTTTACCAGGGATCTCGCATTGCTGCTACCCGTAATATATTTTGAGTGCGCGTTGTTTTTCTGGGTCATTTCATGTCTTGATACAATATTTCCAGTCCTGTTCTTTCTATTAACAAAAAAAAGTGTTATATGGATTCTAGTCATTTTTTGCCTTTATTTAAACATAGAGTAGCGCAGCTCTGATAATGATTGGTTGGAGAAGACTCAGGACTCTATCATCATGGGGTTCTGTCGGCTTTGAGCATCCTTGTAACTGTTTGTGATGGAATCTTACTCTGCCGGTGTCCCTACCTGTACCCGTTCCATGTGTGGAACGGAATCTTGCTCTGCTCACCTTTTTCCTCGGTTTGTGTGTGCGCATACATCTGGTGCCTGCTGCGGTGGTGCTAATGCTGCATCTGATCCCTGTGTTAGGGAAGCTTGTACTGGTGTCATGTCCTGTGTTTGCTCTTTGAAGCAGGCATGCATTGCTGCTACCTGAGCTGCACATGTCCTGTGCGTGTGTAAAAGAGTTTAAGGGAGCTTGCTCTGGCTGATACCTCCATAATGTACTTGTTTTCTGTGTGTGTGAGGACAGCTTCCAATGCCTCTCGCCTGTCTGGTAAATATGCTTTACCTTTTATGTATGTACGGAGAGTGTGCACTGTTGTAGTCTGCGGTAGAGGTCCAGTGTGATGGTAGCATGCTGACCTGCTGGCTGCGGTGGACCTAATCTCAATGTGTTGGTAAAGACTGTGACAACTTTCCACTATAAATAAACTTTGGCAATGTTTCTTTTGTTCTCGTTTACTCCCAGCACTCACATTTCTGTGAACTGGCAGATTCGACAAAACGTGTGAACTTGAGACACTGCAATAGGGCTAACAAGGAGCACAACCTGTTTTTGTTTTTTTATGCATACTCCCATTCCACTTCTGAAAATGATGCGGTATTCTTTCTGTTCTATCTGCACCGATTCTAAAACACTAGACACTCTATAGGCTTCTAGGCACTCTGTAGGCTTCTTGAGCAGGCCTTTGAGAAAACTGAACCATGTGCAATTAGTCGCCTATGGTATACAAATGCTTCTTCCTCACTTCCAGCTTAGATTTTTCATGTAGCCATTGATGCTTCTGTTATGTTGTTAAAGCTATAGATTATTATTTACACTGCATTATGGCAGTCTAACCTTTGATGAAAAGATTTCTGTTTATTGTGCTTCTCTAAAACAATTGTATCATAGATTTGCTCTTTTTTTAGATCAAAGCTTACCAGACAGAGCAGCTGTCTGGGTTGCTAAAGACATCGTGGGTACATTTAAAAAGCTGACCTAGGAATGGATTCAGCCCATTGCTTACCATTGGCTTTGTGGTTTGTAACTCACATTTTCTGGCTTTCCATTTGCTGGCTTTATTTGCTTTAGGCTGTCCAACTTGAGTTCGTCCTTCCTGTTACCCAAACCTTGTTTACTGTATTCTTCCACGAACTCACTTTCTGTAACCTGGCCTTTAAATGTTGTTCTTATCTTGTCACATTTGCTGTGCATTCAAAGACATAGGTCAAATGTCAAGCTCTCTCTTCCAAGGGAGCTTGATGTTTACTTTTCTGTCTCTGACTTTAAAATGAGAGAATTTATGTGACAATCCTACTGAGTGAGTATCCATGTAAGAGGAGAGGGTGTAGGATGTGTTTTTTCATAGCACACAAAAAAGTTAACTGTGCTGATGTTTCAGAATATGTCAGAATTAGTACAAATGAAGCACTTTTTTGTGTAATTCTGAATTGTGGTGGAAACAAATATTTTAATACAAGCAAAACACATCAATACGCTAGGTAATGACATTTGCGCACATTGTCGTTTGTGTGCAGTAAAATTGTATTTCGGTGCAAATGTAATGGTCATTTCAATTGAAAATGTGTTGTCTGTAATGGCAGTGCTCTACCACATCATGCATACTCCACACTACGCCACTCCACTCTACTCTATGGCCTTCCACTCTACTCCCTTCCACTCTGTGCCACCCCACTCCATTCTACAACACTCCACTCTACAACATGCCACTCTAAGACACTCTATGACATGCCTCTTGACTCCACGCCACTCCAATTTACGCCACTCCCTTCTGCGCCCATCCACTCCACACCACTAGGCCCATACCACTTTACTCCACTCCAATCTACTCCATTCCACTCCATTTTATCACACTCTACTCCAGTGTACCCCAATATACCCCACCACCTTCCACTTCGCTACAGTCTACTCCACTCCAGTCTACCCCCACAACACTCCACCCAATCTATCCCACTCCACTCTACCCCACTCCAATTTGCCCACCCCACTCCACCCTACCCCACTTCAATCTACCCCACTCTGACCCAATCTACCCCAATCCACTCCAATCTTCCCAAATCCACTCCGCTCCAGTCTGCTCCACTCAAATCTACCCTCCACTCTACCCCACTCCACCCCAGTCTACTCCACTCCAATCTACCCCAGTCCACTCCAGTCTACTCAATCTAACCCAGTCAACCCCACCCCACACTACCCCACTCCACCCCAATCTACTGCACTCATATCTACCCCAGTCTATCCCACTCCAGCCTACCCCAATCCACCCCACTCCAATAAACCCAATCCAACCCACTCCAATCTACCTGACCCCACGCCAGTCTACCCCACTTCACTCCAATGTACCGAGTCCAATTTAGCCTACTCCATTTCAATTTAGGACACTCCACTCCAAACTCCACTGTAATCTATCCGACTCCTCTCCACCACAATCTATCCGACTCCTCTCCACCACAATCTATCCCACTCCAGTCTACCACAGTTGACCCCACTCCAGTCTACCACAATCTACCCCACTCCATCTACCACAATCTACCCCACTCCATCTACCACAATCTACCCCACTCCATCTACCACAATCTGCCCCATTCCTCTCCAACCCACTCCACTCCAAACTACCCCACTCCAAACTACCCCACTCCAAACTACCCCACTCCAAACTACCCCACTCTAAACTACCCCACTCTAAACTACCCCACTCTAAACTACCCCACTCTAAACTACCCCACTCTAAACTACCCCACTCCAATCTACCCCACTCCAATCTACCCCACTCCAATCTACCCCAGTCCAATCTACCCCAGTCCAATCTACCCCAGTCCAATCTACCCCACTTCAGTCTACCCTACTCCAAATGTAAAATAAAATGTAAATGTAAATCCAGTATTTGTAAAGCGCGAACAATTGCCCGAGGGCGTCAAGGCGCTGGGGGTCGTCGGGAAGATTAAGCAAGCTATTGCCCAGAGTCACATGGTGCTGAGCTGACCTGCCACTGGTGCTGGGGATCGAACCGTGAGCCCCCGTGCTACGGAGTCAGATGCCCTGGCCGCTGCACCACACCTCTTCCAGTCTACCCTACTCCAGTCTACCTTACTCCAGTCTACCCCACTCCACCCTAATCTGCCCCACTCCACCCATATCTACCCCACTCTAATCTACACCACTCCACTCTAATCTACCCCACTCCACCCCTCCCCAGTCTATCTCCAATCTCGACTCCACTCTAATCTATCCAAGTCCACTCCACTAGAAATTTACCCTACTTCACTCTACCTCAATCTACCCCACTCCAGTCTAACCACTCCAATCCACCCACTCTGTCCCAATCTAGCATAATCCATTCCACTCTGCCCAATTTGCCCCACTCCACTTCAATCTACCACATGCCATCCAAATCTACCCCACTCCAGTCAAAGCCCCTCACCCCAGTTTACCCCACCCCACTCTATCCCACTCCAGTCTATACTGCCCCACCCAAACTACCCTACTCCAATCTGCCCCACTCCAATCTACCCATATCTAATACACTACTATCTACCCCACAACAATCTACCCCACTCTATTCCTATCCAATACACTCCACTGTTCCCTAATATATCCCAGTCCACTCTTCCCCAGTGTACACCAATTCAACCTACCATACTCCTATCTAATCCTCTCCATCTACCCCACCCCAATCCAATCTACCCCACTCTACCTCACTCCACCCTACCCCAATCTGCCTTACTCCAAGCTAGCCCAATCTACCCCACTCATTCCTTTCTACCCTACTGTAATTCACGCAGTCTACCCCAGTCCAATATACCCTCCTCCACTCCAATCTACCGGACTTCACCCCAGTCTCCCCCAATCTACCCCACTCCACTCTACCCCAATATATCCCACTCCAATCTACCCTACTCCTATCTACCCAACTCTAACCTACCCCAATCTACTCCACATCAATCTTCCCCCTCTCCACACCAATCTACCCCACTTGACCCCAATTGAACCTACCTCGAGTGGTAAAGTCTCAGCATAGGCTCAACATCCTGTAGATTAAGTGTCAGTGATGAGCACCAAAACCACTGGCTCAAATTAAGCACTGCTACCCCACTCCAATCTACAACACTAATCTATCAATCTCCCCCACTCCAATCTACCCCACATATACATACATATTTTTATTGTTTTTCATTTTACCTTTGGGACAATGTAAGAGCAAAACAAAGAAAACAAGCATTGGCATAGCCAATAGGTCTCGCTTTTGGGACATTATAAGTGTTTAGCCATGCAACAGTTGATGTTGCACCAAGGATATTGTGCTGCAGAATTAAATACTTATAAGGTCCCAAAGGCGAGACCTATTGGCTATGCCAATGCTTGTTTATCTTTTTTCCACTGTTTTCATGTGACTCGGTTACCGAGTCACAAGATGGCTGCCAATACTTCCTGGTTTGGAGTGCTGACATCCAATTAGATCTCACGATGAGATGTGTGGTTAGGCTCCGCCCAGATATCGATATTTTTTTATTTTTGAATTTCTTAGAAACTACTGAACGGATTTACACCATTTAAAAAAAAGCACGCTTTCTAGACCAAGACCTACCTTTTTGCCAAATTTGGTGTAATTCCGTTCAGCAGTTCGGGCTGTAACCTGTTTCAAAATTCCTATGGAAATTAACATGGGGAAAACGTGTTTTGGAACCCCCCTTTTTTCTCTGCCCCCGCTTGACGAATCACCCCGAAACCTTCAAGGCAGGAGCTGACCGGTCTGCCCCATTAGTTTTGAAAATTTCGCGAAGATTCGTCAAACGGAGCCAAAGATATTGGCAAATCAAAAAACGCTTTTCCTATGGAAACTAGGTCCTAACTATAACTACCTACTGATGACCGCCAGTAGGTAATATATATATATTATCTACTGGCGGTCGCCAGTAGATAGTTATAGTTAGGACCTATTATCCATAGGAAATCCGCGACATTCTATTTGCAATAACGTTGGCGCCGGTTGACGAATCTTCGCGAAAGCTTCCAACTTGTTGGGGCGCTCCGGTCCGCTCCTACCCTGAAAGTCTCGGGGTGATACGTCAAGCGGGGGCCGAGAAAAAGGGGGTCCCAAAACGCGTTTTCCCCATTCATTTTTCCATAGGAACCTTTAGTCGCAGCTACAGCCCGAACTGCTGAACGGAATTACCCCAAATTTGGCAAAGAGGTAGCCCTTGGTTCAGACTGGTGCCTTTTGCTAAAATGGTGTAAATCCGTTCAGTAGTTCCTGAGAAATTCACAATTAAAATCACATATATATCTATGGACGCGTCGGATCCGCGTACCCTCCCAATCACGAGCTGCATGCTAATTGGCTGTCAACACTCCAAATCAAGAAGTGTTGGCAGCTATTTTGTCCTCGGTAGAACCGAGGGACACAAACAAGTGCGCAAAGCGCAAAGGGGGCAGGGTAGAAACACCCTGACCCCTACGTCTGCTCAGGGGGTCCCACAAGGACCCCTGGGCAGAAAAAGCATTTTTTTTAAAAATCGGCGGGATGCGCTTAGGGTGCGCGGATCCCGCCGAGAAAAAAAGAAACAAGTGCGCAAAACGCACAAAGGGGGCAGGGTAGAAACACCCTAACCCCCTAGGCCTGCTCAGGGGTCCCACAAGGACCCCTGGGCAAAAAAAGCATTTTTTTTAAAAAATCGGCAGGATGCGCTCAGGGAGCGCGGATCCTGCCGAAAAACATCGAAGCGCGGTCTCCCGCGCTTCGATGTTAATTTGCCCCGGGTGGGCCAAGTCCCGGGGGCATGCTGGGGGGTTTATTTTATGTATGGGGGCCTCTAAGGGCTCCCCAAGCCCCGGGGACCACCACCCCCGGGGCTTTATTAGAAAGCTGCGGGAGGGCTCTGAGCCCTCCCGCAGCCCCGGGGACCACCACCTCCCCGGGGCTTCTTTATTTTTAAACTAACCTGTGTGGGGGACTCCAGCCCCTCACACGCCCGGGACCACCACCTCCCGGGGCACTAACAAAATTGAAAATGGGGGTCCGCTTTGGACCCCAAGCCCCGGGGACCACCAACTCCCCGGGGCTTTCAAAATGTAGGGAGGGGGCCGCGCGGCCCCCTCCTGGAGCCCTTGATGGCCCTGGGGACCGCCACCCCCAGGGCCGGCTCCTGCAGTGTCCTGGGGTGCCTACCCCCGGGACACTGCTGTTTGCTATGACAGGACGTGGAGCCTCGCGGCTCCCGCCCTGTCATAGCAAACTTGGTTTGCTTTTGAAAGAGAGAGCAGGAAACCTGCTCTCTCTTTCAAAATGCAAACCACTAGCTTTTCCACATGGGGAGCAGCATCTTAGCTGCTCCCCATGTGGAAAGCAATGCCGGCTCCCATAGGACGCGGGGAGCCGGCGGGACTGTGGGGGGATTGGGGACCCCCACAGTCCCCAACCAGAGGCCAGGCCCCGGGGATGTGGTCCCCGGGGCCATAAGTGGCCCGGGAGGGGGCCACACAGCCCCCTCCCCAAATAAAAAATAAATAAAAAAATAAGGGCAAGGCCGGCCCCGGGGATGGGGTCCCCGGGGCCTTAAATGGCCTGAGGAGGGGGGCCACGCAGCCCCCTCCATATTTTTTATTTAAAAAGAGGGCATGCCCCGGGGATGGGGTCCCCGGGGCCAATAGAGGCCCAGGGAAGGGGGCCACGCGGCCCCCTTCCCGTTTGTTGTTTTTTTTTTTAAATAAAACAAAAAAAATGCTCAGGCCCCGGGGGATGGGGTCCCCGGGGCCAAAAGTGGCCGAGGGAAGGGGGCCACGCAGCCCCCTCCCATTAAAAAAAAAAAAAAAACGGCATCGTGCCGGAGGCCCTGCCCCCTCCCTGCAGTACTCTGCAAACGCGCCCCCTGGCGCGTTTTAAGAAGGGGAAGTAATTCCCCTTGAATACTGGGGTCCCTGAGGCCAACTAGCCCACCAGGAACCTCCAGTATGCGCCAGGGGCTGCCTTGCAGAGAGGTGTACAGAGGCCACGCCCTTTTTACACCTCTCTGCAACGCAGCTCTGTGGCGCTTAATGGAGGTAGCTGGTGGGCTAGTTGCACCCCAGGGACCCTCAGGATTCAAGGGGAGTTAATCCCCGACTTAAAACGCGCCACGGGGCGCGTTTGCACAGTGGTGAAGGGAGGGGGCGGGGCCTGAGGTGACATGTGTGCAAACAGGCCCCGTGGCGCGTTTTAAGATGGGGAATTAAATCCCCTTCAATCCTGAGGGTCCCTGGGGCCAACTAGCCCAACAGGTACATCCAGAAAGCGCCACAGAGCTGCTTTGCAGAGAGGTGTAAAAGGGGTGTGGCCTCTCTACACGTCTCTGCAACGCAGCCCCTGGCGCATACTGGAGGTTCCTGGTGGGCTAGTTGGACCCTAGGGACCCTCATGATTCAAGGGGACTTAATCCCCCAACTTAAAACGCGCCACGGGGCGCGTTTGCACAGATGTCACCTCAGGCCGCCTCCCTTCACCATTGTGCAAATATTCCTCTAAAATCTGCCGAACTACGAATTCTGATTTACTCACCTGTTATCAGGAGAGACCTCAGTGCTGCATCTTTCAGCCCAGTACTAATCCTGAAAAGTAATTTTAACCGTACTTACCAGTAACTTGAATTTCCTTCCATAGGCTAACATTGACTGGTTTCACTTGGAAATTCTTCTAAGTGTGGAGTTTTGGAACTTTAAAATATTCCTCTAAAATCAGCCGAAATACGAATTCCGATTTACTCACCTGTTATCAGGAGAGACCACAGTGCTGCATCTTTCAGCCCAGTACTGATCCTCAAAAGTAATTTTAACCGTACTTACCAGTAACTTGAATTTCCTTCCATAGGATATCATTGCCTGCTTTTTGCTGAAAAAGTTTCTAAGTGTTGATTTTTGAAACATACAAATATTCCTCTAAAATCAACCGAAATACGAATTCCGATTTACTCACCTGTTATCAGGAGAGACCTCAGTGCTGTATCTTTCAGCCCAGTACTGGTCCTGAAAAGTAATTTTAACCGTACTTACCAGTAACTTGAATTTCCTTCCATAGGCTAACATTGACTGGTTTCACTTGGAAATTCTTCTAAGTGTGGAGTTTTGGAACTTTAAAATATTCCTCTAAAATCAGCCGAAATACGAATTCCGATTTACTCACCTGTTATCAGGAGAGACCTCAGTGCTGCATCTTTTAGCCCAGCACTGACCCTGAAAAGTAATTTTAACCATACTTACCAGTAACTTATATTTTCTTCCATAGGAATCCATTGTCTGGTTTTCAGCAGAAAAGTTTCAAAGTGTCGATTTTCACAAACTACAAATATTCCTTAAAAATCGCCTGTATGACTTAAACGCATTCTTTCAACTGTTTACAGGAGATGCACCAGTGCTGGATCCAGGATCCAACACTGAGTAAGAAAAAGTAACGATAACAGTTTTTACCTGCTAAGTGAATTTCCTTCCATAGGATAACATTGGTGATTCTATGAGAAAAAGTTTCAAAGTGTCAACTTTTAAAATACAATAATATTCCTTAAAAATCACTACTGTAACCAAAACGCTTTTACTCAACTGTTTACAGGAGATGTCCCAGGACTGAATCTAGGATCCAGTCCTGTGGTTAGAAAAGTAATCCATAAAGTAACTAATTGCATTTAACTAGAAATTCACATTGAGCTGAATGTTGCATTGTGTTTGAAAATGTGTTGCCCATTGCAACAACTGTAACTACTGTACTTAAAAGTCTATTGCCTATGTGCAAAGTATTTAAACTAAAGTAATTCATTCTGAGAAAGTATTTTTTGTAATGTATAATGTAATTACAATGTAATTTAAAAAATAAAATATGTAAAAAAAAATTGTTTCTAAAAATGTAGTAAATCAGTATGAAAAAAATAAATATAACAATTAATACATTTAAAAATTGTCATTTACAAAACCTTTGAAATTCACTGAAAAAACCGTAGGTTTCAGACACGTTATAGTTAGAAATTAGCATTTAAAAAACCTTTGAAATTCACTGAAAAAACCATAGGTTTCAGACACGTTATAGTTAGAAATTAGCATTTAAAAAACCTTTGAAATTCACTGAAAAAACCATAGGTTTCAGGCACGTTATAGTTAGAAATTAGCATTTAAAAAACCTTAGAAATTCACTGAAAAAACCATAAGGTTTTAGGGACAGTTATAGTTAGTTGGACATTGCACTCGTACAAAACCCGTGAAATTCCTCCGTTATAGTTAGTTCAGCTAACTATAACTCGCGCCCGCAATGCACTGCTGATGACGTCACATATTACATCACTCATGACATGGTCAGTGACATCACTGATGACATCACTGATGACATCTCAAATGACATCACTGATGACATCACTGATGACATCATCCATGTGAGAATTTAATGCATCTTCTCACACCCTAATATAAGTTTTGATACACCCACTCTAAATTACAGACTGCCATTCTCAAAACCATACACACTCCAATACCAATAAGTACATACCCACTCACTGATTCTTAGGTCTACACACACACATCTACTCACTCACCCGTACAGTCACTCATACTTACAGTCACTCAGTACAGGACTATCATATGCACTCATACACCTATATAAACACTCACACAACGCAACTCATCCATAGAGGTACTCACACACCTAGTCAGTCATGCAAATAATTAATCACACTCCAATTTACTCACCTATACAGTTATACACACCAGCTCACTTACTCATAAAAATACTAGCACATTCTTACGCTCCTATGCAATCACTGATGCAAGCACACACTCATCCATATAGCCACTCTCACAATCACACACTCTCACTTATAGCCATTTATATACTCCAACACACATATATACTGCCTTTCACATATGTAGTTACTCACACATGAACCACTGAGATATACATTCAATCACTAACACACCCATACACACACTCACCCACCCATACAGTCCATCACAGACGCACTCTTGAAACCATGCACCCAGTGAATCACCCACTCACACATCTATGCACAGTCACACACACCCCACCCACACAAACACTGAGGCACCCATACAGCTACTCAGAGAACCAATCCATAACCCATATAGACACTCATTTAGCTAGTCAGAAACCCATGCAGTTGCTTACACAACAACAGACAGACGGATACAGACATTCACACAGTTTAGTCACTCACCCATGCATCCAGTAAGATACGTTTAATCACTCACTTATAGACTCAGTCACGCACCTACTAAATCATCCATTCAGGCGCTTCTACACCCACTCATTCTTCAATACGCCTTTCCCTATATATATTAAACATATTTAAACTTTACAGAAACACACAGTCACTGGATGATGTCATCAGTGATGTCATCAGTGATGTCATTTGAGATGTCATCAGTGATGTCACTGACCATGTCATGAGTGATGTAATATGTGACGTCATCAGCAGTGCATTGCGGGGTCGCGAGTTATAGTTAGCTGAACTAACTATAACGGGGGAATTTCACGGGTTTTGTACGAGTGCAATGTCCAACTAACTATAACTGTCCCTAAAACCTTATGGTTTTTCAGTGAATTTCTAAGGTTTTTTAAATGCTAATTTCTAACTATAACGTGCCTGAAACCTATGGTTTTTTCAGTGAATATATATATAAATATCCAACCGAAAGAGTCACCTGCTAAGGAAGGGCCCACAACAGGTATGTATATGCCAACAATTCTTTAATGGAAGGAAGCACTTTGCAGAGACACCAGCCATGCCCACAATAGGAGAAATGTCCAGCCCGACGCGTTTCATGTAAACCACTTCCTCAGGGGCTCTGAACAAACAGTCAAAGGCACGGCAATTTTGGCGGCATCAATTATACTCAACAACACCCCGCCTCCGTGGGCGTGACCACCACCATGGCCTTCTGGTAGTTGTGGTGCCGCCGGCTTACTCCGGTGAGCTGCCGCACCTTCGACCATTGAATTATCAATAAAACTCCCAGTGGAGTGCGGTGCAATGTTCCGTGGCTTTGCAACTGCTTTTGATCCTCCCACAACAGCACCTGTTCCTTCAAAAGTTCCGCCGATTGACGAAACCGCAGGGGTGCCCCAACAGCACCGGGGCCTTCTTCCGCAGCTCAGGCAAGCCGCACAAATCCAACCGAAAGAGTCACCTGCTAAGGAAGGGCCCACAACAGGTATGTATATGCCAACAATTCTTTAATGGAAGGAAGCACTTTGCAGAGACACCAGCCATGCCCACAATAGGAGAAATGTCCAGCCCGACGCGTTTCGTGTAAACCACTTCCTCAGGGGCTCTGAATAAACAGTCAAAGGCACGGCAATTTTGGCGGCATCAATTATACTCAACAACACCCCGCCTCCGTGGGCGTGACCACCACCATGGCCTTCTTGTAGTTGTGGTGCCGCCGGCTTACTCCAGTGAGCTGCCGCACCTTCGACCATTGAATTATCAATAAAACTCCCAGTGGAGTGCGGTGCAATGTTCCGAGCCTCTGAGGAAGCGGTTTACACGAAACGCGTTGGGCTGGACATTTCTCCTATTGTGGGCATGGCTGGTGTCTCTGCAAAGTGCTTCCTTCCATTAAAGAATTGTTGGCATATTCATACCTGTTGTGGGCCCTTCCTTAGCAAGTGACTCTTTCCATAAATATATATATATATATATATATATATATATATATATATATATATATATATATATATATATATATATATATATATATATATATATATATATATATATATATATATTATCTACTGGCGGTCGCCAGTAGATAGTTATAGTTACAACCTATTATCCATAGGAAATCCGCGACATTCTATTTGAAATAACTCTCTTGCCGGTTGACGTATCTTCGCGAAATTTTCAAACTTCGTGGGCGCTCCGGTCCGCTCCTACCCTGAAAGTCTCGGGGTGATACGTCAAGCGGGGGCCGAGAAAAAGGGGGTCCCAAAACGCGTTTTCCCCATGCATTTTCCCATAGGAAACTTTAGACACGGCTACAGCCCGAACTGCTGAACGGAATTACACCAAATTTGGCAAAGAGGTAGTTCTTGGTTCAGAAAGAACCCTTTTGTTAAATGGTGTAAATCCGTTCAGTAGTTGCTGAGAAAATCAAAAAGTAAAAGTACATATATATCTATGGGCACGGAGGATTCGCGCACCCTGAGCGCACCCTGCGCGCACCGTCCCGATCACGAGCTGCATGTTAATTGGCTGTCAGCTGGCTGTCAACATTCCGATTCAGGAAATGTTGGCAGCCATTTTGTCCTCGGTAGAACCGAGGGACAGAAACAAGTGCGCAAAGCGCACAAAGGGGGAGGGTAGAAACACCCTGACCCCTAGGTTTGCTCAGGGGTCCCACAAGGACCCCTGGGCAAAAAATTTTTTTTTTTTAAAAATCGGCAGGATGCGCTCAGGGTGCGCAAATCCTGCCGAAAAAAATCGAAGCGCGGTCTCCGCGCTTCGATGTACTGGCCCCCGGGTGGCCCAAGTCCCGGGGGCATGCTGGGGGGTTAATTTTATGTGTGGGGGCCTCTAAGGGCCCCCAAGCCCGGGGACCACCACCCCCGGGGCTTTATGTACAATGGTGCGGGAGGGCTCTGAGCCCTCCCGCAGCCCCGAGGACCACCACCTCCCCGGGGCTTCTTTTTTTATTAAAAACCTGTGTGGGGGGCTCCAGCCCCACACGCCCCGGGACCACCACCTCCCCGGGGCACTAAGAAAAATTACAATGGGGGTCCGTTTTGGACCCCCAGAGCCTCGGGGACCACCACCTCCCGGGGCTGTGCACTGAATGGGAGGGGGCCGCGCGGCCCCCTCCTGGAGCCTTTGATGGCCCTGGGGACCACCACCCCCAGGGCCAGCTCCTGCAGTGTCCCGGGGTGCCTACCCCGGGACACTGCTGTTTGCAATGACAGGACGGGAGCCTCCCGGCTCCCGTCCTGTCATTGCAAACTTGCTTTGGATATTGGAAGAGAGAGCAGGAAACCTGCTCTCTCTTCCAATATCCAAAGCCGATTGCTTTCCACATGGGGAGCTGCATCTTAGCAGCTCCCCATGTGTAAGCAATGCCGGCTCCCGTAGGACACGGGGAGCCGGCGGGACTGTGGGGGGATTGGGGACCCCCACAGTCCCCAACGAAAGGGCCAGCCCCGGGGGATGGGGTCCCCGGGGCAAGTAGTGGCCCGGGAGGGGGGCCACGCGGCCCCCCTCCCCCAAAAAATAAAAATAAAAATAAAAAAACGATCGGGCCCGCAGGCCCCGCCCCTTCCTTCACCACTCTGCAAACGCGCCCCTGGCGCGTTTGCAGAGGGAACAATTCCCCTTGAATACTGGGGGTCCCTGGGGCCAACTAGCCCACCAGGAACCTCCAGTATGCGCCAGGGGGCTGCCTTGCAGAGAGGTGTACAGAGGCCACGCCCCTTTACACCTCTCTGCAACGCAGCTCTATGGCGCTTTTGGAGGTATATGGTGGGCTAGTTGGACTCCGGGGACCCTCAGGATTCAAGGGGACTTAATCCCCCAACTTAAAACGCGCCACGGGCGCGTTTGCACAGTGGTGAAGGGGAGGCGGGGCTTGAGGTGACATGTGTGCAAACAGGCCCCGTGGCGCGTTTTAAGATGGGGAATTAAATCCCCTTCAATCCTGAGGGTCCCTGGGGCCAACTAGCCCAACAGGTACATCCAGAAAGCGCCACAGAGCTGCGTTGCAGAGAGGTGTAAAAGGGGTGTGGCCTCTCTACACGTCTCTGCAACGCAGCCTCTGGCGCATATTGGAGGTTCCTGGTGGTCTAGTTGGCCCCTAGGGACCCTCAGGATTCAAGGGAACTTAATCCCCCAACTTAAAACGCGCCACGGGGCGCGTTTGCAAGATGTCACCTCAGGCCCCGCCCCCTCCCTTCACCATTGTGCAAATATTCCTCTAAAATCAGCCGAAATAGGAATTCCGATTTACTCACCTGTTATAAGGAGAGACCTCAGTGCTGTATCTTTCAGCCCAGTACTGGTCCTGAAAAGTAATTTTAACCGTACTTACCGGTAACTTGAATTTTCTTCATAGGCTAACATTGACTGGTTTCACTTGGAAATTCTTCTAAGTGTGGAGTTTTGGAACTTTAAAATATTCCTCTAAAATCAGCCGAAATACGAATTCCGATTTACTCACCTGTTATCAGGAGAGACCTCAGTGCTGCATCTTTCAGCCCAGTACTGATCCTGAAAAGTAATTTTAACCGTACTTACCGGTAACTTGAATTTCCTTCATAGGCTAACATTGACTGGTTTCACTTGGAAATTCTTCTAAGTGTGGAGTTTTGGAACTTTAAAATATTCCTCTAAAATCAGCCGAAATACGAATTCCGATTTACTCACCTGTTATCAGGAGAGACCTCAGTGCTGCATCTTTCAGCCCAGTACTGATCCTGAAAAGTAATTTTAACCGTACTTACCGGTAACTTGAATTTCCTTCATAGGCTAACATTGACTGGTTTCACTTGGAAATTCTTCTGTGTGTGGAGTTTTGGAACTTTAAAATATTCCTCTAAAATCAGCCGAAATACGAATTCCGATTTACTCACCTGTTATCAGGAGAGACCTCAGTGCTGCATCTTTCAGCCCAGTACTGGTCCTGAAAAGTAATTTTAACCGTACTTACCAGTAACTTGAATTTCCTTCCATAGGCTAACATTGACTGGTTTCACTTGGAAATTCTTCTAAGTGTGGAGTTTTGGAACTTTAAAATATTCCTCTAAAATCAGCCGAAATACGAATTCCGATTTACTCACCTGTTATCAGGAGAGACCTCAGTGCTGCATGTTTCAGCCCAGTACTGATCCTCAAAAGTAATTTTAACCGTACTTACCGGTAACTTGAATTTCCTTCATAGGCTAACATTGACTGGTTTTCAGCAAAAAGTTTCAAAGTGTTGATTTTCACAAACTACAAATATTCCTTAAAAATCGCCTGTATGACTTAAACGCATTCTTTCAACTGTTTACAGGAGATGCACCAGTGCTGGATCCAGGATCCAACACTGAGTAAGAAAAAGTAACGATAACAGTTTTTACCTGCTAAGTGAATTTCCTTCCATAGGATAACATTGGTGATTCTATGAGAAAAAGTTTCAAAGTGTCAACTTTTAAAATACAATAATATTCCTTAAAAATCACGACTGTAACCAAAACGCTTTTACTCAACTGTTTACAGGAGATGTACCAGGACTGAATCTAGGATCCAGTCCTGTGGTTACAAAAGTAATCCATAAAGTAACTAATTGCATTTAACTAGAAATTCACATTGAGCTGAATGTTGCATTGTGTTTGAAAATGTGTTGCCCATTGCAACAACTGTAACTACTGTACTTAAAAGTCTATTGCCTATCTGCAAAGTATTTAAACTAAAGTAATTCATTCTGAGAAAGTATTTTTTGTAATGTAATGTATAATGTAATTACAATGTAATTTGACAAATAAAATATGTAAAAAAATTGTTTCTAAAAATGTAGTAAATCAGTATGAAAAAAATTAATATAACAATTAATACATTTAAAAATTGTCATTTACAAAACCTTTGAAATTCACTGAAAAAACCGTAGGTTTCAGGCACGTTATAGTTAGAAATTAGCATTTAAAAACCTTTGAAATTCACTGAAAAACCATAGGTTTCAGACACGTTATAGTTACAAATTAGCATTTAAAAAACCTTTGAAATTCACTGAAAAAACCATAGGTTTCAGACACGTTATAGTTACAAATTACCATTTAAAAAACCTTTGAAATTCACTGAAAAACCATAGGTTTTAGGGACAGTTATAGTTACTTGGACATTGCACTCGTACAAAACCCGTGAAATTCCCCGTTATAGTTAGTTCAGCTAACTATAACTCGCGCCCGCAATGCACTGCTGATGACGTCACATATTACATCACTCATGACATGGTCAGTGACATCACTGATGACATCACTGATGACATCTCAAATGACATCACTGATGACATCATCCACGTGATAATCTGATGCACCTCCTCACACCCTAATATAATCTTTGATACACCCACTCTAAATTACAGACTGCCATTCGCAAAACCATAGACACTCCAACACCAATAACTACATACCCACTCACTGATTCTTAGGTCTACACACACACATCCACTCACTCACCCGTACAGTCACTCATACTTACGGTCACTCAGTACAGGACTATCATATGCACTCTTACTCCTATATAGACACTCAAACAACGCCACTCATCCATAGAGATACTCACACACCTAGTCAGTCATGCAAATAATTAAACACACTGCCATTTACTCACCTATACAGTTATACACACACCAGCTCACTTACTCATACAAATAGTAGCACATTCTTACGCTCTTATACAATCACTGATACAAGCACACACTCATCCATACAGCCACTATCACAATCACTCACTCTTGCTTATAGCTATTTATATACTCCAACACACATATATACTGCCTTTCACATATGTAGTTACTCACACATGTACCACTGGGACATACATTCACTCACTAACACACTCTTACACACACTTACCCACCCATACAGTCTATCACAGATGCACTCTTGAAACCATCCACCCAGTGAATCACCCACTCACACATCTATGCACAGAGTTGCACACACCCCTCCCACACAAACACTCAGGCACCCATACAGATACTCAGACAAGCATTCAATAACTCATATAGAAAACCATTTAGCTATTCACAAACACATGCAGCCACTTACACAGCAACAGACAGACGGATACAGACATACACCCAGTTTAGTCACTAACCCATGCATTCAGTAAGATACGTTAAATCACTCACTTATAGAGTCAGTCACGCACCTACTAAATCATCCATACAGACACTTAGACACCCACTCATTCTTCAATACGTCTTTTCCTATATATTTTAAAAATATTTAAACTTTACAGAAACACACAGTCACTGGATGATGTCATCAGTGATGTCATTTGAGATGTCATCAGTGATGTCATCAGTGATGTCACTGACCATGTCATGAGTGATGTAATATGTGACGTCATCAGCAGTGCATTGCGTGGCGCGAGTTATAGTTAGCTGAACTAACTATAACGGGGAATTTCACCGGGTTTTGTACGAGTGCAATGTCCAAGTAACTATAACTGTCCCTAAAACCTATGGTTTTTTCAGTGAATTTCAAAGGTTTTTGTAAATGGTAATTTGTAACTATAACGTGTCTGAAACCTATGGTTTTTCAGTGAATATAATATATATATATATATATATATATATATATATATATATATATATATATATATATACAAACACGATCCTGGCTCACCACCTCCTCTTGTTGAGGCCACACAGGTACAGACCACAAGGCGTTGTCATTTCTTCATAACAGTGCTTTATTTCAGAAAAAATAATCGCACATGGTCTACTCAAGGCCAGTGCCTAGCATATATATATGTATATATATATATGAATTAACAATTGCCCTGAAGCATTGGAGGATCACTCACGATGTTCAGCCATCCAGCCTGGTAATGCAGCCTGCTTTCATAGCGCGCGTTTATTTTTTCTCTGCCGACGCGTTTCAGGGCCTCAAGCCCCTTCTTCCTGGGCAATAAACAGCACACGTGAAACCTGCATCTCATTTCCGGCATTTTATTGAACATGCCCACCCACCATGGGCGTGTAGAAGTTACACTATCCCTGGATGCATTGTGGGGCATGGAGTCCGTTTATGCAGGTGAGTTATCTCCTTTTAGTAAGTTCATGCGTGCGTTTAACATTGTATTCCATTACTTCCTCTGAGTGAGTCACGCACTAGAAAGCCTGCTCAGCTGCTGCTGTGTTTCATGTATAAAGATTTGAAATAAAATAAACAAAAGGACTTGATTCAAGACTTTTTGTGGACATCTATAAAAAAAGAAATTGATCTACGGCGAATTGAACCATACAGTGTGGGGAAGGAGGAGAAAAAACTTTTTCTCACTCATTGAGTTACTTTGTACATTTTGATATTAGTCACAACTACTTGGTGTGCTTTGGTGTATTTTAGGTTAAATATTGTTCTAGGCTGTTTCAGTCCTAGTGGAAGCATACCCTGGTGGGTGGGTATTGTGACACCATGGGAGCACCCGAAATAACATTTATAGTGAATAATACAGTCATTAAATTGTTGTAAATGGATGTGCAGGTCATAGGGCAAACCCACAATCTTTGGAATGAGTAACTAAGGTAACAATGTCGATCCTTAAAGCTCCCCACATTGAACAGATAAAGATTAGACCACAAAGTGCCAAACAAGTTACCTTAGTTGTTCAAGGTTTATTTTCAGCCATTGGAGAGAGTAGTTTAGCATTCGCCTATATACATACGCAGATGGCACACTATCATTGTTTCTTCTTGATTCCGTGAAAAGCGATGCTCTTAAAGCAGGTATGTCAGATAATAACATCTGGATGAACAAACACTGGTTGAACCCAGATAAGACAGGGCTCTGTTGACGGGCACCGTTCATCACTTATGGACCGACTCTCCATGGCTTTCCAACTTAGGTAGCCATCCTTCTCCTGAAAAAGTGGTTAGACGCCTAGGAGTGAAAATTGATGACAAACTTCAAATGTCGTCTCAAGTGCTGTGGATGGACGTGTAGTACACTTACCATCTACACTGGCCTTAGGCAAATTACAGTATTTCTACCTGTTTGCTGATTCACTCTGGTCGCGGGCCATGACTGGACTTGGAATAGATTACTGTAACTCAGTATATGTGGGGGTGAAAAAGTCCCTACTTCACCAACTACAACTAATTCAAAATCAAGCTGCGTGACTTCCGTTCGGAGCTTCTCGCAGAAGCCATTTCCAGAACTTCGTAGCATCATTGCTGTGGCTTCATGTCAATGGGTTTCTTTTAAAATGATCTGTCTTCTTCATCTATATTTTTATTGCAAGCTACCTCTTTTTATGAGAAAAGGAGTCTTGCAATTCTGCCCCCAGGGTACTCTATGTTCCACAAACAAATTGCTTGTGGTACCACGTTTCAGATGTCTCAAAATTGGAGGTTTCGGTTGTTCTTTCCTTTCGCTATGGGATGCTCTCCCTTGAACTGCGAATGAGATCTTCTCATCTGGCTTTTAGGAAAAGGCTGAAAACTTACCTGTGTATCCCATAATCACTCTCTCTCACCTCCAGTCATATATTTCTAGCGCCACAAGACCTCCTTGTGGTGACGATGCGCTCTATAAAATCACACCTGTTAGCATTTCACAGAAGTGAAATCAATTCTTATCCTGCTTGTGTTTTTATTGAAGACTTAGCAGCATGACTTATCCTTTTCTCATATTATTTTTGGTTTCATTGAAAGATAGGGTATTCTTCACGGAAAGAAAATCCCACTGCTTAATTGGGCCAAGGACATTCATCCTACGGCAGTGATTCTGCACTGCACATTGTCGCTCTGGGGTGTTTGTGTGGGAACACAGTAATCTTGACTGGATAATGTGGTGTGTATGCAAGGCGTGGGTATTAGGATGGTGAACCAGGGAGTGTGACACAAACTTCTGTTAACACTAATGCGCGCGTACCTGAACCGGGACAGACCTGGCTTGGGAACAAGCTTCATGGGTGCCAAACACGAAGGCAGTTTCTGTATCAGCTCTAACCTGTGGGTGACCTCTGACCCTCGGTTAGCACATTACCGTGAGCACATGGATGGTCGAGATCCTTGAAGGCTGGGTTAGTAGGCAGGGCTGTAGGGCTTGTGCCCCTACATTGGACACTGGTCAGGTAACTTGCTAATGCTGCCGTGGAGATGCAGGTGGATGGTGGGGGAGCCCGAGGGCCAGGTCTGAGCGAGCAGGGGCAAGATAGGGTGAGAGGCCAAGGATAACAGAATGGGAAGGCTAGTACGTAGCAGCGAGCCACAGCAAGCAGGAAACCAGGCAGTGGCATAACGAAACTTGAGGGGGCTCCCCTGCAAAGTACATGGAGGGGGACCCCCACGCTCTGGACCCAGTCAGGAGCCCTCAGGCCAGGGTCCTGCCACCCGTGCACACTGTAGGAGGGGCCCCATGGAGCTTCGGGGGCCACCCCCACACGACAGGGGCTGCAGGGGCTATTGCTACACCACTGAAACCAGCAGTGACAGCCTGGGTGCAGACCCGTCTGACGCAAATCAGGCCCAGGACACCCTTTTTAGAGCAACAGTTGTGCTCCACAAATTCATTCATTCATTCATTCAAATAGTAGCTGTTCAACATGGGCTCTAGAACAAAATCTCCCTATCAGGGTGGGCGGCCTGGCCATGGGGGTCAAGACCATGGGTTCCATTCAGGGTCCTCCCCATCATCCATGAGAGTATGGAGCGTACACACAGTCTCCTGTGGAAGCAGCAACCTCGAGTAGACAGAGGAGGCAGTGATGCACGTTAGCACAGGCTGCATGCGGGAGCAGCACCTTCAAGCAGGCAGAAGCAAAATATGGAAAGTGTTGGACTTCGGAGGGGTTAGATTTACTATTCCCACTCCCGTGTAAGCAAAATCAGGGAAAGTGTTGGACTTCGGAGGGTTAGATTTACTATTCCCACTCCCGTGTAAGCAAAATCAGGGAAAGTGTTGGACTTCGGAGGGGTTAGATTTACTATTCCCACTCCCGTGTAAGCAAAATCAGGGAAAGTGTTGGACTTCGGAGGGGTTAGATTTACTATTCCCACTCCCGTGTAAGCAAAATCAGGGAAAGTGTTGGACTTCGGAGGGGTTAGATTTACTATTCCCACTCCCGTGTAAGCAAAGTCAGGAAAAGTGTTGGACTTCGGAGAGGTTGCATATACTATTCCCACTCCAGTGTAAGCAAAATCAGGGAAAGTGTTGGACTTCGGAGAGGTTGCATTTACTATTCCCATTCCAGTGTAAGCAAAATAAGGGAAAGTGTTGGTCTTCAGAGGGGTAAGATTTGCTATTCCCACTCCAGTGTAAGCAAAATCAAAAAAAGTGAAGGAAAAATAACAAACACTATTCCAAGTCCCAATCATTTTATAAAAAACATTTAAATACCAAACAACAGAAAATTATTAAAACATATGCAAAATGAAAAATTCTATACTTTATAAATAAAAATTATGCAAGAGTAAGTTATCAAATAAAAAACAAAACAAATACATTTTTAAAAGATGCATTAACCTCCCTACCACCCAAATAACACCAAATAAACTAAATAATAAATCAAACAATAATAACATTTAAATACAACTAAAAACAAAAATAAACGTAAAATATATTTTACAAATCTATCACTGAATAAACGTATCACTCAATAAATAATTAACATATAGCAAATAATTTATATAACAAATGACCAATTACATAATTTACATAATTAATTACCAAGTAAATATTTAATTACTTTAAAAAATGTTTTGAAAATATAATAATTTAAATAACTTCTAACTCTATTCCCCTACAAATCCACTAACCCACTACTAAAATATAAATGAGTAATTAAACTATACAAAACTTAAATGTGCATTAAAAATCACAAATTCAACTTAAATAAATAAAATAATAATTAATTGAGTAAACATTTTACATAAATAACCAATTAAATATGTAATACTATATTATAATGTACTAATTATATTAATAACTGTGTAATTACACATTTAAAATTACAAACTATATTAAAAATTATGATACTATAAATTAATACTATCACCTAAAATTAATATACTATCTCTCCTGGCCTCATAACAGGAATGTTAGGTTTTATTTAACCAGATTACGATTTCACCTATTGCACATCCCAGTCGCCCTCCCTAGGAATGTAACCAGGGGAGAACTATTGCCGAGGTGTCCGTCTAACAATGATGCCCCAAAAAGCACAATGCACTGTATTGTATTTTGTAGTCTGTATTCTCATGCCCTGGAAACGTTTTTTGCACCCTATTTTAGTTCCCTTAACACCAATTCTCATATGGAGGCTTTTGCACTTTGCAAACTTTGGAGAATATGGAGATCTGTATGGCAGTGGGACATTTTGTATTTCACTCACTGGGGGTCAAAAATAAATATGGTTCAGTATAATGTTTCCCCACATTGTTTTAATAGGATTTTTAGGATGGTAGATTTTAATTCCAGACCCACCCTAGGATTTTAGATTGTTTTTACACTGGCTTTTGTTCTTTTCTAATCTTGATCTAAGATGTGCAGTAGTAAAATTCTGCCCTCTATGACGCGTTCTTTCCCTTAATCCATTATTACAGATGATGATTTCTATTTGATGTGTAATCAGCTTATTGAAGCACATATATTTATGAAATGTCTTTTACTGAACTTTAATGACCAATGAAGGCCGAATAAAGTTTGTGATGATGAATATACTAATATATATTAAAGCTATTAAAAGCAATATTTATTACATTTATATTAAAGTAAACAATATTAAATATAACCATATTTTTAAAAACGATATTGTATATGTCTATATATATATATATATATATATATATATATTACCTACTGGCGGTCGCCAGTAGGTAGTTATAGTTAGGACCTAGTTTCCATAGGAAAAGCGTATTTTGTTTTCCCAATACCTTTGGCGCCGGTTGACGAATCTTCGTGAAATTTTCAAAACTAGTGACCCGCTCCGGTCAGCTCCTGTCTTGAAAGTTTCGGGGTGATTCGTCAAGCGGGGGCCGAGAAAAAAGGGGGGTCCCAAAGCGCGTTTTCCCCATGTTATTTTCCATAGGAAACTTTAGACAAAGCTACAGCCCGAACTGCTGAACGGAATTACACCAAATTTGGCAAATTACACCAAATTTGGCTCGAGCCCCCCCACAAGCCCCGGGGACCACCACCTCCCCGGGGCTTTGTCAATTAAATGCGGGGGGCACGCGGCCCCCCCGGAGCCCCTGGGACCGCCACCTCCCCGGGGCTCTCTCCTTTTTTAAGAAAATAAATGTGTGGGGGGGCTCGAGCCCCCCCACACGCCACGGGGACCACCACCTCCCCGGGGCTCCAAATATTCAAATTTATACGGGGCTTTAAACGTTGGCAGGGGGGCCGCGCGGCCCCCCTCCTGTAGCCCGTGATGGCCCTGGGGACCGCCACCCCCCAGGGCCGGCTCCTGCAGTATCCCGGGGTGCCCACCCCTGGGACACTGCTGTTTGCAATGGCAGGGCGGGATCCGTGCGGCTCCCGCCCTGCCATAGCAAACTGTGGTTTGAATTTTGGAAGCGAGAGCAGGTTTCCTGCTCTCACTTCCAAAATCCAAACCAGATTGCTTTTCCACAAGGGGAGCTGCATGTCAGCAGCTCCCCGTGTGGAAAAGCAATGCCAGCTCCCGTAGGAGGCGGGGAGCCGGCGGGACTGTGGGGCATTGGGGCTCCCCCCACAGTCCCCAACAGAAAGGGCCAGCCCCGGGAGATGGGGTCCCCGGGGCCAGAAGTGGCCCAGGAGGGGGTCCACGTGGCCCCCCTCCATCAATAAATAAAAAATAATCAAACAAAAAATTAAGAGGCACAGCCCCGGGGGATGGGGTCCCCGGGGCCAATAGAGGCCTCAGGAGGGGGGCCACGCAGCCCCCCTCCTTAAAATATCTAAAAAAAAACAATTGGCCTCGGAGGGGGGCCGCCTGGCCCCCTTCCCATTTTTTTTTTTTTTAGAAAAAGTAAAAAACAGGTCAGGCCCTGGGGGATGGGGTCCCCAGGGCCCCAAATATTGTAAAAGAAGGGGGGCCACACAGCCCCCCTTCTACAAAAAATAAATTTTAAGAAAAACCGGCATTGCGCCGGAGGCCCCGCCCCCTCAGTGCATCACTCTGCAAACGCGCCCTGGGGCGCGTTGTAAGTTGGGGAATTAATTCCCCTTGAATACTGGGGGTCCCTGGGGGCCAACTAGCCCACCAGGTACCTCCAGTATGCGCCACAGAGCTGTGTTGCAGAGAGGTGGTCTGAGGCCACGCCCCTTTAACACCTCTCTGCAACGCAGCTCTGTGGAGCTTACTGGACTAGTTGGCCCCCAGGGACCCTCAGAATTCAAGGGGACTTAATCTTCCAAGTTACAATGCGCCAGGGGGCGCGTTTGCACAGTGGTGCAGGGAGGGGGCGGGGCCTGATATGGCAAGTGTGCAAACACGCCCCCTGGCGCGTTGTAACTTGGGAGATTAAGTCCCTTCAATCCTGAGGGTCCCTGGGGGCCAACTAGCCCACCAGGTACCTCCAGTAAGCGCCACAGAGCTGCGTTGCAGAGAGGTGGTCTGAGGCCACGCCCCTTTTTACACCACTCTTCCCTCTGACTCTTCCCCTCCAAAAACCCTTTTACTCATCCAAAAGCCTCCTCCTACTGCTATGACCTAAAAAAGAAATCCTTCACTCTTCTATCCCTCCACTATCCTTTTCAATCAAAATAATAGACTAACATGTTCACTTCTCTAATTCCATATTCCACTATACTAATTCACCACTAATCCTTTATGGGTTCCAGAGTAGCGTGCTACTCGCCAACAAAGCGTTTCAACACCTCATCAAGGTTACAAGCGCTATATAAATGCAAACCTTTTTTCCTTTTTTACCCCTCCCTAACCCTTCTCAATCTAAATAACTGACTAACATATCCACCACTCAAATTACTTCATATTTCAGTATACTAATTTTCAACACTAATCCTTTATGGGTTCCGGAGTAGCCTGCTACTCGCCAGAAAAGCGCTTCAACACCCCATCAGGGGTAACAGGCGCTATATGAATGCAAACCTTTCTTTCCCTTCTATCCCTCCGCTATCCTTCTCACTCCAAATAACTGACTAATATCCACCACTCAAATTACTTTCATATTTCACCATACTAATTCACCACTAATCCTTTATGGGTTTCCTGAGTAGCGTGCTACTCGCCAAAAAAAAGTGATTCAACACCCCATCAGGGGTTAGAAGCGCTATATAAATACAAACCTTTCTTTCCTCTTCTATCCTTCTGCTATCCTTCCGAATCCAAATAACTGACTAACATATCCACCACTTAAAATTTACTTGCATGTTTCACTATACTAATTCAACACTAATCCTCTATGGGTCCCGGAGTAGCGTGCTACTCGCCGAAAAAGCGCTTCGACGCCTCGTCAGGGGTAGTAAGCGCTATACAAATGCAATTACAATACAATTACAGTATCTACCACACTCCCCACACTTTCCATCGTAGCACCATAATCTACCATACTCCCAAAACACTCTCCATCATAGCACCTTAATCTACTAAACTCTCCACACTCTCCATCATAGCACCATAACCTACCACACTCCCACACTCTCCATCATAGCACCGTAATCTACCATGCCCACACACTCACCAGCATAGCATCATATCTACCACACTCCGCACACTCACCAGCATAACACCGTAATCTACCATACTCCCAACACTTTCCATCATAGCACCGTATTATACCACACTCTCCATCATAGCACCGTAATCTATCACAACCAAACACTCACCAGAATAGAACCGTAATCTATCACCATCCCTCATTCTGCAATGCACAGCACTATAACCTGCAACCCTCCACACACATCCCTGCATGGAAGCAGAATGTTCCATCTGTTTACAATCTCCTGCACAGCACCATAATCCTCTACCCCATCACCGTTCCCTGACCAGGGCCCTTAATCTGCCGCTAGCCCACACTCCCTTGGTTTAGCACCAGAATCTACCACACCCCCCACACGCCCCTGCTTAGGACAATAATCTACCACCCATCACGCCCTTGCATAGCATCGAAAGTTAAAATGCCCTCACTCTCCTGCATAGCACTGTAATGTACCATCCCCTTACCTTCCCATGCATAATACCTTCGTCTATTTAGATCCCACACTCATTGTAGCACCATAATCTACCACTACCTATGGCACTGCCAAGCATAACCATCTTCTACCCCAAACTCCCCTGCATAGCACCATAATTTATGATTGATCTACCAACGCACAATCTACCACTCCTCACATCCCTTCACAACACCATAATCTATCACCCCTCACATCCCTTCACAAAGCCATAATCTATCACCCCTCACATCCCATCACAATGCTATAATCTATCACCCCTCACATCCCGTCACAATGCCATAATCTATCACCCCTCACTCGCCTGCCTAGCAACACAATGTACCAACACTCACCACACCCCTGCATAGCTCCATAATCTACCACTATGTCTCACATTCCCCTGCATATCACGATAGTCTACCACGCCTCACTCCCAAGCATAACATCATCAACCACCACTCACTCACCTGCAGAGCACCATCATTTACGACCCCTCACTCCCATGCATAGCACTATAATAACCCTTCACACCTCCCATTCCCTGTTGATAACCATAATTCACCACCCACAATCCCCATATGGCACCAAAATATACCACCACCACTCACGCCCCCGCATAGCACCATAATCTACCACACCACACTCCCCTGCGCAACACAATAATCTACCCTTACCCCTCATTCGTCTCTATTTAGCACTATAATGTACCTCCCCTCACACCCAAGCATAGTACCATACCCTACCCCTCTTTAACCCCCATAGCGCTATACCCTGCCAGCACTCACTCCTAAGAATAACATCATAATCTACCACCCCTCACATCACTGCATAGCACCCTAATCTACAACCCCCACTGCCCTGCATAGCACCATAATCTACTACCCTCATTCCCCTGCCTGCATAGCACCATAATCTACTACCCTCATTCCCCTGCATAGCACCATAATCTACTACCCACATTCCCCTCCATAGCACCATAATCTATTACCCTCATTCCCCTCCATAGCACCATAATCTACTACCCACATTCCCCTCCATAGCACCATAATCTACTACCCACATTCTCCTCCATAGCACCATAATCTATTACCCTCATTCCCTCCATAGCACCATAATCTATTACCCTCATTCCCATACATAGCACCATACTCTACTACCCTCATACTCCTGCATAGCTCCACAATCTACTACCCTCATTCCCCTGCATAGCACTGTAGTCTACTACCCCTCACACCCCTGCATAGCACCATAATCTACCACCTCCATACTCCTGCATAGCACCATAATCTACCACCCCTCATATACCTGCATAGCACCATAATCTACCACCCCCATAAACTACCACCCCTCATACACCTACATAGCACCATAATCTACTCCCTTCACTCTCCTCGGCATAGCACCATGGCAAGAGAAGCAGGAAGGAGGTTGCGAATAGGAAAATGGCAAAACAAAGCAATGGACTGAGATGACGTCCTTGCAGTTGGATACAGTAAATATAGATGAGGTGTGGGGGGGTCAAGGGATTAAAGGGGACAATTGCCAATATCGAAGAGGAGAAGCAGGTCTTGTTCCATATGCCCGTGATTGATCCAGAGAAAGAGGGCCGCGTGTGGAAACACTAAATACAGGAACCCCAGAACATAGTGCGCAAGGAGAGAGAACAATTGTGTAAAACAGAGGAAAGGAATGCAGCAGCCAGAAGATACAGCTCAGTGGGTTTGGAGACAGCCTGAGCGGATGTGTCTTGTTCAATCCGGTTTTGTGGTTGGTGTGCTGTTGTTTAAAAATCAGGCAGTGGTGACCAGATGTGCTCGAAGTCTAGTCTGGGTTGGGGAAGAGAGGTTATTTCAACCAGCAGTTCTTGCTTTCAGATAAATGCGGCCATCTGTTGTGAGACATCAGTCTGCTGATGGGGGAGTTGGTCTATAGTATGATGGGAGAGCGGTCTATAGTAAGGTCTTGAGGGAACTTGAAGAAGGGAGGGGGGGAGTGCGAAAATTCTTACTCTGCACAGGAAGCAGCCATAGGATGCTGCTTTGTCGATCCATTTTAGGATTGCGCTGTAGCAGCTGTGGATAGGTGTGTCTGTGCACCTCTCAACCCGGGATATTTCCAAGGAGGATGATCCGGTGTCTGATGTCGGTGGCTGTACTGAAGTCAACGGGGGTCAGTCATGTTTGGAAGGGAGTGTTGCATGATGGGGGATTCCACAGAGGTCTGTGAGAAGCTCCTGGTTCACCCGGAGGGTGTAAGTAATTCCCAGGCAGAGGGCACCCCCAGAGAAGGGAGAGGTGGCAGGTGTGGCTCTGTGTGATGGAACACGTGCACTTCGGGACTGAGGCCAGTTTTGAATATCTCAGAGCCCTCACTCACAGGGCTGTCCAAGCATTATCCTGTAAAAGGATATCGAGGCGAACGTCCCAAAATGACTTCCGTTGCTTTGATGAGTGATAGAGTGCTTAAGATAAACGTATACATTGGAGACAATAAGGTATGCTCAATGTTGGCTTAAACGGACACAAAAGAAATGCTGTAGAAATAATGCTTTGAAGATGTGCACGAGGCTGTCAGACTGACCCGCACTGGGCCGCAAACAATGTGCTACGAACCTCACAATGGACACTTTTCTTAAAAAGACCGTTAATGCAAGTTAATATCGTATTTTACACGATTGTTTCTTGTGTAATGAATAAAATGTTTCTTTTGATAACATTTTAACATGAATAAAAAATAAATATATTCTTTCTGCTGACTCATCTTCCCTTTCGGAGTGATGCCATTTTAGAAATGTTATGCAGAATAACTGTTGCAGAAAAGAATGTGAGCCTTCATTGTTGGCTTTTAGTCCAAGGAGCCCAGATATGCAACGCGCATGGGAACTCGAAGATGTCTCAACTGGAGGAGATAAACATGGACACAAAGTAAGTTACACAAAGTAAGTTAGACTCAGAGTGCTGCTTGGTCCAGACGGAAGAAGCTACTGACGTCACCGGTTTCCCAGGAAAAGGCAGGATCCGATTGGTGGAGAGAGAAGCTGGGAGCCTCGCTTACTAAGAATGTGAAAGTGTGTAGTTTGCATCAAGTGCGCGTTCCCAGACTGAGATAAGGCTGCTCAGGCGGACTCTTGGGTTCTCTCTGAGACTGCTGCTGCTGTCAGTCATTCCTTCCCCCGCCCCTCCGTGCCCATGTGCGGCTCAGCTTGAGAATCTATTCATTCTTACTTCGAACCCCTCTTTATGGGATGTTCTATTGATTACACGCGAAGGCTCTCACTTTCTCTCTTTCGAGAACTCGTCATGAGTTCAGTGATGTTTTTCTCCCTTTTCTCCTCATCTTAGAATAGGGATTGTTCTCTTTAAGGGGCGTGCTGTGTACTAATTGGTTTTGTATGCTACTGTTAAATGGTTGTGTGCTCTGTTACTTTCATATTGATTGATTATTGAACATTTGTTGCTGACTGAATAAACGAAGACTTTAAACTCATCAACTTTCAATGAGAATAAAACTTTAGAACGTCTCCAAAACTCTCTTCATTGCCTCGCAAAAAAATTCATATGCAAATATATTCTAATGATGTTCTGCCTTAATTAAAGATTAGTGTTAGTCTTCGTGCTGTCTCCTCGGGCGGGTTTCAAGACCAGAGGGGGGTCTCAGACCCACTCCATCTTTATTTCCCTGCCTCTCGCTGGAGCTTGGGTGTTGGAAAACACGACTGTTCTGGGTTTAGAGACGTGTAGCTGAGAGAGTTCCATTGTCTGGTTCACCGATATATCAGTAGTTTGCAAGGAAAGTGTCCTACAAGTCAACAGTGTCTTTCTGACAAGCCCAGGGCCTTTGTCCCCATGTGCATTTCTTTCTGAGCTGCCATCAGACAGATGAAGGTGAAGAAGTTCTTCTATTCCTTCTGAGAGACAGCAGACGGATGCAAGCTGACTGCTCCCTGCAGCCACTGGTGGCCCTGGCTGGCTTTGGAAGATGGCGGTCTCTGGGCCATTAAGGTTCAGTCGGGTGCAGGTGAGCAGTGACAGGAAGCTGACCACAGTTTCATGAGTTCACGTCCTGCCCTGCCACCCTTAAGGCATCATGGTAGCAGCGCGAGGTAGGACTCCAGACTTCTGGAAGAAGCCGACAGCAGCACAGCCTTAGTCCACAGGATGAAGGGCCGCAAGTTCATGGACTCAGGTTTCTGTATAGCATCCCATCCCACCCCCAAGATGGCTGCGAAACAGTGATATCAAACACACAAAAGGTGATGGAAGGATGCTTGCAAATTATCTAACCACGGGCAATCGCTTGGGGTAGCACTCTAAACCATCGTTCTTTTACTCACCATGGTGAGACCCAGGTTAGACCCAGCCATAAGCAAATCAGTCTTGACCCTTTTCCTCATGGGAACAGTCCAGCCGGAACTGCCAAGCCAGGTCCTCCCTGGACCAGAAACAAGCATCCTGGGACTGGTTCCACCCTAGTTATGGGTTAATTGGCCAAGTACAGCTTGGTTCCAGTGACAGAGTGAGCACGGGACCCACGTCTGGGCATACCCATGCCACTTAGGGCGGTGCATGAAACACACAAAAAGTGATGGGAGTCTGCTTGCTATAAGTCTGACCATTGGCAATAGCTTGGGGTAGCAATCCAACCCATCGTTCTTTTGCTCACCACGCCACCTCAGGTTAGACACAGTCATCTGCAAATCAGTCTTGACCCTGCTCCTCATGGGAACAGTCCAGCCCGAACTGCCAAGCCAAGTCCATCCCCGAACTGGAATGAAAGCAACTTGGGATCCGCTTCACCCTGATTGGAGCTCGCCAGTTGGGTGAAGCTTGGTCCCAGTGGCAGCGAGACAGCATTGCTGTATATTCAATTATTAAGTGCAGTACATTTCTGTTCTTAAATGTAAGCTTGTTTAACTAGGACTGGCAGCATTCATATTCATCTAGCTGAGATTCTCTTTCAGTCATAACCTCTCAGTTGCAGACAACAACACTAGAGACTGGAGCCGCCCCACCCACGCTGGCACAGTAAAGCTGCCACCATTGAGAGTAGGAAATTCCCATGAGTCACCAACTGGTCTGATGACTACATCAGTCGGGCTTTATTCAAGATCTCTCCCAGAAGCACTATAGCTTGGCCAGGGCACAACTGTTAGCAGTAAGGGTTACTGTGAAACACAGTTTGTGGGGTGGGGCCTTGGGTTAGAATAGACCTTGGTGCCATGTAGATCTCTGAACGTCCCCATTCTGCATCTCAGATTACAGGTTGTCACTCCAGCTATCCGTACATTGAATCAGCATCTCCTACCTAGGAGAGCCGAAAGACGCCCCAAGATGCATTACTTGCTCAGGAGTGCACAGGGTCACACGGATAGGGGAGTTTACATCATGGTAGAGTGCTTGCTACTCTCATGCTACCATCATTAAGCCGGTCCATGTCCACATGCACCCAAAGCCCCCATGAGAGAGGGGGAGCATAAAGAGAGGGCCCTTGGGCATGGATGGGCTTTCTGTATAATTCCACAGTTGTGTGGTGGTCTTATGTGCTGTACTGATTGCCCACTACTCCTTGCTTGTGTCCCGAGCTGCCAGCTTCACCAGCTCAAGGTTCCCAGGTCCTGATAAGTGCTGATGAAGATGCCTGAACTCTGAGTACCATCCCAAGATGGACGCCTGAGTAGACTTGGTCAGCCTGATAGCTCAAGTCACCAAGGACCCCAAAACCGTAACTCACCCTACCCTGCCCAGCCCAGCCTGGCATAACCTTTTGGACTTCCCTACCTACCCACCTAGTACCCTTCTTACCCATAGCACTGCCCCTCCTGCACCTGGCACTGCCATTCCTACCCCTGAAACTGCCCCTCCTGCATCTGCCACTGCTGTTCTTTTCCCTAGCACTGCCGCTCCTTCACCTGGCACTGCCATTCCTACCCCTGGAACTACACCTCCAGCACCTGGCACTGCTCTTCTTACTGCTCTTCACTTACTCTTCTTACCCCTAGCACTGCCTCTCGAGCACATGACACTGCTCTTACCCCTAGCACTGCCTCTCCTGCACCTGGCAATCCTCGTACCCCTAGCACTGCCCCTCCTGCACCAGGAACTGCATTTCTTGCCCCTAGCCATACTAGCCCTGCCTCTCCTGGACCGGGCACTGCTCTACTTACCCTTAGTACTGCATCTCTATCATCTGGCACTGCACTTCTTACCCCTAGAACTGCCCATCTTGCATCTGGCACTGCACTTCTTACCCCTAGCACTGCCCCTCCTGCACCTGGCACTGATCTTCTTATCCATAGCACTGCCCCTCCTGCACTGGGCACAGCTCTTCTTACCCCTAGCACTGCCCCTCCTGCCATTGGCACTGCAATTCCTACCCCTGGAACTGTCCCTCCTGCAACTGGCACCACTCTTCTCACCCCAAGCACTGCCTCTCCTGCACCTGGCATGGCTCTTCTTAACCCTAGCACTGCCCCTCCTGCACCTGGCACTGCACTTCTTACCGCTAGCACTGCCCCTCCTGCACCTGGCACTGCACATCTTACCCCTAGCACTGCCCCCTCCTGCACCTGGCACTGCACTTCTTACCCCTAGCACTGCCTCTCCTGCACCTGGCATGGCTCTTCTTAACCCTAGCACTGCCCCTCCTGCACTGGGCACAGCTCTTCTTACCCCTAGCACTGCCCCTCCTGCCATTGGCACTGCAATTCCTACCCCTGGAACTGTCCCTCCTGCAACTGGCACCACTCTTCTCACCCCAAGCACTGCCTCTCCTGCACCTGGCATGGCTCTTCTTAACCCTAGCACTGCCCCTCCTGCACCTGGCACTGCACTTCTTACCGCTAGCACTGCCCCTCCTGCACCTGGCACTGCACATCTTACCCCTAGCACTGCCCCTCCTGCACCTGGCACTGCACTTCTAATCCCTAGCACTGCCTCTCCTGCACCTGGCACTGCTCTTCTTACCCCAAGCACTGCCCCTCCTGCACATGGCACTGATCTTCTTACCCCTAGCACTGCCCCTTCTGCACATGTCACTGCTCTTATTACCCCTAGCACTGCCTTTTCTGCACATGGCACTGCTCTTCTTACCCCTAGCACTGCCCCTCCTGCACCTGGCACTGCTCTTCCTACCCCCAGCACTGCCCCTCCTGCACCTGGAACTGCCCCTCCTGCACTTGGCACTGCTCTTCTTACCCATAGCACTGCCCCATCTGCACCTGGTATTACTCTTCTTACCCCTAGTACTGCCCCTCCTGCACCGAACATTGCTCTTCTTACCCCTAGCACTGCCCCTCCCGCACCTAGAACTGCTCTTCAAACCCCTAGCACTGCCCCTCCTGCACCTGCTCTTCTTACCCCTAGCACTGCCCCTCCTGCACCTGGTACTGCTCCTCGTACCCCTAGCACTGCCCCTCCTGCACCTGGCACTGCCAATCCTACCCCTGGAACTGCCCCTCCTACACCTGACAATGCATTTCCTACACCTGACACTGCACTTCTTACACCTTGCACAACCCCCTGCACCTGGCACTGCTCTTCTTACCCCTAGCACAGCCCCTCCAGCACCTGGCACTTCTCTGCATACCCCTAGCACAGCCTCTCCGGCACTGGAACTGCTCTTCTTACCACTAGCACCGCCCCTCCTTCACCTGGCACTGCTCTTCTTACCCCTAGCACTACCCCTCCTGCACCTGGCACTGATCTTATCCCTAGCACTGCCACTCCTGCACCTGGCATGCCTCTTTTTACCCCTAGCACTGCCCCTCTTGCACTTGGCACTGCACTTCCTACCCCTAGGACTGTCTCTCCTGCACCTGGCACTGCACTTCTTACCGCTAGCACTGCCCCTCCTGCACCTGGCACTGCATGTCTTACCCCTAGCACTGCCCCATCCTGCACCTGGCACTGCACTTCTAACACCTAGCACTGCCTCTCCTGCACCTGGCACTGCTCTTCTTACCACTAGCACTGCCCCTCTTGCACCTGGCACTGATCTTTCTGCCCCTAGCACTGCCCCTCCTACACCTGACACTGCCTTTCCTACAACTAACACTGCACTTCTTACACCTTGCACAACCCCCCTGCACATGGCACTGCTCTTCTTACCCCTAGCACTGCCCCTCCTGCACCTGGCACTGCTCTTCTTACCCCCAGCACTGCTCCTCATGCACCTGGCACTGATCTTCTTACCCCTAGCACTGCCCCTTCTGCACGTCACTGCTCTTATTACCACTAGCACTGCCTTTTCTGCACATGGCACTGCTCTTCTTACCCCTAGCACTGCCCCTCCTGCACCTGGCACTGCTCTTCTTATCCCCAGCACTGCCCCTCCTGCACCTGGCACTGTCATTCCTACCCCTGGAACTGCCCCTCCTGCACATGGCACTGATCTTCTTACCCCTAGCACTGCCCCTTCTGCACATGTCACTGCTCTTGTTACCCCTAGCACTGCCTTTTCTGCACCTAACACTGCTCTTCTTACCCCTACCACTGCCCCTCCCGCACCTAGAACTGCTCTTCAAAAACCTAGCCCTGCCCCTCCTGCACCAGGCACTGCTCTTCTTACCCCTAGCACTGCCCCTCCTGCACCTGGCACTGCTCCTCGTACCCCTAGCACTGCATGTCCTGCACCTGGCACTGCACTTCTTACCCCTAGCACTGCCCCTCTTGCACCTGGCACTGCCATTCCTACCCCTGGAACTGCCCCTCCTACACCTGACACTGCCTTTCCTACAACTGACACTGCACTTCTTACACCTTGCACAACCCGCCTGCACCTGGCACTGCTCTTCTTACCCCTAGCACAGCCCCTCCCGCACCTGGCACTTCTCTGCATACCCCTAGCACAGTCTCTCCTGCACTGGAACTGCTCTTCTTACCCCTAGCACCGCCCCTCCTTCACCTGGCACTGCTCTTCTTACCCCTAGCACAGCCCCTCCTGCACCTGGCACTTCTCTTCTTACCACTAGAACTGCCTCTCCTGCACCTGGCACTGGTCTTCTTACCCCTAGAACTGCCCATCTTGCATCTGGCACTGCACTTCCTACCCCTAGCACTCCCCTCCTGCACCTGGCACTGATCTTATCCCTAGCACTGCACCTCCTGCACCTGGCACGGCTCTTTTTACCCCTAGCACTGCCCCTCCTGCACCTGGCACTGCACTTCCTACCCCTAGCACTGTCTCTCCTGCACCTGGCACTGCACTTCTTACCGGTAGCACTGCCCCTCCTTCACCTGGCACTGCACGTCTTACCCCTAGCACTGCCCCATCCTGCACCTGGCACTGCACTTCTAACCCCTAGCACTGCCTCTCCTGCACCTGGCACTGCTCTTCTTACCACTAGCACTGCCCCTCCTGCACCTGGCACTGATCTTTTTTCCCCTAGCACTGCCCCTTCTGCACATATCACTGCACTGCTTACCCCTAGCACTGCCTCTTCTGCACATGGCACTGCTCTTCTTACCCCTAGTACTGCCACTCCTGCCATTGGCACTGCAATTCCTATCCCTGGTACAGTCCCTCCTGCACCTCGCAGCACTCTTCTCACCCCAAGCACTGCCTGTCCTCCACCTGGCACTGCACATCTTACCCCTAGCACTGCCCCCTCCTGCACCTGGCACTGCACTTCTAACCCCTAGCACTGCCTCTCCTGCACCTGGCACTGCTCTTCTTACCCCTAGCACTGCCCCTCCTGCACATGGCACTGATCTTCTTACCCCTAGCACTGCCCCTCCTGCACATGACACTGATCTTCTTACCCCTAGCACTGCCCCTTCTGCACATGTCACTGCTCTTATTACCCATAGCAATGCCTTTTCTGCACATGGCACTGCTCTTATTACCCATAGCAATGCCTTTTCTGCACATGGCACTGCTCTTCTTACCCCTAGCACTGCCCCTCCTGCACCTGGCACTGCTCTTCTTACCCCCAGCACTGCCCCTCATGCATCTGGCACTGATCTTCTTACCCCTAGCACTGCCCCTTCTGCACATGTCACTGCTCTTATTACCACTAGCACTGCCTTTTCTGCACATGGCACTGCTCTTCTTACCCCTAGCACTGCCCCTCCTGCACCTGGCACTGCTCTTCTTCCCCCCAGCACTGCCCCTCCTGCACCTGGCACTGCCATTCCTACCCCTGGAACTGCCCCTCCTGCACCTGGTACTACTCTTCTTACCCCTAGCACTGCCCCTGCTGCACCTGGCACTGCTCTTCTTACCCCTAGCACTGCCCCTCCTGCACCTGGCACTGCTCTTCTTAGCCCCAGCACTGCCCCTCCTGCACCTGGCACTGCCATTCCTACCCCTGGAACTGCCCCTCCTGCACATGGCACTGATCTTCTTACCCCTAGCACTGCCCCTTCTGCACATGTCACTGCTCTTATTACCCCTAGCACTGCCTTTTCTGCACATAACACTGCTCTTCTTACCCCTACTACTGCCCCTCCCGCACCTAGAACTGCTCTTCAAACCCCTAGTCCTGCCCCTCCTGCACCTGGCACTGCTCTTCTTACCCCTAGCACTACCCCTCCTGCACCTGGCACTGCTCCCATACCCCTAGCACTGCCTGTCCTGCACCTGGCACTGCACTTCTTACCCCTAGCACTGCCCCTCTTGCACCTGGCACTGCCATTCCTACCCCTGGAACTGCCCCTCCTACACCTGACACTGCTTTTCCTACACCTAACACTGCACTTCTTACACCTTGCACAACCCCCCTGCACCTGGCACTGCTCTTCTTACCCCCAGCACTGCCCCTCATGCTTCTGGCACTGCACTTCTTACCCCTAGCACTGCATCTCCTGCACCTGGTACTGATCTTCTTATCCCTAGCACTGCCCTTCCTGCACCTGGCACTGCTCTTTTTACCCCCAGCACTGCCCCTCCTGCACCTGGCACTGCCATTCCTACCCCTGGAACTGCCCCTCCTGCACTTGGCACTGCTCTTCTTACCCTTAGCACTGCCCCTACTGCACCTGGTACTACTCTTCTTACCCCTAGCACTGCCCCTCCTGCACCTGGCACTGCTCTTCTTACCCCTAGCACTGCCCCTCCTGCACCTGGCACTGCTCTTCTTAGCCCCAGCACTGCCCCTCCTGCACCTGGCACTGCCATTCCTACCCCTGGAACTGCCCCTCCTGCACATGGCACTGATCTTCTTACCCCTAGCACTGCCCCATCTGCACATGTCACTGCTCTTATTACCCCTAGCACTGCCTTTTCTGCACATAACACTGTTCTTCTTATCCCTACCACTGCCCCTCCCGCACCTAGAACTGCTCTTCAAACCCCTAGTCCTGCCCCTCCTGCACCTGGCACTGCTCTTCTTACCCCTAGCACTACCCCTCCTGCACCTGGCACTGCTCCTCGTACCCCTAGCACTGCCTGTCCTGCACATGGCACTGCACTTCTTACCCCTAGCACTGCCCGTCTTGCACCTGGCACTGCCATTCCTACCCCTGGAACTGCCCCTCCTACACCTGACACTGCTTTTCCTACACCTAACACTGCACTTCTTACACCTTGCACAACCCCCCTGCACCTGGCACTGCTCTTCTTACCCCTAGCACTGCCCCTTCTGCACATGTCACTGCTCTTATTACAACTAGCACTGCCTTTTCTGCACATGGCACTGTTCTTCTTACCCCTAGCACTGCCCCTCCTGCACCTGGCACTGCTCTTCTTACCCCCAGCACTGCCCCTCCTGCACCTGGCACTGCTCTTCTTACCCCTAGCACTGCCCCTCCTGCACCTGGCACTGCTCTTCTTACCCTTAGCACTGCCCCTACTGCACCTGGTACTACTCTTCTTACCCCTAGCACTGCCCCTCCTGCACCTGGCACTGCTCTTCTTACCCCTAGCACTGCCCCTCCTGCACCTGGCACTGCTCTTCTTACACCCAGCACTGCCCCTCCTGCACCTGGCACTGCCATTCCTAACGCTGGAACTGCCCCTCCTGCACATGGCACTGATCTTCTTACCCCTAGCACTGCCCCTTCTGCACATGTCACTGCTCTTATTACCCCAAGCACTGCCTTTTCTGCACCTAACACTGCTCTTCTTACCCCTACCACTGCTCCTCCCGCACGTAGAACTGCTCTTCAAACCCCTAGCCCTGCCCCTCCTGCACCTGGCACTGCTCTTCTTACCCCTAGCACTGCCCCTCCTGCACCTGGCACTGCTCCTCGTACCCCTAGCACTGCCTGTCCTGCACCTGGCACTGCCATTCCTATCCCTGGAACTGCCCCACCTACACCTGACACTGCCTTTCCTACTCCTAACACTGCACTTATACACCTTGCACAACCCCCCTGCACCTGGCACTGCTCTTCTTACCCCTAGCACAGCCCCTCCTGCACCTGGCACTTCTCTTCATACCCCTAGCACTGCCTCTCCTGCACCTGGAACTGCTCTTCTTACCACTAGCACCGCCCCTCCTTCACCTGGCACTGCTCTTCTTACCCCTAGCACAGCCCCTCCTGCACCCGGCACTTCTCTTCTTACCCCTAGCACTGCCTCTCCTGCACCTGGCACTGGTCTTCTTACCCCTAGAACTGCCCATCTTGCATCTGGCACTGCACTTCTACCCCTAGCACTGCCCCTCCTGCACCTGGCACTGATCTTCTTATCCCTAGCACTGTCTCTCCTGCAAGTGGCACTGCACTTCTTACCGCTAGCACTGCCCCTCCTGCACCTGGCACTGCACATCTTACCCATAGCACTGCCCCATCCTGCACCTGGCACTGCACTTCTAAACCCTAGCACTGCCTCTCCTGCACCTGGCACTGCTCTTATTACCACTAGCACTGCCCCTTCTGCACCTGGCACTGATCTTTTTAACCCTAGCACTGCCCCTTCTGCACATGTCACTGCACTTCTTACCCCTAGCATTGCCTCTTCTGCACATGGCACTGCTCTTCTTACCCCTAGCACTGTCCCTACTGCACCTGGAACTCCTCTTCTTACCCCTAGCGCCAACCCTCCTGCACCTGGCACTGCTCTTCTTACCCCCAGCACTGCCCCTCTTGCACCTGGTACTGCCATTCCTACCCCTGGAACTGCCCCTCCTGCACGTGGCACTGCTCTTCTTACCCTTAGCACTGCCCCTCCTGCACCTGGAACTGCCCCTCCTGCACTTGGCACTGCTCTTCTTACCCATAGCACTGCCCCATCTGCACCTGGTATTACTCTTCTTACCCCTAGTACTGCCCCTCCTGCACCGAACATTGCTCTTCTTACCCCTAGCACTGCCTCTCCCGCACCTAGAACTGCTCTTCAAACCCCTAGCACTGCCCCTCCTGCACCTGCTCTTCTTACCCCTAGCACTGCCCCTCCTGCACCTGGTACTGCTCCTCGTACCCCTAGCACTGCCCCTCCTGCACCTGGCACTGCCATTCCTACCCCTGGAACTGCCCCTCCTACACCTGACAATGCATTTCCTACACCTGACACTGCACTTCTTACACCTTGCACAACCCCCCTGCACCTGGCACTGCTCTTCTTACCCCTAGCACAGCCCCTCCAGCACCTGGCACTTCTCTGCATACCCCTAGCACAGCCTCTCCTGCACTGGAACTGCTCTTCTTACCACTAGCACTGCCCCTCCTTCACCTGGCACTGCTCTTCTTACCCCTAGCACTACCCCTCCTGCACCTGGCACTGATCTTATCCCTAGCACTGCCCCTCCTGCACCTGGCATGCCTCTTTTTACCCCTAGCACTGCCCCTCTTGCACTTGGCACTGCACTTCCTACCCCTAGGACTGTCTCTCCTGCACCTGGCACTGAACTTCTTACCGCTAGCACTGCCCCTCCTGCACCTGGCACTGCATGTCTTACCCCTAGCACTGCCCCATCCTGCACCTGGCACTGCACTTCTAACACCTAGCACTGCCTCTCCTGCACCTGGCACTGCTCTTCTTACCACCTAGCACTGCCCCTCTTGCACCTGGCACTGATCTTTCTGCCCCTAGCACTGCCCCTCCTACACCTGACACTGCCTTTCCTACAACTAACACTGCACTTCTTACCCCTAGCACTGCCCCTCCTGCACCTGGCACTGCTCTTCTTACCCCCAGCACTGCCCCTCATGTACCTGGCACTGATCTTCTTACCCCTAGCACTGCCCCTTCTGCACGTCACTGCTCTTATTACCACTAGCACTGCCTTTTCTGCACATGGCACTGCTCTTCTTATCCCCAGCACTGCCCCTCCTGCACCTGGCACTGTCATTCCTACCCCTGGAACTGCCCCTCCTGCACATGGCACTGATCTTCTTACCCCTAGCACTGCCCCTTCTGCACATGTCACTGCTCTTGTTACCCCTAGCACTGCCTTTTCTGCACCTAACTCTGCTCTTCTTACCCCTACCACTGCCCCTCCCGCACCTAGAACTGCTCTTCAAAAACCTAGCCCTGCCCCTCCTGCACCAGGCACTGCTCTTCTTACCCCTAGCACTGCCCCTCCTGCACCTGGCACTGCTCCTCGTACCCCTAGCACTGCCTGTCCTGCACCTGGCACTGCACTTCTTACCCCTAGCACTGCCCCTCTTGCACCTGGCACTGCCATTCCTACCCCTGGAACTGCCCCTCCTACACCTGACACTGCCTTTCCTACACCTGACACTGCACTTCTTACACCTTGCACAACCCGCCTGCACCTGGCACTGCTCTTCTTACCCCTAGCACAGCCCCTCCCGCACCTGGCACTTCTCTGCATACCCCTAGCACAGTCTCTCCTGCACTGGAACTGCTCTTCTTACCCCTAGCACCGCCCCTCCTTCACCTGGCACTGCTCTTCTTACCCCTAGCACAGCCCCTCCTGCACCTGGCACTTCTCTTCTTACCACTAGAACTGCCTCTCCTGCACCTGGCACTGGTCTTCTTACCCCTAGAACTGCCCATCTTGCATCTGGCACTGCACTTCCTACCCCTAGCACTCCCCTCCTGCACCTGGCACTGATCTTATCCCTAGCACTGCACCTCCTGCACCTGGCACGGCTCTTTTACCCCTAGCACTGCCCCTCCTGCACCTGGCACTGCACTTCCTACCCCTAGCACTGTCTCTCCTGCACCTGGCACTGCACTTCTTACCGGTAGCACTGCCCCTCCTTCACCTGGCACTGCACGTCTTACCCCTAGCACTGCCCCATCCTGCACCTGGCACTGCACTTCTAACCCCTAGCACTGCCTCTCCTGCACCTGGCACTGCTCTTCTTACCACTAGCACTGCCCCTCCTGCACCTGGCACTGATCTTTTTCCCCTAGCACTGCCCCTTCTGCACATATCACTGCACTGCTTACCCCTAGCACTGCCTCTTCTGCACATGGCACTGCTCTTCTTACCCCTAGTACTGCCACTCCTGCCATTGGCACTGCAATTCCTACCCCTGGAACAGTCCCTCCTTCACCTGGCAGCACTCTTCTCACCCCAAGCACTGCCTGTCCTCCACCTGGCACTGCACATCTTACCCCTAGCACTGCCCCCTCCTGCACCTGGCACTGCACTTCTAACCCCTAGCACTGCCTCTCCTGCACCTGGCACTGCTCTTCTTACCCCTAGCACTGCCCCTCCTGCACATGGCACTGATCTTCTTACCCCTAGCACTGCCCCTCCTGCACATGACACTGATCTTCTTACCCCTAGCACTGCCCCTTCTGCACATGTCACTGCTCTTATTACCCATAGCAATGCCTTTTCTGCACATGGCACTGCTCTTCTTACCCCTAGCACTGCCCCTCCTGCACCTGGCACTGCTCTTCTTACCCCCAGCACTGCCCCTCATGCATCTGGCACTGATCTTCTTACCCCTAGCACTGCCCCTTCTGCACATGTCACTGTTCTTATTACCACTAGCACTGCCTTTTCTGCACATGGCACTGCTCTTCTTACCCCTAGCACTGACCCTCCTGCACCTGGCACTGCTCTTCTTCCCCCCAGCACTGCCCCTCCTGCACCTGGCACTGCCATTCCTACCCCTGGAACTGCCCCTCCTGCACTTGGCACTGCTCTTACCCTTAGCACTGCCCCTACTGCACCTGGTACTACTCTTCTTACCCCTAGCACTGCCCCTGCTGCACCTGGCACTGCTCTTCTTACCCCTAGCACTGCCCCTCCTGCACCTGGCACTGCTCTTCTTAGCCCCAGCACTGCCCCTCCTGCACCTGGCACTGCCATTCCTACCCCTGGAACTGCCCCTCCTGCACATGGCACTGATCTTCTTACCCCTAGCACTGCCCCTCCTGCACATGTCACTGCTCTTATTACCCCTAGCACTGCCTTTTCTGCACATAACACTGCTCTTCTTACCCCTACTACTGCCCCTCCCGCACCTAGAACTGCTCTTCAAACCCCTAGTCCTGCCCCTCCTGCACCTGGCACTGCTCTTCTTACCCCTAGCACTACCCCTCCTGCACCTGGCACTGCTCCTCATACCCCTAGCACTGCCTGTCCTGCACCTGGCACTGCACTTCTTACCCCTAGCACTGCTCCTCTTGCACCTGGCACTGCCATTCCTACCCCTGGAACTGCCCCTCCTACACCTGACACTGCTTTTCCTACACCTAACACTGCACTTCTTACACCTTGCACAACCCCCCTGCACCTGGCACTGCTCTTCTTACCCCCAGCACTGCCCCTCATGCTTCTGGCACTGCACTTCTTACCCCTAGCACTGCACCTCCTGCACCTGGTACTGATCTTCTTATCCCTAGCACTGCCCTTCCTGCACCTGGCACTGCTCTTCTTACCCCCAGCACTGCCCCTCCTGCACCTGGCACTGACATTCCTACCCCTGGAACTGCCCCTCCTGCACTTGGCACTGCTCTTCTTACCCTTAGCACTGCCCCTACTGCACCTGGTACTACTCTTCTTACCCCTAGCACTGCCCCTCCTGCAGCTGGCACTGCTCTTCTTACCCCTAGCACTGCCCCTCCTGCACCTGGCACTGCTCTTCTTAGCCCCAGCACTGCCCCTCCTGCACCTGGCACTGCCATTCCTACCCCTGGAACTGCCCCTCCTGCACATGGCACTTATCTTCTTACCCCTAGCACTGCCCCATCTGCACATGTCACTGCTCTTATTACCCCTAGCACTGCCTTTTCTGCACATAACACTGTTCTTCTTATCCCTACCACTGCCCCTCCCGCACCTAGAACTGCTCTTCAAACCCCTAGTCCTGTCCCTCCTGCACCTGGCACTGCTCTTCTTACCCCTAGCACTACCCCTCCTACACCTGGCACTGCTCCTCGTACCCCTAGCACTGCCTGTCCTGCACCTGGCACTGCACTTCTTACCCCTAGCACTGCCCCTCTTGCACCTGGCACTGCCATTCCTACCCCTGGAACTGCCCCTCCTACACCTGACACTGCTTTTCCTACACCTAACACTGCACTTCTTACACCTTGCACAACCCCCTGCACCTGGCACTGCTCTTCTTACCCCTAGCACTGCCCCTTCTGCACATGTCACTGCTCTTATTACAACTAGCACTGCCTTTTCTGCACATGGCACTGTTCTTCTTACCCCTAGCACTGCCCCTCCTGCACCTGGCACTGCTCTTCTTTCCCCCAGCACTGCCCCTCCTGCACCTGGCACTGCCATTCCTACCACTGGAACTGCCCCTCCTGCACTTGGCACTGCTCTTCTTACCCTTAGCACTGCCCCTACTGCACCTGGTACTACTCTTCTTACCCCTAGCACTGCCCCTTCTGCACCTGGCACTGCTCTTCTTACCCCTAGCACTGCCCCTCCTGCACCTGGCACTGCTCTTCTTCCACCCAGCACTGCCCCTCCTGCACCTGGCACTGCCATTCCTAACGCTGGAACTGCCCCTCCTGCACATGGCACTGATCTTCTTACCCCTAGCACTGCCCCTTCTGCACATGTCACTGCTCTTATTACCCCAAGCACTGCCTTTTCTGCACCTAACACTGCTCTTCTTACCCCTACCACTGCTCCTCCCGCACGTGGAACTGCTCTTCAAACCCCTAGCCCTGCCCCTCCTGCACCTGGCACTGCTCTTCTTACCCCTAGCACTGCCCCTCCTGCACCTGGCACTGCTCCTCGTACCCCTAGCACTGCCTGTCCTGCACCTGGCACTGCCATTCCTACCCCTGGAACTGCCCCACCTACACCTGACACTGCCTTTCTTACACCTAACACAGCACTTATACACCTTGCACAACCCCCCTGCACCTGGCACTGCTCTTCTTACCCCTAGCACAGCCCCTCCTGCAGCTGGCACTTCTCTTCATACCCCTAGCACTGCCTCTCCTGCACCTGGAACTGCTCTTCTTACCACTAGCACCGCCCCTCCTTCACCTGGCACTGCTCTTCTTACCCCTAGCACAGCCCCTCCTGCACCCGGCACTTCTCTTCTTACCCCTAGCACTGCCTCTCCTGCACCTGGCACTGGTCTTCTTACCCCTAGAACTGCCCATCTTGCATCTGGCACTGCACTTCTTACCCCTAGCACTGCCCCTCCTGCACCTGGCACTGATCTTCTTATCCCTAGCACTGTCTCTCCTGCAAGTGGCACTGCACTTCTTACCGCTAGCACTGCCCCTCCTGCACCTGGCACTGCACGTCTTACCCATAGCACTGCCCCATCCTGCACCTGGCACTGCACTTCTAAACCCTAGCACTGCCTCTCCTGCACCTGGCACTGCTCTTATTACCACTAGCACTGCCCCTTCTGCACCTGGCACTGATCTTTTTAACCCTAGCACTGCCCCTTCTGCACATGTCACTGCACTTCTTACCCCTAGCATGGCCTCTTCTGCACATGGCACTGCTCTTCTTACCCCTAGCACTGTCCCTACTGCACCTGGAACTCCTCTTCTTACCCCTAGCGCCAACCCTCCTGCACCTGGCACTGCTCTTCTTACCCCCAGCACTGCCCCTCTTGCACCTGGTACTGCCATTCCTACCCCTGGAACTGCCCCTCCTGCACGTGGCACTGCTCTTCTTACCCTTAGCACTGCCCCTACTTCACCTGGTACTACTCTTCTTACCCCTAGTACTGCCCCTCCTGCACCTAACACTGCTCTTCTTACCCCTACCACTGCCCTTCCCGCACCTAGAACTGCTCTTCAAACCTCTAGCACTGCCCCTCCTACACCTGGCACTGCTCTTCTTACCCCTAGCACTGCCCCTCCTGCACCGGGCACTGCTCCTCGTACCCCTAGCACTGCCTGTCCTGCACCTGGCACTGCACTTCTTACCCCTAGCACTGCGCCTCCTGCACCTGGCAGTGCCATTCCTACTCCTGGAACTGCCCCTCCTACACCTGACACTGCCTTTCCTACACCTAACACTGCACTTCTTACACCTTGCACAACCCCCCTACACCTGGCACTGCTCTTCGTACCCCTAGCACAGCCCCTCCTGCACCTGGCACTTCTCTTCATACCCCTAGCACTGCCTCTCCTGCACCTGGAACTGCTCTTCTTACCCCTAGCACTGCCCCTCCTTCACCTGGCACTGCTTTCTTACCCCTAGCACAGCCCCTCCTGCACCTGGCACTTCTCTTACCCCTAGCACTGCCTCTTCTGCACCTGGCACTAATCTTCTTACCCCTAGAACTGCCCATCTTGCATCTGGCACTGCACTTCTTACCCCTAGCACTGCCCCTCCTGAACTTGGCACCTGCACCTGGCAATGCACTTCTTACCCCTAGCACTGTCTGTCCTGCACCTGGCACTGCACTTCTTACCACTACCACTGCCCCTCCTGCACCTGGCACTGCACGTCTTACCCATAGCACTGCCCCATCCTGCACTTGGCACTGCACTTCTAACCCCTAGTACTGCCTCTCCTGCACCTGGCACTGCTCTTCTTACCCCTAGCACTGCCCCTCCTGCACCTGGCACTGATCTTTTTACCCCTAGCACTGCCCCTTCTGCACATGTCACTGCACTTCTTACCCCTAGCACTGCCTCTTCTGCACATGGCACTGCTCTTCTTACCCCTAGCACTGTCCCTACTGCACCTGGAACTCCTCTTCTTACCCCTAGCACTGCCCCTCCTGCATCTGGCACTGCTCTTCTTACCCCCAGCACTGCCCCTCCTGCACCTGGCACTCCCATTCCTACCCCTGGAACTGCCCCTCCTGCACTTGGCACTGCTCTTATTACCCTTAGCACTGCCCCTCCTGCACCAGGTATTGCTCTTCTTACCCCTAGTACTGCCCCTCCTACACCTAACACTGCTCTTCTTACCCCTAGCACTGCCCCTCCTGCACATGACACTGCCATTTCTACCCTGGAACTGCCCCTCCTCCACTTGGCACTGCTCTTCTTACCCATAGCACTGAACCTCCCGCACCTAGCACCGCTCTTCTTACCCCTAAGACTGCCCCTCCTGCACCTGGCACTGCTTCTCGTACACCTAGCACTGCCTGTCCTGCACCTGGCACTGTACTTCTTACCCCTAGCAATGTCCCCTCCTGCACCTGGCATTGCCATTCCTACCCCTGGAACTGCCCCTCCTACACCTGACACTGCCTTTCCTACACCTGACACTGCACTTCTTACACCTTGCACTGCCCCTCCTGCACCTGGCACAGCTCTTCTTACCCCTAGCACAGCCCCTCCTTCACCTGGCACTGCTCTTCTTACAAAAACATGAGAGAGAGAAAGGGATTTCCACAAATGTGGAGGGGAATACTCCTGATCCCCTTTAAATTAAATAAACAAACAATAAGAGGAGTACAACCAGGAGACACAGCAAGGTCTCCAAAGTATTGGGATAAAGGGCACAAGAGAGGAAAAGTCCTTTCTTAAGAAGACCCCTCACTCACCAACCTGGTTGGTGACATGCTTCATCATCGGGGTCCCACCCGAATGGCCGAATGACAACCGGGTGTGCTTCGACACCTGATTACAGTGGAGCAGGTTTGTTTTCTGTGTGGGTGAGTGAACTGGTGATTTAAAAATTGGCCAAATATAACTCAAAATTAGTATTTTAATAATAGAGCACCTGGACAATATTAAAAATGAATCATAAGACACCCTTTTGGTTAAATTGACCAACTGGTATCTTTAAGTAAAAAAATGTGCAGGAAAGTGCGAAAAAAGGGTCTACATGTTTCAACCTATTGTCGGTAATACTAGGTTTTCGTCAGGACCAAGAGTACGTGACCCGGGCGGTCTACACACGCTAAGGTGTACCCTTCCCTTGATCACTGTTACCTAACTCTGTACTCACAGTTAGGAGACCCGAGCTGTGGCAGGTCTGTATTCTAGGCGCAGCAGCCGGTGACTGGTGACTCGCTATTACGCAACTGAGCCAGCACCACGACCCCTACTCCCATGAAGCACGCAATCATGCGTTACATAGTTTTTTCCTTTCAACTATTCGGATGAAAGGTCTCCTAACTGTGAGTACAGAGTTAGGTAACAGTGATCAAGGGCAGGGTACACCTTAGCGTGTGTAGACCGCCCGGGTCACGTACTCTTGGTCCTGACGAAAACCTAGTATTACCGACAATAGGTTGAAACATGTAGACCCTTTTTTTCGCACTTTTCTGCACATTTTTTTACTTAAAGATACCAGTTGGTCAATTTAACCAAAAGGGTGTCTTATGATTCATTTTTAATATTGTCCAGGTGCTCTATTATTAAAATACTAATTTTGAGTTATATTTGGCCAATTTTTAAATCACCATTTCACTCACCCACACAGAAAACAAACCTGCTCCACTGTAATCAGGTGTCGAAGCACACCCGGTTGTCATTCGGCCATTCGGGTGGGACCCCGATGATGAAGCATGTCACCAACTAGGTTGGTGAGTGAGGGGTCTTCTTAAGAAAGGACATTTCCTCTCTTGTGCCCTTTATCCAAATACTTTGGAGACCTTGCTGTGTCTCCTGGTTGTACTCCTCTTATTGTTTGTTTACTGCTCTTCTTACCCCTAGCACAGCCCCTCCTGCACCCGGCACTTCTCTTCTTACCCCTAGAACTGCCTCTCCTGCACCTGGCACTGGTCTTCTTACCCCTAGAACTGCCCATCTTGCATCTGGCACTGCACTTCTTACCCCTAGCACTGCCCCTCCTGCACCTGGCACTGATCTTCTTATCCCTAGCACTGTCTCTCCTGCACCTGGCACTGCACTTCTTACCGCCTAGCACTGCCCCTCCTGCACCTGGCACTGCACGTCTTACCCATAGCACTGCCCCATCCTGCACCTGGCACTGCACTTCTAACCCCTAGCACTGCCTCTCCTGCACCTGGCACTGCTCTTATTACCACTCGCACTGCCCCTTCTGCACCTGGCACTGATCTTTTTAACCCTAGCACTGCCCCTTCTGCACATGTCACTGCACTTTTTACCCCTAGCATTGCCTCTTCTGCACATGGCACTGCTCTTCTTACCCCTAGCACTGTCCCTACTGCACCTGGAACTCATCTTCTTACCCCTAGCACTGCCCCTCCTGCACCTGGCACTGCTCTTCTTACCCCCAGCACTGCCCCTCCTGCACCTGGCACTGCACGTCTTACCCATAGCACTGCCCCATCCTGCACCTGGCACTGCACTTCTAAACCCTAGCACTGCCTCTCCTGCACCTGGCACTGCTCTTATTACCGCTAGCACTGCCCCTTCTGCACCTGGCACTGATCTTTTTAACCCTAGCACTGCCCCTTCTGCACATGTCACTGCACTTCTTACCCCTAGCATTGCCTCTTCTGCACATGGCACTGCTCTTCTTACCCCTAGCACTGTCCCTACTGCACCTGGAACTCCTCTTCTTACTCCCTAGCACCAACCCTCCTGCACCTGGCACTGCTCTTCTTACCCCCAGCACTGCCCCTCTTGCACCTGGTACTGCCATTCCTACCCCTGGAACTGCCCCTCCTGCACGTGGCACTGCTCTTCTTACCCTTAGCACTGCCCCTACTGCACCTGGTACTACTCTTCTTACCCCTCCTGCACCTAACACTGCTCTTCTTACCCCTACCACTGCCCTTCCCGCACCTAGAACTGCTCTTCAAACCTCTAGCACTGCCCCTCCTACACCTGGCACTGCTCTTCTTACCCCTAGCACTGCCCCTCCTGCACCGAGCACTGCTCCTCGTACCCCTAGCACTGCCTGTCCTGCACCTGGCACTGCACTTCTTACCCCTGGCAGTGCCATTCCTACTCCTGGAACTGCCCCTCCTACACCTGACACTGCCTTTCCTACACCTAACACTGCACTTCTTACACCTTGCACAACCCCCTACACCTGGCACTGCTCTTCGTACCCCTAGCACAGCCCCTCCTGCACCTGGCACTTCTCTTCATACCCCTAGCACTGCCTCTCCTGCACCTGGAACTGCTCTTCTTACCCCTAGCACTGCCCCTCCTTCACCTGGCAGTGCTTTCTTACCCCTAGCACAGCCCCTCCTGCACCTGGCACTTCTCTTCTTACCCCTAGCACTGCCTCTCCTGCACCTGGCACTAATCTTCTTATCCCTAGAACTGCCCATCTTGCATCTGGCACTGCACTTCTTACCCCTAGCACTGCCCCTCCTGCACTTGGCACCTGCACCTGGCAATGCACTTCTTACCCTAGCACTGTCTCTCCTGCACCTGGCACTGCACTTCTTACCACTAGCACTGCCCCTCCTGCACCTGGCACTGCACGTCTTACGCATAGCACTGCCCCATCCTGCACTTGGCACTGCACTTCTAACCCCTAGTACTGCCTCTCCTGCACCTGGCACTGCTCTTCTTACCCCTAGCACTGCCCCTCCTGCACCTGGCACTGATCTTTTTACTCCTAGCACTGCCCCTTCTGCACATGTCACTGCACTTCTTACCCCTAGCACTGCCTCTTCTGCACATGGCACTGCTCTTCTTACCCCTAGCACTGTCCCTACTGCACCTGGAACTCCTCTTCTTACCCCTAGCTCTGCCCCTCCTGCATCTGGCACTGCTCTTCTTACCCCCAGCACTGTCCCTCCTGCACCTGGCACTCCCATTCCTACCCCTGGAACTGCCCCTCCTGCACTTGGCACTGCTCTTATTACCCTTAGCACTGCCCCTCCTGTACCAGGTATTGCTCTTCTTACCCCTAGTACTGCCCCTCCTACACCTAACACTGCTCTTCTTACCCCTAGTACTGCCCCTCCTGCACATGACACTGCCATTTCTACCCTGGAACTGCCCCTCCTCCACTTGGCACTGCTCTTCTTACCCATAGCACTGAACCTCCCGCACCTAGCACTGCTCTTCTTACCCCTAAGACTGCCCCTCCTGCACCTGGCACTGCTTCTCGTACACCTAGCACTGCCTGTCCTGCACCTGGCACTGTACTTCTTACCCCTAGCACTGTCCCCTTCTGCACCTGGCATTGCCATTCCTACCCCTGGAACTGCCCCTCCTACACCTGACACTGCCTTTCCTACACCTGACACTGCACTTCTTACACCTTGCACTGCCCCTCCTGCACCTGGCACAGCTCTTCTTACCCCTAGCACAGCCCCTCCTTCACCTGGCACTGCTCTTCTTACAAAAACATGAGAGAGAGAAAGGGATTTCCACAAATGTGGAGGGGAATACTCCTGATCCCCTTTAAATTAAATAAACAAACAATAAGAGGAGTACAACCAGGAGACACAGCAAGGTCTCCAAAGTATTGGGATAAAGGGCACAAGAGAGGAAATGTCCTTTCTTAAGAAGACCCCTCACTCACCAACCTGGTTGGTGACATGCTTCATCATCGGGGTCCCACCCGAATGGCCGAATGCCAACCGGGTGTGCTTCGACACCTGATTACAGTGGAGCAGGTTTGTTTTCTGTGTGGGTGAGTGAAATGGTGATTTAAAAATTGGCCAAATATAACTCAAAATTAGTATTTTAATAATAGAGCACCTGGACAATATTAAAAATGAATCATAAGACACCCTTTTGGTTAAATTGACCAACTGGTATCTTTAAGTAAAAAAATGTGCAGAAAAGTGCGAAAAAAAGGGTCTACATGTTTCAACCTATTGTCGGTAATACTAGGTTTTCGTCAGGACCAAGAGTACGTGACCCGGGCGGTCTACACACGCTAAGGTGTACCCTGCCCTTGATCACTGTTACCTAACTCTGTACTCACAGTTAGGAGACCCGAGCTGTGGCAGGTCTGTATTCTAGGCGCAGCAGCCGGTGACTGGTGACTCGCTATTACGCAACTGAGCCAGCACCACGACCCCTACTCCCATGAAGCACGCAATCATGCGTTACATAGTTTTTTCCTTTCAACTATTCGGATGAAAGGTCTCCTAACTGTAGAGTACAGAGTCAGGTAACAGTGATCAAGGGCAGGGTACACCTTAGCGTGTGTAGACCGCCCGGGTCACGTACTCTTGGTCCTGACGAAAACCTAGTATTACCGACAATAGGTTGAAACATGTAGACCCTTTTTTCGCACTTTTCTGCACATTTTTTTACTTAAAGATACCAGTTGGTCAATTTAACCAAAAGGGTGTCTTATGATTCATTTTTAATATTGTCCAGGTGCTCTATTATTAAAATACTAATTTTGAGTTATATTTGGCCAATTTTTAAATCACCATTTCACTCACCCACACAGAAAACAAACCTGCTCCACTGTAATCAGGTGTCGAAGCACACCCGGTTGGCATTCGGCCATTCGGGTGGGACCCCGATGATGAAGCATGTCACCAACCAGGTTGGTGAGTGAGGGGTCTTCTTAAGAAAGGACATTTCCTCTCTTGTGCCCTTTATCCCAATACTTTGGAGACCTTGCTGTGTCTCCTGGTTGTACTCCTCTTATTGTTTGTTTACTGCTCTTCTTACCCCTAGCACAGCCCCTCCTGCACCCGGCACTTCTCTTCTTACCCCTAGCACTGCCTCTCCTGCACCTGGCACTGGTCTTCTTACCCCTAGAACTGCCCATCTTGCATCTGGCACTGCACTTCTTACCCCTAGCACTGCCCCTCCTGCACCTGGCACTGATCTTCTTATCCCTAGCACTTTCTCTCCTGCACCTGGCACTGCACTTCTTACCGCTAGCACTGCCCCTCCTGCACCTGGCACTGCATGTCTTACCCATAGCACTGCCCCATCCTGCACCTGGCACTGCACTTCTAACCCCTAGCACTGCCTCTCCTGCACCTGGCACTGCTCTTATTACCACTCGCACTGCCCCTTCTGCACCTGGCACTGATCTTTTAACCCTAGCACTGCCCCTTCTGCACATGTCACTGCACTTTTACCCCTAGCATTGCCTCTTCTGCACATGGCACTGCTCTTCTTACCCCTAGCACTGTCCCTACTGCACCTGGAACTCATCTTCTTACCCCTAGCACTGCCCCTCCTGCACCTGGCACTGCTCTTCTTACCCCCAGCACTGCCCCTCCTGCACCTGGCACTGCCGTGTTACCGATAGCACTGCCCCATCCTGCACCTGGCACTGCACTTCTAAACCCTAGCACTGCCTCTCCTGCAGCTGGCACTGCTCTTATTACCCCTAGCACTGTCCCTACTGCACCTGGAACTCCTCTTCTTACCCCTAGCACTGCCCCTCCTGCATCTGGCACTGCTCTTCTTACCCCCAGCACTGTCCCTCCTGCACCTGGCACTCCCATTCCTACCCCTGGAACTGCCTCTCCTGCACTTGGCACTGCTCTTATTACCCTTAGCACTGCCCCTCCTGCACCAGGTATTGTTCTTCTTACCCCTAGTACTGCCCCTCCTACACCTAACACTGCTCTTCTTACCCCTAGCACTGCCCCTCCTGCACATGACACTGCCATTTCTACCCTGGAACTGCCCCTCCTCCACTTGGCACTGCTCTTCTTACCCATAGCACTGAACCTCCCGCACCTAGCACCGCTCTTCTTACCCCTAAGACTGCCCCTCCTGCACCTGGCACTGCTTCTCGTACACCTAGCACTGCCTGTCCTGTACCTGGCACTGTACTTCTTACCCCTAGCACTGTCCCCTCCTGCACCTGGCATTGCCATTTCTACCCTGGAACTGCCCCTCCTACACCTGGCACTGCTCTTCTTACCCCTAAGACTGCCCCTCCTGCACCTGGCACTGCTTCTCGTACACCTAGCACTGCCTGTCCTGCACCTGGCACTGTACTTCTTACCCCTAGCACTGTCCCCTCCTGCACCTGGCATTGCCATTCCTGCCCCTGGAACGCCCCCCCTACACCTGACACTGCCTTTCCTACACCTGACACTACACTTCTTACACCTTGCACTCCCCCTCCTGCACCTGGCACAGCTCTTCTTACCCCTAGCACAGCCCCTCCTGCACCTGGCACTTCTCTTCATACCCCTAGCACTGCTTCTCCTGCACCTGGAACTGCTCTTCTTACCCCTAGCACCGCCCCTCCTGCACCTGGTGCTGCTCTTCTTAAACATAGAACTGCCTCTCCTGCACCTGGCACTAGTCTTCTTACCCCTAGCACTGCCCCTCATGCACCTGGCACTGGTCTTCTTACCCCTAGCACAGCACGTCCTGCACCTGGCACTTCTCTTCTTACCCCTAGCACTGCCTCTCCTGCACCTGGAACTGCTCTTCTTACCCCTAGCACCGCCCCTCCTGCATCTGGCACTGCACTTCTTACCCCTAGCACTGCCCCTCCTGCACCTGTCACTGATCTTCTTATCCCTAGCACTGTCTCTCCTGCACCTGGCACTGCACTTCTTACCGCTAGCACTGCCCCTCCTGCACCTGGCACTGCACGTCTTACCCATAGCACTGCCCCATCCTGTACCTGCCACTGCACTTCTAACCCCTAGCACTGCCTCTCCTGCACCTGGCACTGCTCTTATTACCACTAGCACTGCCCCTTCTGCACATGTCACTGCACTTCTTACCCCTAGCATTGCCTCTTCTGCACATGGCACTGCTTTTCTTACCCCTAGCACTGTCCCTACTGCACCTGGAACTCATCTTCTTACCCTTAGCACTGCCCCTCCTGCACCTGGCACTGCTCTTCTTACCCCCAGCACTGCCCCTCCTGCACCTGGTACTGCCATTCATACCCCTGGAACTGCCCCTCCTGCACTTGGCAGTGCTCTTCTTACCCTTAGCACTGCCCCTACTGCACCTGGTACTGCTCTTCTTACCCCTAGTACTGCCCCTCCTGCACCTAACACTGCTCTTCTTACCCCTACCACTGCCCTTCCGCACCTAGAACTGCTCTTCAAACCTCTAGCACTGCCCCTCCTACACCTGGCACTGCTCTTCTTACCCCTAGCACTGCCCCTCCTGCACCTGGCACTGCTCCTCGTACCCCTAGCCTGCCTGTCCTGCACCTGGCACTGCACTTCTTACCCCTAGCACTGCCCCTCCTGCACCTGGCAGTGCCATTCCTACCCCTGGAACTGCCCCTCCTACACCTGACACTGCCTTTCCTACACCTAACACTGCACTTCTTACACCTTGCATAACCCCCTACACCTGACACTGCTCTTCTTACCCCTAGCACAGCCCCTCCTGCACCTGGCACTTCTCTTCATACCCCTAGCACTGCCTCTCCTGCACCTGGAACTTCTCTTCTTACCCCTAGCACTGCCCCTCCTTCACCTGGCACTGCTCTTCTTACCCCTAGCACAGCCCCTCCTGCACCTGGCACTTCTCTTCTTACCCCTAGCACTGCCTCTCCTGCACCTGGCACTAATCTTCTTACCCCTAGAACTGCCCATCTTGCATCTGGCACTGCACTTCGTACCCCTATCACTGCCCCTCCTGCACCTGGCACTGATCTTCTTATCCCTAGCACTGCCCCTTCTGCAGCTGGCACAGCTCTTTTTACCCCTAGCACTGCCCCTCCTGCACCTGGCACTGCACTTCTTACCCCTAGCACTGTCTCTCCTGCACCTGGCACTGCATTTCTTACCACCAGCACTGCCCCTCCTGCACCTGGCACTGCACGTCTTACCCATAGCACTGCCCCATTTTGCACTTGGCACTGCACTTCTAACCCCTAGCACTGCCTCTCCTGCACCAGGCACTGCTCTTCTTACCCCTAGCACTGCCCCTCCTGCACCTGGTACTGCTCCTCGTACCCCTAGCACTGCCCCTCCGGCACCTGGCACTGCCATTCCTACCCCTGGAACTGCCCCTCCTACACCTGACAATGCATTTCCTACACCTGACACTGCACTTCTTACACCTTGCACAACCCCCTGCACCTGGCACTGCTCTTCTTACCCCTAGCACAGCCCCTCCAGCACCTGGCACTTCTCTGCATACCCCTAGCACAGCCTCTCCTGCACTGGAACTGCTCTTCTTACCACTAGCACCGCCCCTCCTTCACATTGCACTGCTCTTCTTACCCCTAGCACTACCCCTCCTGCACCTGGCACTGATCTTATCCCTAGCACTGCCCCTCCTGCACCTGGCATGCCTCTTTTTACCCCTAGCACTGCCCCTCCTGCACTTGGCACTGCACTTACTACCCCTAGGACTGTCTCTCCTGCACCTGGCACTGCACTTCTTACTGCTAGCACTGCCCCTCCTGCACCTGGCACTGCATGTCTTACCCTAGCACTGCCCCATCCTGCACCTGGCACTGCACTTCTAACACCTAGCACTGCCTCTCCTGCACCTGGCACTGCTCTTCTTACCACTAGCACTGCCCCTCTTGCACCTGGCACTGATCTTTCTGCCCCTAGCACTGCCCCTCCTACACCTGACACTGCCTTTCCTACAACTAACACTGCACTTCTTACACCTTGCACAACCCCCCTGCACATGGCACTGCTCTTCTTACCCCTAGCACTGCCCCTCCTGCACCTGGCACTGCTCTTCTTACCCCCAGCACTGCCCCTCATGCACCTGGCACTGATCTTCTTACCCCTAGCACTGCCCCTTCTGCACATGTCACTGCTCTTATTACCACTAGCACTGCCTTTTCTGCACATGGCACTGCTCTTCTTACCCCTAGCACTGCCCCTCCTGCACCTGGCACTGCTCTTCTTACCCCCAGCACTGCCCCTCCTGCACCTGGCACTGTCATTCCTACCCCTGGAACTGCCCCTCCTGCACATGGCACTGATCTTCTTACCCCTAGCACTGCCCCTTCTGCACATGTCACTGCTCTTGTTACCCCTAGCACTGCCTTTTCTGCACCTAACACTGCTCTTCTTACCCCTACCACTGCCCCTCCCGCACCTAGAACTGCTCTTCAAAAACCTAGCCCTGCCCCTCCTGCACCTGACACTGCACTTCTTACACCTTGCACAACCCGCCTGCACCTGGCACTGCTCTTCTTACCCCTAGCACAGCCCCTCCCGCACCTGGCACTTCTTTGCATACCCCTAGCACAGTCTCTCCTGCACTGGAACTGCTCTTCTTACCCCTAGCACTGCCCCTCCTTCACCTGGCACTGCTCTTCTTACCCCTAGCACAGCCCCTCCTGCACCTGGCACTTCTCTTCTTACCACTAGAACTGCCTCTCCTGTACCTGGCACTGGTCTTCTTACCCCTAGAACTGCCCATCTTGCATCTGGCACTGCACTTCCTACCCCTAGCACTGCCCCTCCCACACCTGGCACTGATCTTATCCCTAGCACTGCCCCTCCTGCACCTGGCACTGCTCTTTTTACCCCTAGCACTGCCCCTCCTGCACCTGGCACTGCACTTCCTACCCCTAGCACTGTCTCTCCTGCACCTGGCACTGCACTTCTTACCGGTAGCACTGCCCCTCCTTCACCTGGCACTGCACATCTTACCCCTAGCACTGCCCCATCCTGCACCTGGCACTGCACTTCTAACCCCTAGCACTGCCTCTCCTGCACCTGGCACTGCTCTTCTTACCACTAGCACTGCTCCTCCTGCACCTGGCACTGATCTTTTTTCCCCTAGCACTGCCCCTTCTGCACATATCACTGCACTGCTTACCCCTAGCACTGCCTCTTCTGCACATGGCACTGCTCTTCTTACCCCTAGTACTGCCACTCCTGCCATTGGCACTGCAATTCCTACCCCTGGAACTGCCCCCCTACACCTGACACTGCCTTTCCTACACCTGACACTACACTTCTTACACCTTGCACTCCCCCTCCTGCACTTGGCACAGCTCTTCTTACCCCTAGCACAGCCCCTCCTGCACCTGGCACTTCTCTTCATACCCCTAGCACTGCTTCTCCTGCACCTGGAACTGCTCTTCTTACCCTTAGCACCGCCCCTCCTGCACCTGGTGCTGCTCTTCTTAAACATAGAACTGCCTCTCCTGCACCTGGCACTGGTCTTCTTACCCCTAGCACTGCCCCTCCTGCACCTGGCACTGGTCTTCTTACCCCTAGCACAGCACGTCCTGCACCTGGCACTTCTCTTCTTACCCCTAGCACTGCCTCTCCTGCACCTGGAACTGCTCTTCTTACCCCTAGCACTGCCCCTCCTGCACCTGGCACTGGTCTTCTTACCCCTAGCACAGCACGTCCTGCACCTGGCACTTCTCTTCTTACCCCTAGCACTGTCTCTCCTGCACCTGGCACTGCACTTCTAACCCCTAGCACTGCCTCTCCTGCACCTGGCACTGCTCTTATTACCACTCGCACTGCCCCTTCTGCACCTGGCACTGATCTTTTTAACCCTAGCACTGCCCCTTCTGCACATGTCACTGCACTTCTTACCCCTAGCATTGCCTCTTCTGCACATGGCACTGCTCTTCTTACCCCTAGCACTGTCCCTACTGCACCAGGTTGTTATCTTCTTCCCCCTAGCACTGCCCCTCCTGCACCTGGCACTGCTCTTCTTACCCCCAGCACTGCCCCTCCTGCACCTGGTACTGCCATTCCTACCCCTGGAACTGCCCCTCCTGCACTTGGCAGTGCTCTTCTTACCCCTAGCACTGCCCCTCCTGCACCTGGCACTGCTCTTCTTACCCCTAGCACTGCCCCTCCTGCACCTGGCACTGCTCTTCTTACACCCAGCACTGCCCCTCCTGCACCTGGCACTGCCATTCCTAACGCTGGAACTGCCCCTCCTGCACATGGCACTGATCTTCTTACCCCTAGTACTGCCCCTTCTGCACATGTCACTGCTCTTATTAGCCCTAGCACTGCCTTTTCTGCACCTAACACTACTCTTCTTACCCCTACCACTGCCCCTCCCGCACGTAGAACTGCTCTTCAAACCCCTAGCCCTGCCCCTCCTGCACCTGGCACTGCTCTTCTTACCCCTAGCACTGCCCCTCCTGCACCTGGCACTGCTCCTCGTACCCCTAGCACTGCCTGTCCTGCACCTGGCTCTGCACTTCTTACCCCTAGCACTGCCCCTCTTGCACCTGGCACTGCCATTCCTACCCCTGGAGCTGCCCCTCCTACACCTGACACTGCCTTTCCTACACCTAACACTGCACTTCTTACACCTTGCACAACCCCCCTGCACCAGGCACTGCTCTTTTCTACCCCTAGCACAGCCCCTCCTGCACCTGGCACTTCTCTTCATACCCCTAGCACTGCCTCTCCTGCACCTGGAACTGCTCTTCTTACCACTAGCACCGCCCCTCCTTCACCTGGCACTGCTCTTCTTACCCCTAGCACAGCCCCTCCTGCACCCGGCACTTCTCTTCTTACCCCTAGCACTGCCTCTCCTGCACCTGGCACTGGTCTTCTTACCCTAGAACTGCCCATCTTGCATCTGGCACTGCACTTCTTACCCCTAGCACTGCCCCTCCTGCACCTGGCACTGCTCTTCTTAGCCCGAGCACTGCCCCTCCTGCACCTGGCACTGCCATTCCTACCCCTGGAACTGCCCCTCCTGCACATGGCACTGATCTTCTTACCCCTAGCACTGCCCCTTCTGCACATGTCACTGCTCTTATTACCCCTAGCACTGCCTTTTCTGCACATAACACTGCTCTTCTTACCCCTACCACTGCCCCTCCCGCACCTAGAACTGCTCTTCAAACCCCTAGTCCTGCCCCTCCTGCACCTGGCACTGCTCTTCTTACCCCTAGCACTACCCCTCCTGCACCTGACACTGCTCCTCGTACCCCTAGCACTGCCTGTCCTGCACCTGGCACTGAACTTCTTACCCCTAGCACTGCCCCTCTTGCACCTGGCACTGCCATTCCTACCCCTGGAACTGCCCCTCCTACACCTGACACTGCTTTTCCTACACCTAACACTGCACTTCTTACACCTTGCACAACCCCCCTACACCTGGCACTGCTCTTCTTACCCCCAGCACTGCCCCTCATGCATCTGGCACTGATCTTCTTACCCCTAGCACTGCCCCTTCTGCACATGTCACTGCTCTTATTACAACTAGCACTGCCTTTTCTGCACATGGCACTTTTCTTCTTACCCCTAGCACTGCCCCTCCTGCACCTGGCACTGCTCTTCTTACCCCCAGCACTGCCCCTCCTGCACCTGGCACTGCCATTCCTACCCCTGGAACTGCCCCTCCTGCACTTGGCACTGCTCTTCTTACCCTTAGCACTGCCCCTACTGCACCTGGTACTACTCTTCTTACCCCTAGCACTGCCCCTCCTGCACCTTGCACTGCTCTTCTTACCCCTAGCACTGCCCCTCCTGCACCTGGCACTGCTCTTCTTACACCCAGCACTGCCCCTCCTGCACCTGGCACTGCCATTCCTAACGCTGGAACTGCCCCTCCTGCACATGGCACTGATCTTCTTACCCCTAGCACTGCCCCTTCTGCACATGTCACTGCTCGTATTACCCCTAGCACTGCCTTTTCTGCACCTAACATTGCTCTTCTTACCCCTACCACTGCCCCTCCTGCACCTGGCACTGCTCTTCTTACCCCTAGCACTGCCCCTCCTGCACCTGGCACTGCTCTTCTTACACCCAGCACTGCCCCTCCTGCACCTGGCACTGCCATTCCTAACGCTGGAACTGCCCCTCCTGCACATGGCACTGATCTTCTTACCCCTAGCACTGCCCCTCCTGCACATGGCACTGTTCTTCTTACCCCTACCACTGCCCCTCCCGCACCTAGAACTGCTCTTCAAACCCCTAGTCCTCCCCCTCCTGCACCTGGCACTGCTCTTCTTACCCATAGCACTACCCCTCCTGCACCTGGCACTGCTCCTCGTACCCCTAGCACTGCCTGTCCTGCACCTGGCACTGCACCTTCTTACCCCTAGCACTGCCCTCTCTTGCACCTGGCACCGCCATTCCTACCCCTGGAACTGCCCCTCCTACACCTGACACTGCTTTTCCTACACCTAACACTGCACTTCTTACACCTTGCACAACCCCCCTGCACCTGGCACTGCTCTTCTTACCCTAGCACTGCCCCTTCTGCACATGTCACTGCTCTTATTACAACTAGCACTGCCTTTTCTGCACATGGCACTGTTCTTCTTACCCCTAGCACTGCCCCTCCTCACCTGGCACTGCTCTTCTTACCCCCAGCACTGCCCCTCCTGCACCTGGCACTGCCATTCCTACCCCTGGAACTGCCCCTCCTGCACTTGGCACTGCTCTTCTTACCCTTAGCACTGCCCCTACTGCACCTGGTACTACTCTTCTTACCCCCTAGCACTGCCCCTCCTGCACCTGGCACTGCTCTTCTTACCCCTAGCACTGCCCCTCCTGCACCTGGCACTGCTCTTCTTACACCCAGCACTGCCCCTCCTGCACCTGGCACTGCCATTCCTAACGCTGGAACTGCCCCTCCTGCACATGGCACTGATCTTCTTACCCCTAGCACTGCCCCTTCTGCACATGTCACTGCTCTTATTACCCCTAGCACTGCCTTTTCTGCACCTAACACTGCTCTTCTTACCCCTACCACTCCCCCTCCCGCACGTAGAACTGCTCTTCAAACCCCTAGCCCTACCCCTCCTGCACCTGGCACTGCTCTTCTTACCCCTAGCACTGCCCCTCCTGCACCTGGCACTGCTCCTCGTACCCCTAGCACTGCCTGTCCTGCACCTGGCACTGCACTTCTTACCCCTAGCACTGCCCCTCTTGCACCTGGCACTGCCATTCCTACCCCTGGAACTGCCCCACCTACACCTGACACTGCCTTTCCTACACCTAACACTGCACTTCTTACACCTTGCACAACCCCCTGCACCTGGCACTGCTCTTCTTACCCCTAGCCCAGCCCCTCCTGCACCTGGCACTTCTCTTCATACCCCTAGCACTGCCTCTCCTGCACCTGGAACTGCTCTTCTTACCACTAGCACCGCCCCTCCTTCACCTGGCACTGCTCTTCTTACCCCTAGCACAGCCCCTCCTGCACCTGGCACTTCTCTTCTTACCCCTAGCACTGCCTCTCCTGCACCTGGCACTGGTCTTCTTACCCCTAGAACTGCCCATCTTGCATCTGGCACTGCACTTCTTACCCCTAGCACTGCCCCTCCTGCACCTGGCACTGATCTTATTATCCCTAGCACTGTCTCTCCTGCACCTGGCACTGCACTTCTTACCGCTAGCACTGCCCCTCCTGCACCTGGCACTGCACGTCTTACCCATAGCACTGCCCCATCCTGCACCTGGCACTGCACTTCTAAACCCTAGCACTGCCTCTCCTGCACCTGGCACTGCTCTTATTACCACTAGCACTGCCCCTTCTGCACCTGGCACTGATCTTTTTAACCCTAGCACTGCCCCTTCTGCACATGTCACTGCACTTCTTACCCCTAGCATTGCCTCTTCTGCACATGGCACTGCTCTTCTTACCCCTAGCACTGTCCCTACTGCACCTGGAACTCCTCTTCTTACCCCTAGCACCAACCCTCCTGCACCTGGCACTGCTCTTCTTACCCCCAGCACTGCCCCTCTTGCACCTGGTAGTGCCATTCCTACCCCTGGAACTGCCCCTCCTGCACGTGGCACTGCTCTTCTTACCCTTAGCACTGCCCCTACTGCACCTGGTACTACTCTTCTTACCCCTCCTGCACCTAACACTGCTCTTCTTACCCCTACCACTGCCCTTCCCGCACCTAGAACTGCTCTTCAAACCTCTAGCACTGCCCCTCCTACACCTGGCACTGCTCTTCTTACCCCTAGCACTGCCCCTCCTGCACCGGGCACTGCTCTTCTTACCCCTAGCACTGCCCCTCCTGCACCTGGCACTGCTCTTCTTACACCCAGCACTGCCCCTCCTGCACCTGGCACTGCCATTCCTAACGCTGGAACTGCCCCTCCTGCACATGGCACTGATCTTCTTACCCCTAGCACTGCCCCTTCTGCACATGTCACTGCTCTTATTACCCCTAGCACTGCCTTTTCTGCACCTAACACTGCTCTTCTTACCCCTACCACTGCCCCTCCTGCACCTGGCACTGCTCTTCTTACCCCTAGCACTGCCCCTCCTGCACCTGGCACTGCTCTTCTTACACCCAGCACTGCCCCTCCTGCACCTGGCACTGCCATTCCTAACGCTGGAACTGCCCCTCCTGCACATGGCACTGATCTTCTTACCCCTAGCACTGCCCCTCCTGCACATGGCACTGTTCTTCTTACCCCTACCACCTCCCCTCCCGCACCTAGAACTGCTCTTCAAACCCCTAGTCCTGCCCCTCCTGCACCTGGCACTGCTCTTCTTACCCGTAGCACTACCCCTCCTGCGCCTGGCACTGCTCCTCGTACCCCTAGCACTGCCTGTCCTGCACCTGGCACTGCACTTCTTACCCCTAGCACTGCCCCTCTTGCACCTGGCACTGCCATTCCTACCCCTGGAACTGCCCCTCCTACACCTGACACTGCTTTTCCTACACCTAACACTGCACTTCTTACACCTTGCACAACCCCCCTGCACCTGGCACTGCTCTTCTTACCCCTAGCACAGCCCCTCCTGCACCTGGCACTACTCTTCATACCCCTAGCACTGCCTCTCCTGCACCTGGAACTGCTCTTCTTACCCCCAGCACTGCCCCTCCTGCACCTGGCACTGCCATTCCTACCACTGGAACTGCCCCTCCTGCACTTGGCACTGCTCTTCTTACCCTTAGCACTGCCCCTACTGCACCTGGTACTACTCTTCTTACCCCTAGCACTGCCCCTCCTGCACCTGGCACTGCTCTTCTTACCCCTAGCACTGCCCCTCCTGCACCTGGCACTGCTCTTCTTACACCCAGCACTGCCCCTCCTGCACCTGGCACTGCCATTCCTAACGCTGGAACTGCCCCTCCTGCACATGGCACTGATCTTCTTACCCCTAGGACTGCCCCTTCTGCACATGTCACTAGCACTGCCTTTTCTGCACCTAACACTGCTCTTCTTACCCCTACCACTGCCCCTCCCGATCGTAGAACTGCTCTTCAAACCCCTAGCCCTGCCCCTCCTGCACCTGGCACTGCTCTTCTTACCCCTAGCACTGCCCCTCCTGCACCTGGCACTGCTCCTCGTACCCCTAGCACTGCCTGTCCTGCACCTGGCACTGCACTTCTTACCCCTAGCACTGCCCCTCTTGCACCTGGCACTGCCATTCCTACCCCTGGAACTGCCCCACCTACACCTGACACTGCCTTTCCTACACCTAACACTGCACTTCTTACACCTTGCACAACCCCCCTGCACCTGGCACTGCTCTTCTTACCCCTAGCACATCCCCTCCTGCACCTGGCACTACTCTTCATACCCCTAGCACTGCCTCTCCTGCACCTGGAACTGCTCTTCTTACCACTAGCACCGCCCCTCCTTCACCTGGCACTGCTCTTCTTACCCCTAGCACAGCCCCTCCTGCACCCGGCACTTCTCTTCTTACCCCTAGCACTGCCTCTCCTGCACCTGGCACTGGTCTTCTTACCCCTAGAACTGCCCATCTTGCATCTGGCACTGCACTTCTTACCCCTAGCACTGCCCCTCCTGCACCTGGCACTGATCTTCTTATCCCTAGCACTGTCTCTCCTGCACCTGGCACTGCACTTCTTACCGCTAGCACTGCCCCTCCTGCACCTGGCACTGCACGTCTTACCCATAGCACTGCCCCATCCTGCACCTGGCACTGCACTTCTAAACCCTAGCACTGCCTCTCCTGCACCTGGCACTGCTCTTATTACCACTAGCACTGCCCCTTCTGCACCTGGCACTGATCTTTTTAACCCTAGCACTGCCCCTTCTGCACATGTCACTGCACTTCTTACCCCTAGCATTGCCTCTTCTGCACATGGCACTGCTCTTATTACCCCTAGCACTGTCCCTACTGCACCTGGAACTCCTCTTCTTACCCCTAGCACCAACCCTCCTGCACCTGGCACTGCTCTTCTTACCCCCAGCACTGCCCCTCTTGCACCTGGTACTGCCATTCCTACCCCTGGAACTGCCCCTCCTGCACGTGGCACTGCTCTTCTTACCCTTAGCACTGCCCCTACTGCACCTGGTACTACTCTTCTTACCCCTCCTGCACCTAACACTGCTCTTCTTACCCCTACCACTGCCCTTCCCGCACCTAGAACTGCTCTTCTTACCCCTAGCACTGCCCCTCCTGCGCCGGGCACTGCTCCTCGTACCCCTAGCACTGCCTGTCCTGCACCTGGCACTGCACTTCTTACCCCTGGCAGTGCCATTCCTACTCCTGGAACTGCCCCTCCTACACCTGACACTGCCTTTCCTACACCTAACACTGCACTTCTTACACCTTGCACAACCCCCCTACACCTGGCACTGCTCTTCGTACCCCTAGCACAGCCCCTCCTGCACCTGGAACTGCTCTTCTTACCCCTAGCACTGCCCCTCCTTCACCTGGCAGTGCTTTCTTACCCCTAGCACAGCCTCTCCTGCACCTGGCACTAATCTTCTTACCCCTAGAACTGCCCATCTTGCATCTGGCACTGCACTTCTTACCCCTAGCACTGCCCCTCCTGCACTTGGCACCTGCACCTGGCAATGCACTTCTTACCCCTAGCACTGTCTCTCCTGCACCTGGCACTGCACTTCTTACCACTAGCACTGCCCCTCCTGCACCTGGCACTGCACGTCTTACGCATAGCACTGCCCCATCCTGCACTTGGCACTGCACTTCTAACCCCTAGTACTGCCTCTCCTGCACCTGGCACTGCTCTTCTTACCCCTAGCACTGCCCCTCCTGCACCTGGCACTGATCTTTTTACCCCTAGCACTGCCCCTTCTGCACATGTCACTGCACTTCTTACCCCTAGCACTGCCTCTTCTCCACATGGCACTGCTCTTCTTACCCCTAGCACTGTCCCTACTGCACCTGGAACTCCTCTTCTTACCCCTAGCACTGCCCCTCCTGCATCTGGCACTGCTCTTCTTACCCCAGCACTGTCCCTCCTGCACCTGGCACTCCCATTCCTACCCCTGGAACTGCCCCTCCTGCACTTGGCACTGCTCTTATTACCCTTAGCACTGCCCCTCCTGTACCAGGTATTGCTCTTCTTACCCCTAGTACTGCCCCTCCTACACCTAACACTGCTCTTCTTACCCCTAGCACTGCCCCTCCTGCACATGACACTGCCATTTCTACCCTGGAACTGCCCCTCCTCCACTTGGCACTGCTCTTCTTACCCATAGCACTGAACCTCCCGCACCTAGCACTGCTCTTCTTACCCCTAAGACTGCCCCTCCTGCACCTGGCACTGCTTCTCGTGACACCTAGCACTGCCTGTCCTGCACCTGGCACTGTACTTCTTACCCCTAGCACTGTCCCCTTCTGCACCTGGCATTGCCATTCCTACCCCTGGAACTGCCCCTCCTACACCTGACACTGCCTTTCCTACACCTGACACTGCACTTCTTACAACTTGCACTGCCCCTCCTGCACCTGGCACAGCTCTTCTTACCCCTAGCACAGCCCCTCCTTCACCTGGCACTGCTCTTCTTACAAAAACATGAGAGAGAGAAGGGATTTCCACAAATGTGGAGGGAATACTCCTGATCCCCTTTAAATTAAATAAACAAACAATAAGAGGAGTACAACCAGGAGACACAGCAAGGTCTCCAAAGTATTGGGATAAAGGGCACAAGAGAGGAAATGTCCTTTCTTAAGAAGACCCTCACTCACCAACCTGGTTGGTGACATGCTTCATCATCGTGGTCCCACCCGAATGGCCGAATGCCAACCGGGTGTGCTTTGACACCTGATTACAGTGGAGCAGGTTTGTTTTCTGTGTGGGTGAGTGAAATGGTGATTTAAAAATTGGCCAAATATAACTCAAAATTAGTATTTTAATAATAGAGCACCTGGACAATATTAAAAATGAATCATAAGACACCCTTTTGGTTAAATTGACCAACTGGTATCTTTAAGTAAAAAAATGTGCAGAAAAGTGCGAAAAAAAGGGTCTACATGTTTCAACCTATTGTCGGTAATACTAGGTTTACATCAGGACCAAGAGTACGTGACCCGGGCGGTCTACACACGCTAAGATGTACCCTGCCCTTGATCACTGTTACCTAACTCTGTACTCACAGTTAGGAGACCCGAGCTGTGGCAGGTCTGTATTCTAGGCGCAGCAGCCGGTGACTGGTGACTCGCTATTACGCAACTGAGCCAGCACCACGACCCCTACTCCCATGAAGCACGCAATCATGCGTTACATAGTTTTTTCCTTTCAACTATTTGGATGAAAGGTCTCCTAACTGTGAGTACAGAGTTAGGTAACAGTGATCAAGGGCAGGGTACACCTTAGCGTGTGTAGACCGCCCGGGTCACGTACTCTTGGTCCTGACGAAAACCTAGTATTACCGACAATAGGTTGAAACATGTAGACCCTTTTTTTCGCACTTTTCTGCACATTTTTTTACTTAAAGATACCAGTTGGTCAATTTAACCAAAGGGTGTCTTATGATTCATTTTTAATATTGTCCAGGTGCTCTATTATTAAAATACTAATTTTGAGTTATATTTGGCCAATTTTTAAATCACCATTTCACTCACCCACACAGAAAACAAACCTGCTCCACTGTAATCAGGTGTCGAAGCACACCCGGTTGTCATTCGGCCATTCGGGTGGGACCCCGATGATGAAGCATGTCACCAACCAGGTTGGTGAGTGAGGGTCTTCTTAAGAAAGGACATTTCTCTCTTGTGTCCTTTATCCCAATACTTTGGAGACCTTGCTGTGTCTCCTGGTTGTACTCCTCTTATTGTTTGTTTACTGCTCTTCTTACCCCTAGCACAGCCCCTCCTGCACCCGGCACTTCTCTTCTTACCCCTAGCACTGCCTCTCCTGCACCTGGCACTGGTCTTCTTACCCCTAGAACTGCCCATCTTGCATCTGGCACTGCACTTCTTACCCCTAGCACTGCCCCTCCTGCACCTGGCACTGATCTTCTTATCCCTAGCACTGTCTCTCCTGCACCTGGCACTGCACTTCTTACCGCTAGCACTGCCCCTCCTGCACCTGGCACTGCACGTCTTACCCATAGCACTGCCCCATCCTGCACCTGGCACTGCACTTCTAACCCCTAGCACTGCCTCTCCTGCACCTGGCACTGCTCTTATTACCACTCGCACTGCCCCTTCTGCACCTGGCACTGATCTTTTTAACCCTAGCACTGCCTCTTCTGCACATGGCACTGCTCTTCTTACCCCTAGCACTGTCCCTACTGCACCTGGAACTCATCTTCTTACCCCTAGGACTGCCCCTTCTGCACATGTCACTAGCACTGCCTTTTCTGCACCTAACACTGCTCTTCTTACCCCTACCACTGCCCCTCCCGATCGTAGAACTGCTCTTCAAACCCCTAGCCCTGCCCCTCCTGCACCTGGCACTGCTCTTCTTACCCCTAGCACTGCCCCTCCTGCACCTGGCACTGCTCCTCGTACCCCTAGCACTGCCTGTCCTGCACCTGGCACTGCACTTCTTACCCCTAGCACTGCCCCTCTTGCACCTGGCACTGCCATTCCTACCCCTGGAACTGCCCCACCTACACCTGACACTGCCTTTCCTACACCTAACACTGCACTTCTTACACCTTGCACAACCCCCCTGCACCTGGCACTGCTCTTCTTACCCCTAGCACAGCCCCTCCTGCACCTGGCACTACTCTTCATACCCCTAGCACTGCCTCTCCTGCACCTGGAACTGCTCTTCTTACCACTAGCACCGCCCCTCCTTCACCTGGCACTGCTCTTCTTACCCCTAGCACAGCCCCTCCTGCACCCGGCACTTCTCTTCTTACCCCTAGCACTGCCTCTCCTGCACCTGGCACTGGTCTTCTTACCCCTAGAACTGCCCATCTTGCATCTGGCACTGCACTTCTTACCCCTAGCACTGCCCCTCCTGCACCTGGCACTGATCTTCTTATCCCTAGCACTGTCTCTCCTGCACCTGGCACTGCACTTCTTACCGCTAGCACTGCCCCTCCTGCACCTGGCACTGCACGTCTTACCCATAGCACTGCCCCATCCTGCACCTGGCACTGCACTTCTAAACCCTAGCACTGCCTCTCCTGCACCTGGCACTGCTCTTATTACCACTAGCACTGCCCCTTCTGCACCTGGCACTGATCTTTTTAACCCTAGCACTGCCCCTTCTGCACATGTCACTGCACTTCTTACCCCTAGCATTGCCTCTTCTGCACATGGCACTGCTCTTATTACCCCTAGCACTGTCCCTACTGCACCTGGAACTCCTCTTCTTACCCCTAGCACCAACCCTCCTGCACCTGGCACTGCTCTTCTTACCCCCAGCACTGCCCCTCTTGCACCTGGTACTGCCATTCCTACCCCTGGAACTGCCCCTCCTGCATGTGGCACTGCTCTTCTTACCCTTAGCACTGCCCCTACTGCACCTGGTACTACTCTTCTTACCCCTCCTGCACCTAACACTGCTCTTCTTACCCCTACCACTGCCCTTCCCGCACCTAGAACTGCTCTTCAAACCTCTAGCACTGCCCCTCCTACACCTGGCACTGCTCTTCTCTACCCCTAGCACTGCCCCTCCTGCGCCGGGCACTGCTCCTCGTACCCCTAGCACTGCCTGTCCTGCACCTGGCACTGCACTTCTTACTCCTGGCAGTGCCATTCCTACTCCTGGAACTGCCCCTCCTACACCTGACACTGCCTTTCCTACACCTAACACTGCACTTCTTACACCTTGCACAACCCCCTACATCTGGCACTGCTCTTCGTACCCCTAGCACAGCCCCTCCTGCACCTGGAACTGCTCTTCTTACCCCTAGCACTGCCCCTCCTTCACCTGGCAGTGCTTTCTTACCCCTAGCAAAGCCCCTCCTGCACCTGGCACTTCTCTTCTTACCCCTAGCACTGCCTCTCCTGCACCTGGCACTAATCTCCTTACCCCTAGAACTGCCCATCTTGCATCTGGCACTGCACTTCTTACCCCTAGCACTGCCCCTCCTGCACTTGGCACCTGCACCTGGCAATGCACTTCTTACCCCTAGCACTGTCTCTCCTGCACCTGGCACTGCACTTCTTACCACTAGCACTGCCCCTCCTGCACCTGGCACTGCACGTCTCTACGCATAGCACTGCCCCATCCTGCACTTGGCACTGCACTTCTAACCCCTAGTACTGCCTCTCCTGCACCTGGCACTGCTCTTCTTACCCCTAGCACTGCCCCTCCTGCACCTGGCACTGATCTTTTTACCCCTAGCACTGCCCCTTCTGCACATGTCACTGCACTTCTTACCCCTAGCACTGCCTCTTCTGCACATGGCACTGCTCTTCTTACCCCTAGCACTGTCCCTACTGCACCTGGAACTCCTCTTCTTACCCCTAGCACTGCCCCTCCTGCATCTGGCACTGCTCTTCTTACCCCCAGCACTGTCCCTCCTGCACCTGGCACTCCCATTCCTACCCCTGGAACTGCCCCTCCTGCACTTGGCACTGCTCTTATTACCCTTAGCACTGCCCCTCCTGTACCAGGTATTGCTCTTCTTACCCCTAGTACTGCCCCTCCTACACCTAACACTGCTCTTCTTACCCCTAGCACTGCCCCTCCTGCACATGACACTGCCATTTCTACCCTGGAACTGCCCCTCCTCCACTTGGCACTGCTCTTCTTACCCATAGCACTGAACCTCCCGCACCTAGCACTGCTCTTCTTACCCCTAAGACTGCCCCTCCTGCACCTGGCACTGCTTCTCGTACACCTAGCACTGCCTGTCCTGCACCTGGCACTGTACTTCTTACCCCTAGCACTGTCCCCTTCTGCACCTGGCATTGCCATTCCTACCCCTGGAACTGCCCCTCCTACACCTGACACTGCCTTTCCTACACCTGACACTGCACTTCTTACAACTTGCACTGCCCCTCCTGCACCTGGCACAGCTCTTCTTACCCCTAGCACAGCCCCTCCTTCACCTGGCACTGCTCTTCTTACAAAAACATGAGAGAGAGAAAGGGATTTCCACAAATGTGGAGGGAATACTCCTGATCCCCTTTAAATTAAATAAACAAACAATAAGAGGAGTACAACCAGGAGACACAGCAAGGTCTCCAAAGTATTGGGATAAAGGGCACAAGAGAGGAAATGTCCTTTCTTAAGAAGACCCTCACTCACCAACCTGGTTGGTGACATGCTTCATCATCGGGGTCCCACCCGAATGGCCGAATGCCAACCGGGTGTGCTTCGACACCTGATTACAGTGGAGCAGGTTTGTTTTCTGTGTGGGTGAGTGAAATGGTGATTTAAAAATTGGCCAAATATAACTCAAAATTAGTATTTTAATAATAGAGCACCTGGACAATATTAAAAATGAATCATAAGACACCCTTTTGGTTAAATTGACCAACTGGTATCTTTAAGTAAAAAAATGTGCAGAAAAGTGCGAAAAAAAGGGTCTACATGTTTCAACCTATTGTCGGTAATACTAGGTTTTCGTCAGGACCAAGAGTACGTGACCCGGGCGGTCTACACACGCTAAGATGTACCCTGCCCTTGATCACTGTTACCTAACTCTGTACTCACAGTTAGGAGACCCGAGCTGTGGCAGGTCTGTATTCTAGGCGCAGCAGCCGGTGACTGGTGACTCTCTATTACGCAACTGAGCCAGCACCACGACCCCTACTCCCATGAAGCACGCAATCATGCGTTACATAGTTTTTTCCTTTCAACTATTTGGATGAAAGGTCTCCTAACTGTGAGTACAGAGTTAGGTAACAGTGATCAAGGGCAGGGTACACCTTAGCGTGTGTAGACCGCCCGGGTCACGTACTCGTGGTCCTGACGAAAACCTAGTATTACCGACAATAGGTTGAAACATGTAGACCCTTTTTTCGCACTTTTCTGCACATTTTTTTACTTAAAGATACCAGTTGGTCAATTTAACCAAAAGGGTGTCTTATGATTCATTTTTAATATTGTCCAGGTGCTCTATTATTAAAATACTAATTTTGAGTTATATTTGGCCAATTTTTAAATCACCATTTCACTCACCCACACAGAAAACAAACCTGCTCCACTGTAATCAGGTGTCGAAGCACACCCGGTTGTCATTCGGCCATTCGGGTGGGACCCCGATGATGAAGCATGTCACCAACCAGGTTGGTGAGTGAGGGGTCTTCTTAAGAAAGGACATTTCCTCTCTTGTGCCCTTTATCCCAATACTTTGGAGACCTTGCTGTGTCTCCTGGTTGTACTCCTCTTATTGTTTGTTTACTGCTCTTCTTACCCCTAGCACAGCCCCTCCTGCACCCGGCACTTCTCTTCTTACCCCTAGCACTGCCTCTCCTGCACCTGGCACTGGTCTTCTTACCCCTAGAACTGCCCATCTTGCATCTGGCACTGCACTTCTTACCCCTAGCACTGCCCCTCCTGCACCTGGCACTGATCTTCTTATCCCTAGCACTGTCTCTCCTGCACCTGGCACTGCACTTCTTACCGCTAGCACTGCCCCTCCTGCACCTGGCACTGCACGTCTTACCCATAGCACTGCCCCATCCTGCACCTGGCACTGCACTTCTAACCCCTAGCACTGCCTCTCCTGCACCTGGCACTGCTCTTATTACCACTCGCACTGCCCCTTCTGCACCTGGCACTGATCTTTTAACCCTAGCACTGCCCCTTCTGCACATGTCACTGCACTTTTACCCCTAGCATTGCCTCTTCTGCACATGGCACTGCTCTTCTTACCCCTAGCACTGTCCCTACTGCACCTGGAACTCATCTTTTACCCCTAGCACTGCCCCTCCTGCACCTGGCACTGCTCTTCTTACCCCCAGCACTGCCCCTCCTGCACCTGGTACTGCCATTCCTACCCCTGGAACTGCCCCTCCTGCACTTGGCAGTGCTCTTCTTACCCTTAGCACTGCCCCTACTGCACCTGGTACTACTCTTCTTACCCCTAGTACTGCCCCTCCTGCACCTAACACTGCTCTTCTTACCCCTACCACTGCCCTTCCCACACCTAGAACTGCTCTTCAAACCTCTAGCACTGCCCCTCCTACAACTGGCACTGCTCTTCTTACCCCTAGCACTGCCCCTCCTGCACCTGGCACTGCTCCTCGTACCCCTAGCACTGCCTGTCCTGCACCTGGCACTGCTCTTCTTACCCCTAGCACTGCCCCTCCTGCACCTGGCACTGCTCCTCGTACCCCTAGCACTGCCTTTCCTACACCTAACACTGCACTTCTTACACCTTGCATAACCCCCCTACACCTGGCACTGCTCTTCTTACCCCTAGCACAGCCCCTCCTGCACCTGGCACTTCTCTTCATACCCCTAGCACTGCCTCTCCTGTACCTGGAATTGCTCTTCTTACCCCTAGCACTGCCCCTCCTTCACCTGGCACTGGTCTTCTTACCCCTAGCACAGCCCCTCCTGTACCTGGCACTTCTCTTCTTACCCCTAGCACTGCCTCTCCTGCACCTGGCACTAATCTTCTTACCCCTAGAACTGCCCATCTTGCATCTGGCACTGCACTTCGTACCCCTAGCACTGCCCCTCCTGCACCTGGCACTGATCTTCTTATCCCTAGCACTGCCCCTTCTGCAGCTTGCACAGCTCTTTTTACCCCTAGCACTGCCCCTCCTGCACCTGGCACTGCACTTCTTACCCCTAGCACTGTCTCTCCTGCACCTGGCACTGCACTTCTTACTCCTAGCACTGCCCCTCCTGCACCTGGCACTGATCTTTTTACCCCTAGCACTGCCCCTTCTGCACATGTCACTGCACTTCTTACCCCTAGCACTGCCTCTTCTGCACATGGCACTGCTCTTCTTACCCCTAGCACTGTCCCTACTGCACCTGGAACTCCTCTTCTTACCCTTAGCACTGCCCCTCCTGCATCTGGCACTGCTCTTCTTACCCCCAGCACTTCCCCTCCTGCACCTGGCACTCCCATTCCTACCCCTGGAACTGCCCCTCCTGCACTTGGCACTGCTCTTCTTACCCTTAGCACTGCCCCTCCTGCGCCAGGTATTGCTCTTCTTCCCCTAGTACTGCCCCTCCTACACCTAACACTGCTCATCTTACCCCTAGCACTGCCCCTCCTGCACATGACACTGCCATTTCTACCCTGGAACTGCCCCTCCTTCACTTGGCACTGTTCTTCTTACCCACAGCACTGAACCTCCCGCACCTAGCACCGCTCTTCTAACCCCTAGCTCTGCCCCGCCTACACCTGGCACTGCTCTTCTTACCCCTAAGACTGCCCCTCCTGCACCTGGCACTGCTTCTCGTACACCTAGCACTGCCTGTCCTGCACCTGGCACTGTACTTCTTACCCCTAGCACTGTCCCCTCCTGCACCTGGCATTGCCATTCCTACCCCTGGAACTGCCCCCCTACACCTGACACTGCCTTTCCTACACCTGACACTACACTTCTTACACCTTGCACTCCCCCTCCTGCACCTGGCACAGCTCTTCTTACCCCTAGCACAGCCCCTCCTGCACCTGGCACTTCTCTTCATACCCCTAGCACTGCTTCTCCTGTACCTGGAACTGCTCTTCTTACCCCTAGCACCGCCCCTCCTGCACCTGGTGCTGCTCTTCTTAAACATAGAACTGCCTCTCCTGCACCTGGCACTGGTCTTTTTACTCCTAGCACTGCCCCTCCTGCACCTGGCACTGGTCTTCTTACCCCTAGCACAGCATGTCCTGCACCTGGCACTTCTCTTCTTACCCCTAGCAATGCTTCTCCTGCACCTGGAACTGCTCTTCTTACCCCTAGCACCGCCCCTCCTGCATCTGGCACTGCACTTCTTTCCCCTAGCACTGCCCCTCCTGCACCTGGTACTGATCTTCTTATCCCTAGCACTGTCTCTCCTGCACCTGGCACTGCACTTCTTACCGCTAGCACTGCCCCTCCTGCACCTGGCACTGCACGTCTTACCCATAGCACTGCCCCATCCTGCACCTGGCACTGCACTTCTAACCCCTAGCACTGCCTCTCCTGCACCTGGCACTGCTCTTATTACCACTAGCACTGCCCCTTCTGCACCTGGAACTGATCTTTTTAACCCTAGCACTGCCCCTTCTGCACATGTCACTGCACTTCTTACCCCTAGCATTGCCTCTTCTGCACATGGCACTGCTCTTCTTACCCCTAGCACTGTCCCTACTGCACCTGGAACTCATCTTCTTACCCCTAGCACTGCCCCTCCTGCACCTGGCACTGCTCTTCTTACCCCCAGCACTGCCCCTCCTGCACCTGGTACTGCCATTCCTACCCCTGGAACTGCCCCTCCTGCACTTGGCAGTGCTCTTCTTACCCTTAGCACTGCCCCTACTGCACCTGGTACTACTCTTCTTACCCCTAGTACTGCCCCTCCTGCACCTAACACTGCTCTTCTTACCCCTACCACTGCCCTTCCCGCACCTAGAACTGCTCTTCAAACCTCTAGCACTGCCCCTCCTACACCTGGCACTGCTCTTCTTACCCCTAGCACTGCCCCTCCTGCACCTGGCACTGCTCCTCGTACCCTAGCACTGCCTGTCCTGCACCTGGCACTGCACTTCTTACCCCTAGCACTGCCCCTCCTGCACCTGGCAGTGCCATTCCTACCCTTGGAACTGCCCCTCCTACACCTGACACTGCCTTTCCTACACCTAACACTGCACTTCTTACACCTTGCATAACCCCCTACACCTGACACTGCTCTTCTTACCCCTAGCACAGCCCCTCCTGCACCTGGCACTTCTCTTCATACCCCTAGCATTGCCTCTCCTGCACCTGGAACTGCTCTTCTTACCCCTAGCACTGCCCCTCCTTCACCTGGCACTGCTCTTCTTACCCCTAGCACAGCCCCTCCTGCACCTGGCACTTCTCTTCTTACCCCTAGCACTGCCTCTCCTGCACCTGGCACTAATCTTCTTACCCCTAGAACTGCCCATCTTGCATCTGGCACTGCACTTTGTACCCCTAGCACTGCCCCTCCTTCACCTGGCACTGATCTTCTTATCCCTAGCACTGCCCCTTCTGCAGCTGGCACAGCTCTTTTTACCCCTAGCACTGCCCCTCCTGCACCTGGCACTGCACTTCTTACCCCTAGCACTGTCTCTCCTGCCCCTGGCACTGCACTTCTTACCACTAGCACTGCCCCTCCTGCACCTGGCACTGCACGTCTTACCCATAGCACTGCCCCATTTTGCACTTGGCACTGCACTTCTAACCCCTAGCACTGCCTCTCCTGCACCTGGCACTGCTCTTCTTACCCCTAGCACTGCCCCTCCTGCACCTGGCACTGATCTTTTACCCCTAGCACTGCCCCTTCTGCACATGTCACTGCACTTCTTACCCCTAGCACTGCCTCTTCTGCACATGGCACTGCTCTTCTTACCCCTAGCACTGTCCCTACTGCACCTGGAACTCCTCTTCTTAACCTTAGCACTGCCCCTCCTGCATCTGGCACTGCTCTTCTTACCCCCAGCACTGCCCCTCCTGCACCTGGCACTCCCATTCCTACCCCTGGAACTGCCCCTCCTGCACTTGGCACTGCTCTTCTTACCCTTAGCACTGCCCCTCCTGCACCAGGTATTGCTCTTCTTACCCCTAGTACTGCCCCTCCTACACCTAACACTGCTCATCTTACCCCTAGCACTGCCCCTCCTGCACATGACACTGCCATTTCTACCCTGGAACTGCCCCTCCTCCACTTGGCACTGTTCTTCTTACCCACAGCACTGAACCTCCCGCACCTAGCACCGCTCTTCTAACACCTAGCTCTGCCCCTCCTACACCTGGCACTGCTCTTCTTACCCCTAAGACTGCCCCTCCTGCACCTGGCACTGCTTCTCGTACACCTAGCACTGCCTGTCCTGCACCTGGCACTGTACTTCTTACCCTTAGCACTGTCCCCTCCTGCACCTGGCATTGCCATTCCTACCCCTGGAACTGCCCCCCTACACCTGACACTGCCTTTCCTGTACCTGACACTACACTTCTTACACCTTGCACTCCCCCTCCTGCACCTGGCACAGCTCTTCTTACCCCTAGCACAGCCCCTCCTGCACCTGGCACTTCTCTTCATACCCCTAGCACTGCTTCTCCTGCACCTGGAACTGCTCTTCTTATCCCTAGCACCGCCCCTCCTGCACCTGGTGCTGCTCTTCTTACCCCTAGCACAGCCCCTCCTGCACCTGGCACTTCTCTTCTTAAACATAGAACTGCCTCTCCTGCACCTGGCACTGGTCTTCTTACCCCTAGCACTGCCCCTCCTGCACCTGGCACTGCACTTCTTACCGCTAGCACTGCCCCTCCTGCACCTGGCACTGCACGTCTTACCCATAGCACTGCCCCATCCTGCACCTGGCACTGCACTTCTAACCCCTAGCACTGCCTCTCCTGCACCTGGCACTGCTCTTATTACCACTAGCACTGCCCCTTCTGCACCTTGCACTGATCTTTTTAACCCTAGCACTGCCCCTTCTGCACATGTCACTGCACTTCTTACCCCTAGCATTGCCTCTTCTGCACATGGCACTGCTCTTCTTACCCCTAGCACTGTCCCTACTGCACCTGGAACTCATCTTCTTACCCCTTGCACTGCCCCTCCTGCACCTGGCACTGCTCTTCTTACCCCCAGCACTGCCCCTCCTGCACCTGGTACTGCCATTCCTACCCCTGGAACTGCCCCTCCTGCACTTGGCAGTGCTCTTCTTACCCTTAGGACTGCCCCTACTGCACCTGGTACTACTCTTTTTACCCCTAGTACTGCCCCTCCTGCACCTAACACTGCTCTTCTTACCCCTACCACTGCCCTTCCTGCACCTAGAACTGCTCTTCAAACCTCTAGCACTGCCCCTCCTACACCTGGCACTGCTCTTCTTACCCCTAGCACTGCCCCTCCTGCACCTGGCACCGCTCCTCGTACCCCTAGCACTGCCTGTCCTGCACCTGGCACTGCACTTCTTACCCCTAGCACTGCCCCTCCTGCACCTGGCAGTGCCATTCCTACCCTTGGAACTGCCCCTCCTACACCTGACACTGCCTTTCCTACACCTAACACTGCACTTCTTACACCTTGCATAACCCCCTACACCTGACACTGCTCTTCTTACCCCTAGCACAGCCCCTCCTGCACCTGGCACTTCTCTTCATACCCCTAGCATTGCCTCTCCTGCACCTGGAACTGCTCTTCTTACCCCTAGCACTGCCCCTCCTTCACCTGGCACTGCTCTTCTTACCCCTAGCACAGCCCCTCCTGCACCTGGCACTTCTCTTCTTACCCCTAGCACTGCCTCTCCTGCACCTGGCACTAATCTTCTTACCCCTAGAACTGCCCATCTTGCATCTGGCACTGCACTTTGTACCCCTAGCACTGCCCCTCCTGCACCTGGCACTGATCTTCTTATCCCTAGCACTGCCCCTTCTGCAGCTGGCACAGCTCTTTTTACCCCTAGCACTGCCCCTCCTGCACCTGGCACTGCACTTCTTACCCCTAGCACTGTCTCTCCTGCACCTGGCACTGCATTTCTTACCACCAGCACTGCCCCTCCTGCACCTGGCACTGCACGTCTTACCCATAGCACTGCCCCATTTTGCACTTGGCACTGCACTTCTAACCCCTAGCACTGCCTCTCCTGCACCTGGCACTGCTCTTCTTACCCCTAGCACTGCCCCTCCTGCACCTGGCACTGATCTTTTTACCCCTAGCACTGCCCCTTCTGCACATGTCACTGCACTTCTTACCCCTAGCACTGCCTCTTCTGCACATGGCACTGCTCTTCTTACCCCTAGCACTGTCCCTACTGCACCTGGAACTCCTCTTCTTAACCTTAGCACTGCCCCTCCTGCATCTGGCACTGCTCTTCTTACCCCCAGCACTGCCCCTCCTGCACCTGGCACTCCCATTCCTACCCCTGGAACTGCCCCTCCTGCACTTGGCACTGCTCTTCTTACCCTTAGCACTGCCCCTCCTGCGCCAGGTATTGCTCTTCTTACCCCTAGTACTGCCCCTCTTACACCTAACACTGCTCATCTTACCCCTAGCACTGCCCCTCCTGCACATGACACTGCCATTTCTACCCTGAAACTGCCCCTCCTCCACTTGGCACTGTTCTTCTTACCCACAGCACTGAACCTCCCGCACCTAGCACCGCTCTTCTAACCCCTAGCTCTGCCCCTCCTACACCTGGCACTGCTCTTCTTACCCCTAAGACTGCCCCTCCTGCACCTGGCACTGCTTCTCGTACACCTAGCACTGCCTGTCCTGCACCTGGCACTGTACTTCTTACCCTTAGCACTGTCCCCTCCTGCACCTGGCATTGCCATTCCTACCCCTGGAACTGCCCCCCTACACCTGACACTGCCTTTCCTGTACCTGACACTACACTTCTTACACCTTGCACTCCCCCTCCTGCACCTGGCACAGCTCTCCTTACCCCTAGCACAGCCCCTCCTGCACCTGGCACTTCTCTTCATACCCCTAGCACTGCTTCTCCTGCACCTGGAACTGCTCTTCTTACCCCTAGCACTGCCCCTCCTGCACCTGGTGCTGCTCTTCTTACCCCTAGCACAGCCCCTCCTGCACCTGGCACTTCTCTTCTTAAACATAGAACTGTCTCTCCTGCACCTGGCACTGGTCTTCTTACCCCTAGCACTGCCCCTCCTGCACCTGGCACTGGTCTTCTTACCCCTAGCACAGCACGTCCTGCACCTGGCACTTCTCTTCTTACCCCTAGCACTGCCTCTCCTGCACCTGGAACTGCTCTTCTTACCCCTAGCACCGCCCCTCCTGCACCTGGCACTGCTCTTCTTACCCCTTGCACTGCACTGCACCTGGCACTTCTCTTCTGACCCCTAGCGCTGCCTCTCCTGCACCTGGCACTGTTCTTCTTACCCCTAGCACTGCCTCTCCTGCACCTGGCACTGCACTTCTAACCCCTAGCACTGCACTCCTACACCTGACACTGCTCTTCGTACCCCTAGCACTGCCTCTCCTGCACCTGGCACTGCACTTCTTACCCATAGTACTGCCCCTCCTTCACCTGGCACTGCCATTCCTACCCCTGGAACTGCCCCTCCTACACCTGACACTGCCTTTCCTAAACCTGGCACTGCTGTTTCTACCCCTGGCACTGCCTCTCCTGCACCTGACACTGCAATTCTTACCCTTTGCACTGCACCTCCTGCACCTGGCACTGCTCTTCTTACCCATAGCAAAGCCCTTCCTGCACCTGGCACTTCTCTTCTTACCCGTAGCACGGCCCCGTTGCACAGTCTAAATATCGAGTTTCAAATATCGACCTACAGTAATATCGAGTTTGAAATATCGTAGGGACAGAATATCGAAATCAAGAATATCGACGACCAGAATATCGACCTGAAGGTAAGAAATATCGTTTTTGTTAATTTTGAAGTTAGTAGTATCGATAGCAAAAATATCGATGTTACTAATATCGATATTTATATTAGTGTTATGTATTTTATTATGTATTTTATATGTATGTGTTATATATTTTTTGTTAAGTATTGTACTGATTTTTAAATATATATATATAAAATTTGTAGAAGTTAGTAATGTTTTTTTAAGTAAATTATGTGTTTTAGTACCGTAGCGGGTTGTGGGTTTATAGGGGAATAGGGTGGGAAGCAATTTAATTATAGTAAATTAATTAATAATTTTTAGTAATTATTAATTATTTTTAATTAAATTTTGCGTTTTAGTTCTGTAGCAGGTTGTGGATTTATAGGGGAATAGGGTGGGAAGTAATTTAATTGTAATTAAGAAAATATTTATTTTTATTTATTGGTATTCATAATTATTTAATTGTTAAATACTTATTAATTGGTAATTAATTTTTATTAATTGGGAATACATTTTTATTAATTGATTAATTGATAATTTTATTAAGTGTATTAATTTATTATTGGAGCGGGTTGTGAGTTTATAGGGGAATAGGGTGGTATGTAATTTATTTCTAATTAAGTATTTATTAATTTGTATTTCTTTGTACTTATCATTAATTTTTTGTTAATGAATTATTAATTGGTAATTACTTTTTAATAATTTTTATTTTTTGGTATTGAAAATTAATGTATTGTTAATTAATTATTATTTGGTAATTAATTTTTATTAATTATTATTTATTGGCATTTATCATTAACTTATTGTTAATTAATTATTAATTGGTAATTACTTTTTAATTATTTTTTGGAATTGAAAATTAATTTATTGTTAATTTTTATTTGGTAATTAATTTTTATTAATTATTAGTATTTATCATTAATTTATTGTTAATTAATTATTAATTGGTAATTATTTTTTCTTAATTATTTATTAGTATTGATAATTAATTTATTGTTATTTAATAATTAAATCATTATTTATTTAAAACATTTTTTTAATTATAAGTATGTTATTTTTAACCCCTACGCTATCCAACACTTTATCTACTGTTGCACTCACTGGAGTGGGAATAGTAATTTTTACCCCTATGCTATCCCACACTTTCCTGAATGTTGCACTCACTGGAGTGGGAATAGTAATTATTACCCCTACGCTATCCAACATTTCCCTACTGTTGCACTCTCTGGAGTGGGAATAGTAATTTTTACCCTACGCTTTCTCACACTTTCCCGAATGTTGCACTCACTGGAGTGGGAATAGTAATTTTTACCCCTACGCTATCCAACACTTTCCCTACTGTTGCACTCTCTGGAGTGGGAATAGTAATTTTTACCTCTACGCTATCTCACACTTTCCCGAATGTTGCACTCTCTGGAGTGGGAATAGTAATTTTTACCCCACGCTATCTCACACTTTCCTGAATGTTGCACTCACTGGAGTGGGACTAGTAATTATTACTAACCCTGGGCGTAGTTCGCGTAGTAGCGCTATGCGTAGCTACGCGAAGTGCACTTCGCACTACACGAGCTACGCGTAGCTACGCGAACTGCGTAGTGCACTGTGCAAAATGCTGTTCGCACTGATTGCACAGTGCCGGATGCTTGTCCGCACTGTGCAATCAGTGCAAACCGCATCTTGCACAGTGCAAGCGGTTGTTTTCTGCCGCTCGAGTATATTTCTACTTGAGCGGCAGCTTTCTCAACGCGGACTGGTAGTTTCTCATCGCGAGCGGTCGCGAGCATACGCGACCACTCGCAATGAGAAACCTGACCTCCCCGCGTTGAGAATCTCGCCGGGAGGTTTATTTTCCACGCTCGCGATCGGCAACTTGATGTTGCTGATCGCGAACGAGGAAAAAGTCTCGCCGGGATGTCATTTTGCTCGCTTGCGGTCGCCAACTTGACGTTGAGGACCGCGAGCAAGCAAAAAATGACCGCTACGCTACGCATGTTTGCACTGTGCTACGTGCAATTCGCGTAGTGCGAAGTAGTGCAAACTTCGCAAACTACGCGAGCGTAGCGTAGTACTTCGCCCAGGGTTAATTATTACCCCTACGCTATCCAACACTTTCCCTACTGTTGCACTCACTGGAGTGGGAATAGTAATTTTTACCCTTACGCTATCCAACACTTTCCCGAATGTTGCACTCACTGGAGTGGGAATAGTAATTATTACCCCTACGCTATCCAACACTTTTCCTACTGTTGCACTCACTGGAGTGGGAATAGTAATTTTTACCCCTACGCTATCCAACACTTTCCCTACCGTTGCACTCTCTGGAGTGGGAATATTAATTTTTACCCCTATGCTATCCAACACTTTCCCTACCGTTGCACTCTCTGGAGTGGGAATATTAATTTTTACATCTACGCTATCCAACACTTTCCCTACTGTTGCACTCACTGGAGTGGGAATAGTAATTTTTACCTCTCGCTATCCCACACTTTCCCTACTGTTGCACTCACTGGAGTGGGAATAGTAATTTTTACCCCTACGCTATCCAACACCTTCCCTACTGTTTCACTCATTGAAGTGGGAATAGTAATTTTAACCCCTACGCTATCCAACATTTACCCTACTGTTGCACTGTTTAGAGTTGGAATAGTAATTTTATTCCCTCCACTATCTAATATTTTTGTATTATTTTAGCTAATGTAGTATATAATTAATTTTAAAAAGATTAAAAATAATTTTTATTTTTTTAATTTGTTACAAATATTTATTTAATTTTTATTTATATTATTGTTTTATGTGTATAGATGTATTTATAATTTATAAGATGTTTTTAAATAATTTATGTTATTAAAATAATTATTAAAACATATTAATAAGTAAGTGTATATATTATACATTATATGTATGTATTTAATGTATTTTTAAATTATATATATATTATTTATAATTTTTAAACTTTTTAAAATATTTTTAACTATGTTTATTTTAATTATATGTATTATTTACTTTATTTTACATTATTTTTATAACTAAAAATAAACGATATTTTTAACAACGATATTTTTGACGATATTTTTTTCTTCGATATTTTTGTACTTACCATAATGTAGATAGGATGTCGATATTCTTGACTTCAATATTCTTGCTGCGATATTGTTGTAGGTCGATATTCTGACCTTCGATATTCTGTTAGTGATTCAACGGCCCCTCCTTCACCTGGCACTGCTCTTCGTACCCCTAGCACTGCCTCTCCTGCACCTGGCACTTCACTTCTTACCCCTATCACTGCTCCTCCTGCACCTGGCACTGCCATTCCTACCCCTGGAACTGCCTTTCCTAAACCTGACACTGTTGTTTCTACCCCTGGCACTGCCTCTCCTGCACCTGACACTGCAATTCTTACCCTTTGCACTGCACTTCCTGCCCCTTGCACTGCTCTTCTTACCCCTAGCACAGCCCTTCCTGCACCTGGCACTGCTCTTCTTACCCCTAGCACTGCCCCTCCTGCACCTGGCACTAATCTTCTTGCCCCTCCTTCACCTGGCACTGCTCTTCCTACCCCTTGCACTGCCCCTCCTGAACCTGGCACTTCTCTTCATACCCCTAGCACTGCCTCTCCTGCACCTGGCACTGCTCTTCTTACCCTTAGCGCCGCCTCTCCTGCACCTAGCACTGCTCTTCTTACCTCTAGCCCTACCCCTCCTGCACATGGCACTGCTCTTCTTACCCCTAGAACTGCCCCTCCTGCACCTAGCACTGCTCTTCTTACCCCTAGCACTGCCCCTCCTGCACATGGCGCTGCCATTCCTACCCCTGGAACTGCCCCATCTCCACTTGGCACTGCTCTTCTTACCCCTAGCTCTGCCCCTCCTGCACCCGACACTGCACTTCTTACCCCCAACACTGCCCCTCCTGCACCTCGCACTGCTCTTCTTACCCCTAGCACTGCCCCTCCTTCACATGGCACTGCTCTTTTTACCCCTAGTACTGCCCCTCCTGCACCTAGCACTGCTCTTCTTACCCCTAGCACTGCCCCTCCTGCACCTGGTCCTGCACTTCCTACCCCTAGCCCTGCCTCTCCTGCACCTGACACTGCACTTCTTACCCCTAGCACTGCCCCTCCTGCACCTGGCACTCCTCTTCTTACCCCTAGCTCCACCCTACCTGCACCTGGCACTTCTCTTCTTACCCCTAGCACTGCCTCTCCTGCATCTGACACTGCACTTCTTACCCCTAGCACTGCCCTTCCTGCAACTGGCACTCCTCTTCTTACCCCTAGCACTGCCTCTCCTGCACCTCACGCTGCACTTCTTATCCCTAGCACCGCCCCTCCTGCACCTAACACTAATCTTCTTGCCCCTAGCCCTGCCACTCCTGCACTGGGCACTGCTCTTCTTACCCCTAGCACTGCCCCTCCTGCACCTGGCACTCCTCTACTTACCCCTAGCACTGCCCCTCCTGCACCTGGCACTTCTCTTCTTACCCCTGGCACTGCCTCTCCTGCACCTGACACTGCACTTCTTACCCCTAGCACTGCCCCTCCTGCACCTGGCACTCCTCTTCTTACCCCTAGCTCCACCCTACCTGCACCTGGCACTTCTCTTCTTACCCCTAGCACTGCCTCTCCTGCATCTGACACTGCACTTCTTACCCCTAGCACTGCCCTTCCTGCAACTGGCACTCCTCTTCTTACCCCTAGCACTGCCTCTCCTGCACCTCACGCTGCACTTCTTATCCCTAGCACCGCCCCTCCTGCACCTAACACTAATCTTCTTGCCCCTAGCCCTGCCACTCCTGCACCGGGCACTGCTCTTCTTACCCCTAGCACTGCCCCTCCTGCACCTGGCACTGCTCTTCTTACCCCTAACACTGCCCCTCCTGCACCCGGCACTGCCATTCCTTCCCCTGGAACTGCCCCTCCTTCATCTTGCACTGCTCTTCTTACCCCTAGCACTGCCTCTCCTGCACCTGGCACTGCTCTTATTACCACTAGCACTGCCCCTTCTGCACCTGGCACTGCTCTTTTTACCACTAGCACTGCCCCTCCTGCACCTGGCACTTCTCTTCTTACCCCTAGCAGTACCCTTTCTGCACTGCGCACTGCTCTTCTTACCTCTAGCACTGCCCCTCCTGCACCCGGCACTGCCATTCCTTCCCCTGGAACTGCCCCTCCTTCATCTTGCACTGCTCTTCTTACCCCTAGCACTGCCTCTCCCTCACCTGGCACTGCCATTCTTACCCCTGTAACTGCCCCTCTTGCACTTGGCACTGCTCTTCTTACCATAGCACTGCACCTCCTGCCCCTGGCACTGCTCTTCTTACTCCTAGCACTGCCCCTCCTGCACCTTGCACTGCTCTTCTTACCCCTAGCACTGCCCCTCTTGCCTCTGGCACTGCTCTTCTCACCCCTAGCACCACTGCTCTTGCCCCTGGCACTGCTGTTCTTGCCCCTAGCACTGCCCCTCCTGCACCTGGCACTGCTGTTTCTACCCCTGGCCTGAGTCATGAATGTAGAAGTGATTGCTCTCAGTGCCCTGTTGGCATTTTTTATTTTTCTTGCCCGTTCGCTGCCCCTGAGCATCAAAGAGCTGTGGGTTGAGGGACCAAGGATGGGGGGGGAGGGTGGCTTCCCTCTGATGTCACAGGGGGTCAAGGGGTGTGTGATGTCACTTCCGCTCCCTCCTGCATGTTGATGAATAGACTTCCATGGTCTCTCTGTGGTTATAAAATGTCTCTTTGTGTTTTGTAGTTGGCTTGACCTTTTAGTTAAGGCTGGGGGCAGTTCGCGGAGTTCCACGTAATCTCTGCCGCGCTACGCGGAGCTCCACACGCAGCGGAGTGCTTTAGCTAAATGCCGTTTCGTGGTGATTTTCATTGCCAGATGCTTGTCCGCACTGTGCAATCATCGCGAATGGCACCATGCACAGCGCAGGCGGGCGCTGCTTCCTTTATGCTGCTTGAGTAGATTTTTACTCGAGTGGCAGCTTTCTCAACGCGAACGGACAGTTTCTCAACGTGAGCGGTCGCGAGCATACGCGACCACTCGCAATGTGAAATCTGACCGCCCGCGTTGAGAAATCTTGCTGGGAGGTGGATTTTCCTTATTCGCGCTTGCCAACATTACATTGACGAACGCGAGCGAGGAAAAAAACTCTCCAATGCCGAGCGGAGTTTTTTGGAACTCCACGAGCTCTGCATAACGCGGAGTGTGGAAAACTCCGCAAACTCCGCGAGCGGAGCGGAGGTCACCGTCGAGGGTTACATTTAGTGTCTTTTTTCACTGAAAGATTAAAAAAATACTGTGTTCCTGCAGGAAATTGGTTTACAAATATGACAACGTACGTACACATATTAATTCTAGGGTGGCTTATGTTAAGTGTATTTTCGTTGTAATCCATACATACCAACCCTCCCGATTCAGGCGGGAGACTGCCGATTTCAAGGCTAGTTTCCCGACTCCTGTTGGAAACAAGGCAAAGGTGAAATGTTGACGCCTGTCGGGCACCTCCCATCTCCCTCTCCAAGAATTACCTCTGACATCAAAGGTTAACGCTCTGTAATTCATTCTTGGAAGGGGAGATTAGAGCACGTGACAGGCCTTGGCATTTTATTTTTGCCAGTTTTACATAGTGCACTGGAACAGAGTTTAGAACTCCGTTTTTGTTATGTTATCAAACTGCCAAATATAAAATGCTGACTGTCACCATACATGCCAATAGACCCGATTCAGACAGATTGCCTCTGCTTCAATATAAGTCAATGGGGAAACTACATTCTCCCAAGTTTTTTTTTTTTTTTTAAATCTCCCAATTGTCTGCCCTAAAATGTTGGCATGTATGGTAATCTGACATTTTAAATGAATAAAAATAGGTTGGAAAAAGTAAACACCAGAAGATTCTATACCCGTGTTTCATAACATAAATACAGCCAAAGGTGGAAGAGGCCAGAGTCAGGCAGATTTAAAGTCGCCTTTCTGTGAACCCTGGAGGAGTCATTTCCGCTTGCATTAAGTTCCTGGTAAAAACTGAATGAAACGGAGGGCGGATGAGGTCTCTATTTTGAGAAACTTCCACATTCTAACACAGTTTCAATTTTTTCTGTCTCTGCAGCTCACACTGCTTTAAGAGACTGTTGTGATCTTGCCGTCTCCCTGCAGAAGTACTGCATAGTGAACTGCACAGCGTGAAGTGAGTCGCATCGTGTGAAGTGAGCCTCATTGCGTGAAGTGAGCCGCATCGCGTAAAGTGATTCGCATCGCGTGAAGTGATCCGCACCTCGTGAAGTGAGCACTGCGAACGCTGACTTAAGTCACAGACCAGATAGGGTTTGGCAGACTGGCTACTCCGTCACAAACATAGCGGATATCCCATCAGCCGTAATACAAGTGCCATGGGATATAATGCACTTGTAATAATGTAATAACGTACACAGGATATTGCCACGTTTGTGGCAGAAGAACCCGTCCACCAGCCCTCAGTTTCTGACACAGTTTTGGGCTGACTGGTGTTTTAGGTAGTTGAAGAGCTGGAGCAGCGCTATTTTACTACGACAGTAATGGTAAATGGTTGCTTGCCACAGGAGTTTTCGAAATGTGCTCCTTTTAGCTGGAAATGTAGCAGCATTTGTTCACGCAGTTAAAGTAAACAACGAACATCATGTAATAACATACACAAAGCAATATAACTAAACAATTAAAACATGACAGGGCACATCGCAGCAAGAGAACACCACGAAACAACTGCGGTACAAAACAGATTGCAAATTAATGCCCAACAAAAAAATAATAGAACACACCACCACATCAAAATACCACCCAACAAATGTGCACAACATTTTCGTGGCACACATTAACACCTCCAGAATCGTGGGGCATATTAGCAAGACTGGCGATAAAATTATCGCCGTTTTGGCGGCAGGAAACTGCCGCTAAAGCGGCGATAATTGGCTTGCTAATATGCGTTATAGAATTCCAATAGAAGCCCAGGTTAGATGTGCAGGACATCTAACCTGGGCTTCTATTGGAATTCTATAACGCTTATTAGCAAGCCAATTATCGCCGTTTTAGCGTCAGTTTCCTGCCGCTAAAACGGCGATAATTTTATCGCCAGTCTTACTAATATGCCCCCCTGTTTTCATAATATGGTGGTAAAAGGTGTTTTGAGCAAGCACTGCCTTACATTGCCACCAAGGACACGAAATAGCAGCAGTCCCAATGTTTTGTGATCATCCCCATCTGTCCAAGGGGCAGAGGACTGGAGGGGTGGGAATGGAAAGTATGTTTTCAGCAGCTTTTCTCAGGGTTACTTTTCTCTCACCCTGTAGCTGTCTAGGCATTGAGCCAGGTAGGATTTGTTTAGCCTTATCTGGCAGGGAGGAGAGAAGATGAGGAGGGTGGGGTGGTGGGGGTGATGGCTGAGCAGGCTACCAGTAGTTTCAGCAGGGCCACCATGTCAGTCATCCAGTCCTACATGATCAATGACCTCTTGTCTTGGGTGGCATCTTCTGCTAGTCCTTGGTTGTGATTCAACAGCATTTTACATTTTTGGCTTGTAGTTTTGCTTTCCACATTTTGAATGATATGTCAGAGGTCTCAGATTGTAAGTGCTGAGGATAAATGCCAGATCTGCCTCAGACAGGACATGGGCCACATGGCAGCTTTTAGGAGCTACATAATAAATGCATTTGTACAATTAATATTTTTTGGTGCTGCTAACAGGTGTCTATTGATACCCAACTCAGAGGACTCATGGTGATGATCTGAGAAGGACCATGGGCTGAATGTTGTCACCAAGGGGCAGCTAGGAAATCCTTGTAAGTAGCGATGTCACTACCACTGGCACTACATACATCAGATACTACTGCGAGCTCACTAACACTTTAGGCTTTGACTCTCAGGGGTATTGAGGCCAAGACCTGAAGACTTACACCCGGATGACGTAGGTTTAGATCCTCAGATGCAAAGATTTCATGAATGCCGACCAGACAGTGACATATGCAAATATCACAACTTGATAAAAAAGATGTGACTTTTATACACTTTAAGAGGCAATATCATGGCTAAGCAAAGGGACACTGAAACTCTTCCGTGGTTTTGACAGGACATGTTATATACACTAAAAATGCAAGGAACCTGCAAGTCCATCACGCACTGGACTCCTATATAACGACTGGCACTTCGCTACCTGAACACAGTCCCCTTGAGGCCCAGGTTATGATGGGCGATCTTGGGCGGGGTGGGGTTTCCCTCATATACCGATCACTAACAAACAACGGTCCGACATCTCTTGACCACTTAAAGCTTAGGTGGGAGGCATGGGTGGGCCCCCTAGAGGATGCAGACTGGAGGGATGCCCTGATGGCACCTAGAACCATCGCTGCCAAAGCTAGGCTGCGCCTGGTCCAGCTCTATTACCTACACACCTCCTATCTCACCCCCAGCCGCCTCTATAGGTCAGGTCTGATCCCGCTCCCAATGTGTCCGCGGTGCGGCTCGGACCCCGCAGACTTCTTTCCCATGGTATGGTCATGCCCCCGCATTGCCCCATTCTGGCGCGCCCTGGAGGCGGAACTTACAGAGGTTCTAGATTGGGACCTTTCCCATAATCCCATACACATACTGTTGGGCATCACAGATGGGCTAGATGGGTCCAAGGCCGACAAGACATTCTTAGGCACTGCCCTAGTAGTAGCTAAGCGCGACATAGCAGCCGCATGGAAAAATCCCACTCCACCCTCGATGGCTAAATGGCGCCGAGGTGTCGATTGGTGCGCTACACAAGAACGTACACTGTACGAGGCCAGGGGTCGCCCTGCCCGACATCTGAAGATCTGGGGTAAATGGCTGGGAGTGCTGGACTGATCACTGCCCCTGACCCCGGGGGTCCATTTCACCGTACTGCAAGGGGGGAAGGACACTGTATTCCACCTGGCGCTACCTGCACTGTGTGCTGTAATCCCGATGCAATGATCCACTCTTGTTTGCTGTACAGTCTGATTTCATGTCATTTGTTTCTTGATTTTCTCTTCTTTTCTTCATTTCATGCAAAATCAATAAAGTTGGTTATCAAAAAAAATGCAAGGAACAGCAAGGTTTCGTAATATGTAGTATATGTGTGGTGTGCAGTCTGCTCAAGTGAGTTCATTTCATTCTTTGCTTACATGCATGGTGAGTGTCCAGAGGGACCTCTTACTTTCTCACATCCAGCAAAGTGGCAAGGTTATATGTCTGAGGTGAGTTGTGTGTATCAAAATATCTTTTAAAGCACAAATTCCCAAAGGTGTTCCAAGGAGAGAAGGTAGCGACCAGGGGCGGCACCTCCTCAATGTCGGAGGAGCGTAGCCCCACTGGCTCAGAGCCAGCAGGTGAAAAATACAACGATATTCAATCATCGCTTTATTTTTCACCTGCTGGCGGAGCCAGCGTGCGTAGGGATGGGCAGGACCGGGGCCATGGGAGGGAGGAGGAGGACTGGTTTGTGCACTTTTAAGTGTGCATATGTGTTTGGCCGGCCGTCTTAGGCTGGCCAAAGACACATGCACCCTTAGGTTTCTCCAATACAGCTGTATTAAGCAGCTGGGTTGGAGAAACAGCACAGACTCCCTGTCCTGAGCGGAGCGTCAAACCAGCCCGCTCAGGCCAATCCTTCCTGCGCACAAAAACAATCCTGGAAGGCTTTTCCCTCTTTTGCAGCACACATAGAAAGAGGAAAAAACAAGGCGAAATAAAGTTATTCCCTAGGGAGGTGTAAGGTTTTGGCTCATCCCCAGGTGTACATGATTTTGTAAAGCTAGGGCAGCGTCAAAATCCATGTGTGTTGCATGGGAACATCCACAGGAACGCCGATGGGATGCCTCCCTAACGCAGAGTAAGGCAACGCAGCGATTTACAATGCTTTGCCTTATTCCATATCTATGAGGCCATTCAAAACCACACAAAGGGGCCGATTCCGATCTCGGCCGGTAGTGCTCCGAATCGGATTCGGTTTTACCGGATCCGATCCGGAGCCCTATTTTCCGACCGAGTCGTACGCGCGTCCGGGCGAGCGAGTACGATGCGTATTCGCCGACCGACTCGTCCGGGCGACCCGACCGCTCCGACCGACTCGTTCCCGGATCGTACCGCTCCGACCGACTCGCTCGGACCCGATTCGCACCGCGCAATGGAGACGTTTTCCGGCCGGGTAAGTACGATGCGCACCTCGACCGCTCCGACCGACTCGCGCCGTCCGACTCGAACCTCGCTGTCGGAGCCGTACTTTGGGGGTCCGTGTCGGACCCCCTGTCACGCGTACTCGTGCGAGGCGCACACAGGGGGGACCCAAGGGTCCCCCTACCTGTGCGTGTACGCCGCGAGCGCTTCGCGGCGTACTCGCTGTAGGGGGCGCCCTTGTCCGCCTCGCACCCATTGAGGCAATGGGAGCCCGCGTACGCGTTGTACGACCGGCTCCCATTGAGTTCAATGGGAGTCCGACCGACTCGTGTCCGGTGGCATACGAATGCATCGGACTCGTTCGGTCGGACTGCACGGGTCCGATTCGGTCGGAAATCTCTCCGAGGCCGGCTCGGTCGGAGAAATTACCGACACGAATCGGAATCGGCCCCAAAGTGTAATTGTGTGACCTCATAAATATGATTTTGTAGTTTGTAGTGACGCTCCAGTGGTGCAAGGGTCCATAAATATGCCCCGTATTATCTACGTACCTCAGAGGTGCAAGTGCCCATTGTGCCCCAGGGATACTGTGCACTACAGACCTTGAAGCTCAGTACAGCTCAACTGTGTGATTCTATTGCTTGCAACAGGTCGTCAACCTCCACCCAGAGTGTGTGGTGCAGGCATCAGCTACTGAGGGCGCCTCCACGCAGATGCCACCGCCTGACCCTAAAGGTGCACTGCATGCAACAAAGGCCACAGGCAAAGTTCCAGAGCATAGAGCTTCAAAGATCAAAACATTTATTTGCAACCAGCTTTCAGTCCCTGAAGGTGTCTGTACACTCAATAGAGACACCTCACTAGAAGGAATATGGACTTGAAGGCAGGGGAGCCCCCAAAATATGTAGGTGAAGGAAGCATATTATTGAATAAGCCTGCCAGCATGGAAGGATGAAAGAGGCCAAAAAATGTCTGCATGGAAGAGTGTCTCTAAAGTACCACATGGGGGGAGTCCACAGGGAAGCAAGGTTGCACTTTTCTATGAGGCCAAAGACACTGTGAAGGACAGAGCTGGCCTGAAGAATGTGGGAGAAAGATGCTTCATCTGTTCCCTGGGACTAGAAGTTTCGAAAAAAGGGCCTGTAGGATACAGTAGTCTGAGAATGACACAGTTTTATGTCCTTGAAGGGTGCAGCTCAATGCTGCCTCTGGCTGCACTCTTCAGAAAGTCCCATGAACTCCTGCCAAACATTCATGTCCCTCCCCATCCTTTGTAAGTCAAGACAGAGCTGGCACATGGCTGAACAAACTCGGGCTCAATGGCTTCTCCACACAGCTCCTAACACATGCTGCACACAAGTGTACATATGTAGGAAAGTGCCTATTTTTACATGGATAGCCCCCACCTTTTGCCAAATGTATGATGTGATTTCAAATTGGAAGTGCACTGGGCCCCTGCATACCATGTTCCCAGTGCCAGATATCTTTCCTAAAACTGTGCCACGATTGGCACAATTTCAGCAACCCCTGTAAGTCCCTATTAAAGGGTACCCCTGGTACCTAGGGCATTGGTACTGAAGAGGGTCCTCTAGGGCTACATCACAATGTATGTCATCCCAGAGGCCCCTCACCAAGACCATGCACACTTCCATTGCAGGCTGCGTGTCTTGGTGCAGAAAAAGCTGAAGAGTCGACATGGCACACATCCCTGCGTTCCATGCCCACAGAGACTGCTTGAAGTATAGGTAAATCACCCCCACAGCAGGCATTACGGCCCCAAATCAGGGTGCACTATATCACATGTGTGGAATATCTGCATGAGCAGATATGATCCTATAATATCTAAGTCCATTATTGGATATTGTAAGCCCACAAGGAAGCCATAGAGAGTACATGGGCTGGATACTTGTCATTACGGGTTTCCTAGCTCCATGATGGCGTCACTGTACCCTAAGATGTTTGGTACCAACATCTCATCTTAATTAATCCTCACTGATGCCAGTGTTGGATTTGATAATAATTGCACACAGGAGAACTTTTAGAGGGTCCTATGAATACCTACCAAGCACTGGTGTGGTCTCTGACTAGTCTTAGCCAGCCTACCACCACCAGACATGTTTCTGACCTCATGGGGTGAGAGCCAGCGCTCTCAGAGGACAGGAACAAAGCCTGCTCTGGGTGGGGGTGCTTCACACCTCCCCATGCCAGGAAGGCATTCCAAGGCAGGAAGCTTCAAAGGCGATGCTGCCTTTAAAATGCGACCCAGGCAGCTCTTGATAGTGGAGGATGCCAACCCCCCTTTCCTGCTCCACATTTGGAGAGAGGACAGACGGGAACATTAGCTAAATTAGGAGGTGTGTCCCCATTCGGCCAGAACCACCTCTAAGGTGGGGCAGGCGATGTGGACCCCACTTTTCATTTCCCCCCATCTTGGTTTGTGAGGGAAATTGCCAATTAGTGTAAGGGTAGTGCCCCTTTGCACAGGAAGAGGTCGCTCAGAGGGTGTAGACACCCTAAAGGTAGGTAGCCCACTGGCTACTACCTGTCTACCCCTGTAATGCCCCAAAATCCAGTATTTAGGTGGCATCCCTGGACCCTGAACTTAGATTTAATTGACACAGAGAAGAAAAGGACAAAGAAGAGCTGCTGATCCGAAGACTGAAGCCCTGCTGCAGAAAATTGGCGCCAAACACTGTCTGCTGGCTTAAGGGCTCAACAATCGTGGTGTGCTGTCTCGTACTGTGGTGAGGGCTTCAACAACCCTGGAGCTCCTCCAGCCTTCTACAAATCACCAAAGAACTCCCTTGGAGTAGAGGTACTACTCCCCTGAGGACTGTAGGCACTGAACCCGCAAAGTCCAGTTTGTCGACTTGCTGCTCCCCGGCGACTTGACGCAGCACCCAAACCAAAAGTGGCACACCAGCTCTGACTGATCAGATCTGTCTCATCACTAAGTTTGGAGACATCAGGATCAACCGAGCTGTGCCGCACCAATACCCGGGGTACCAGACCCCCTTCAGCATTCACCGAAACGAAGAGTACAGTCCGGACTCCAACTGTCCAGGAAGCAAGCACCCATTGAGGGACATCAAGAACCCTGAGACCCACTTTGTGAGGGGCCTTGCTGTCCTGGAATCACCTCTCCAAGCTGTCTGCTCCTGGCACGAGGACATCTTGTTGCACACCGCCCGACTGACGTATCTGCTCTGCACCTGGTCCGACCAGCCTTGGTAAAGATGATCCAGCTGTGCTCCTGTGGCCCTGAGGCCCTTGTGAGCTGCTCCCTTGAGTGGGACCCCTCGGACTTACCTTTAAGTCCCTTTGTGCAGTGTGTTTTCAAGTGGCCCCCCTTCTTCGCAGCGCACTAGCTACCAACGACCTCATCACCCTCCTCCCGGCCAAAGCCAGGATGCTCCCAAGAATCCGGTGGTGGAACATTGGTCCTGGCCTTGCTACTTACTTAAATCCCAAAGGTGAACCTTGAAATCCAACTGTGTGATTTTAAATGCATTTTTCTAGTTTCTTCCATTGATTTCAATGGTGTGTAATTGCGCACAAAAGTAATTCATTTTGTGAACTTTGAAAATTGCTATCTTAAAAGGTACTTACTGTAGAATAAAGTTCTTGGTCTAAAAAATTATATAGAAATTGGTGTTATTTTTGTAAATTGATCTTGGATTTATTCTTGAGTGTGTGTCTCATTTATTGCCTCTGTGAGTACAACAAATGCTTATCACTACCCTCTGACAAGCCTAACTGCTCACCCACACTACCACAAATAGAGTGTTAGTATTATCTACTTTTGTCTCTGTATACCAATTTGGGACTCACTGGACTCTCTGCACAGTGTACTTCCTTTTAGTGCACTATATAGAGAGCCAGCTTCCTACAACATAATTTAACATGTATTTGTAAAGCAGCCTGAACGGTATCTTCACCAAAGTGCAAGTGCATGTGCATTCTGTCAAGCATAGCTGTTGCACTGTAAGTGGAGCCTCACCGTACAAAAACTAGGCTTTAATACTTTTCTCATGTTGTGTGCGTTCTGTCAAGCATAGCACAAAAAAACTTTGCTTTAATACTTTTCCCACGTTGTTTGCATTCTTTCAAGCATACTGGAACTAGAGCAGAGTCACCGAGGAACAACTCAACTCCACCCTCTACGGCAACACCCCCCCGCGGCAACGGACGCCAACCACGCTGACATGTAACTTCACACTTTGTTCGCCAACTGCGCAGACAAGCTCGCCCCGCTGTGCAACCCCGACAAACACCGCCCCAGGAAAGACGCCTAGTTCACCACCGAGCTCGAAGAAGCCAGACGCACCTGCAGACGCCTGGAGAAAAAATGGAGAAACATCAAGACACCCGAAAACGACACCGCCTACAAGGTAACCATGACAGATTACCACCAACGCATCAGAGCCACCAAAAGATCCTTCATCCACAACAGAATCCTCGCCAACTCAAGCAACTCCAAGGACCTTTTCAGCATCATCCAGGAATTCACTGAGCCCCGTAGCGAAACAACGGACATCACCCCCTCCCAGGACCTCTGCGACAAGCTCGGCTCCTATTTTCACCTGAAGATTAAGAACCTCTACAACAACTTCAGCAACCACACCCCCGTCCCCGCAGTCACCCCTCCCTGCGGCAACACCTGCCAGACCACCATCTCCGCCTGGACTCTGATCACGACAGAGGAGACCGCCGCAACGATGAAGAGCATCCAGTCCGGGGCCCCCACTGACCCCTGCCCACCCCACATATACCACAGAGCCACCACCACCATCACACCCATACTACAACGGACCATCAATACCACCTTCGAAACCGGCTCCTTCCCTGACGACTGGAAACATGCAGAAATCAAGCCTCTGCTCAAAAACCTCTCAGCAGACCCGACGGACCTCAAGAACTACTGGCCCATCTCGCTCCTCCCTTTCGCAGTGAAAGTCACAGAGAAGACCGGCAACGCAGAGCTGACAAGGTTTATCGAAGAAAACGCCATCCTCGACCCTTCCCAATCCGGATTCCGAAGCAAACACAGCACCGAGACGCCCTACTCGCCACCACTGACGACATCCGCACCCTCCTCGACCAAGGCCACACCGCAGTCCTGATTCTACTAGACCTGTCGGCAGCCTTCAACACCGTCTCCCACCGCACTCTAACAGCAAGACAACACGACGCTGGCATACAAGGCACTGCCCTCGACTGGATCAGATGTTTCCTCACCGGCAGGAGCCAAAGGATCAGACTGCCACCCTCCCTCTCCGAACCCATGGAAATCAACTGCGTAGTCCCTCAGGGATCTTCACTCAACCCACCCCTCTTTAACATCTACATGGCCCCCCTCGCCGCCATCGTCCAACAGCACGGCCTCAGCCTAATCTCCTACGCCGACGACACCCAGCTCATCCTCTCCCTCACCAAGGACCCCAACACCACCAGACTCCACTTCCAGGAAGCAATGCAGGACGTCGCAGCATGGATGAACATCAGCTGCCTGAAACTCAACTCAGAGAAGACAGAAGTCCTCGTCCTCTGAACCACCCCCTCAGCATGGAATAAAACCTGGTGGCCCACCGCCCTCGGCACCCCCCCTACCGCCACAGACCACGCCAATAACCTCGGCATCGTACTTGACGCCTTCCTCTCCATGAATCACCAAGTCAACTCCGTCACCTCCAGCTGCTTCAACACCCTCCGCATCCTCCGTAAGACCTTCAAGTGGATCCCCCCTGAGACAAGGAAGACAGTCACCCACACCTTCATCACCAGCAGACTGGACTACGGAAATGCCCTCTACGCCGGCATCAACAAGTCTCTACTACGCAGGCTCCAGACTATCCAGAACACAGCCGCCAGACTCATCCTCAGGATCCCTAGACACGAACACATCAGCCAACACCTACGCAAGCTGCACTGGCTCCCAGTCGAGAAAAGAGTCACCTTCAAGATACTCACCTACGCCTACAAATGCCTACACAACACCTGACCCCAATACCTCAACGACAGAGTCACCCTCCACGTACCTAAACGAGACCTCCGCTCCACCAACCTCCTCCTCGCCAAAACCCCGCGCATCCGCAGAGCCAGAGCAGGGGGTAGATCCTTCTCCTACATCGCGGCCAAGACCTGGAATGAGCTCCCCACCAACATCAGATGGGTCCCCTCCCTGAACACCTTCAGGAAGGCTCTGAAGACCTGGCTCTTCGAATGAATCGGACCTGCTGATCCCCCCCCTCCAGCGCCTTGAGACCCTCACGGGTGAGTAGTGCACTTATAATCCCCCTGATTGATTCATTGATTGATTGATTGAAGCATAGCTCTTGCACTGGAAGGGGAGCCTCGCTATACAAAAACAGTGCTTTAATACTTTTCCTACATTGTGTGTGTTTTTTCACGCATAGCTCTTGCACTGGAAAGGGAGCTTCACCGTTCACAAACTGTGCTTTAATACTGTTCTCACATTGTGTGTGTTCGGTCAAGCATAGCTCTTGCACTGCAAGGGGAGCCTTACTGTACAAAAACGGAGCTTTCATACTTTTCCCACATTGTGTGCGTTCTTTCAAGCATAGGTTTTGTATTGGATGGGGAGCCTCACTGTACAAAAACTGTGCTTTACTACTTTTCTCACGTTGTGTGCATTCTGTCAAGCATAGCTCTTGCACTGGAAGGGGAGCGTCACCATACAAAAACTGTGCTCTAATACTTTCCGCATGTTGTGTGCGCTCTTTCAAGCATAGCTCTTGCACTGGAAGGAGAGCCTCACTGTACAAAAACTGTGCTTTAATACTTTTCCTACATTGTGTGCATTCGTTCGTGCATAGCTCTTGCACTGGAAGGGGAGCCTCACGGCACAAAAACTGTGCTATACTACTTTTCCTGCGTTGTGTGCGCTCTTTCAAGCATAGCTCTTGCATTCGAAGGGGAGCGTAACCGTATAAAAACTATGCTTTAATACTTTTCCTGCGTTGTGTGCGTTTATTCAAGCATAGCTCTTGCACTGGAAGGGGAGCCTCACCATACAAAAAACTGTGCTTTCATATTTTTCCTATGTTGTGTGCATTTATTCAAGCATAGCTCTTGTACTGGAAGGTGAGAATCACTGTATAAAAACTGCTCTTTAATACTTTTCCTGTATTGTGTGTGTTCTTTCAGCCATAGGTTTTGCACTGGAAGGGGAGCCTCACGTACAAAAACTGTGCTTTAATACTTTTCCCACATTGTGTGCGTTCGGTCCAGCATAGCTCTTGCACTGGAAGGGAAGCCTCACCGTACAAAAACTGTGCTATACTACTTTTCCTGCGTTGTGTGCGCTCTTGCAAGCATAGCTCTTGCACTCGAAGGGGAGCGTAACCATATAAAAACTATGCTTTTAATACTTTTCCTGCGTTGTGTGCGTTTATTCAAGCATAGCTCTTGTACTGGAAGGGGAGCATCACTGTATAAAAACTGCTCTTTAATACTTTTCCTGTATTGTGTATGTTCTTTCAAGCATAGGTTTTGCACTGGAAGGGGAGCCTCACGTACAAAAACTGTGTTGTAGTACTTTTCTCACACTGTGGGGAAATGTACAACAGAAGTGGTGGAGTGAGGCGTTAGCCGTCATGGCTCTACGCCTCATTCGACCACTTCAGAAACGCAAGGCTGCACCATATTTTCAAGAATATGGTGCCGCCTTGCGTTTCCCCCTGTGCTGGCGCTACACCATACAAAAACTGCCCTTTAATACTTTTCCCGCGTTGTATGTGTTCATTCATGCATAGCTCTTGCAGTGGAAGGGGAGCCTCAACGTACAAAAACTGTACTTTCATATTTTTCCCGCATTATGTTCATTCTGTCAATCTTAGCTCTTGCAATGGTTTGGGAGCCTCACTGTATAAAAACTGCGCTTTCATATTTTTCCCATGTTGTGCGCATTTATTGAAGCATAGCTCTTGCACTGGAAGGTGAGCCTCACCATATAAAAACTGTGCTTTAATACTTTTCCTACTTTGAGTGCGTTCTTTCAAACATAGGTATTGCACTGGAAGAGGAGCCTCACCATACAAAAATTGTGCTTCAATACTTTTCCCACATTGTGTGCTTTCTTTCTAGCATAGGTTTTGCACTGGAATGGGAGCCTCACTGTACAAAAACTGCACTTTAGTACTTTTCCCACGTTCTGTGGGTTATTTCGTGCATAGCTCTTGCTCTGGAATGGGAGCCTCGCCGTTCAAAAACTGTGCTTTAATATTTTTTCCATGTTATGTGCGTGCTTTCAAGCATAGCTCTTGCACTGGAAAGGGAGCCTCGCTGGACAAAAACAATGCTTTAAAACTTTTCCCGCGTTGTGTGCATTCTTTCAAGCATACCTCTTGCACTGTAAGGGGAACATCACCGTATAAAAACTGTGCTTTAATACTTTTCTCGTGTTGTGTTTGTTCTTTCAAGCATAGGTCTTGCACTGGAAGGGGAGCCTCACCGTCCAAAAAATGTGCTTTAATACATTTCCCGCGTTGTGTACATTCTGTCAAGCAAAGCTCTTGCACTGGCAGTGGAGCCTCACCGTACAGAACCTATGCTTTCATACTTTTCCCATGTTGTGTGCGTTCTTTCAAGCATAGCTCTTGCACTGGAAGGGGAGCCTCGCTGTACAAAAACTGTGCGTTAATACTTTTCCCGCGTTGTGTGCATTCTTTCAAGCATACCTCTTGCACTGTAAGGAGAGCGTCACCATATAAAAACTGTGCTTTAATACTTTTCTCGTGTTGTGTTTGTCATTTCAAGCATAGCTCTTGCACTGGAAGGAGCCTCACCATACAAAAACTGTGCTATAATACTTTTCCCACATTGTGTGCATCTTGCCAAGCAAAGCTCTTACACTGGAAGGGGAGCCTCACCATACAAAAACTGTGCTATAATACTTTTCCCACATTGTGTGCATCTTGCCAAGCAAAGCTCTTACACTGGAAGGGGAGCCTCACCATACAAAAACTGTGCTATAATACTTTTCCCACATTGTGTGCATCTTGCCAAGCAAAGCTCTTACACTGGAAGGGGAGCCTCACCATACAAAAACTGTGCTATAATACTTTTCCCACATTGTGTGCATCTTGCCAAGCAAAGCTCTTACACTGGAAGGGGAGCCTCACCATACAAAAACTGTGCTATAATACTTTTCCTACGTTGTGCATTAATTTCAAGCATAGTTCTTGCACTGGAAGGGAAGTCTCACCGTACAGAAACTGTGCTTTAATACTTTTCCCATGTTCTGTGAGTTCTGTCAAGCATACGTTTTCTACTGGAAGGGGAGCCTCACTGGAAACAACTGTGCTCTAATACTTTCCCCATGGTGTGTGCGTGCTTTCAAGCATAGCTCTTGCACTGGAAGGGGAGCCTTGCTGTACAAAACTGTGCTTTCATACTTTTACCACATTGTGTGTGTTCTTTCAAGCATAGGTTTTCTACTTGATGGGGAGCCTCACCATACACAAACGGCACTTTAATACTTTTCCTACGTTGTGTGCATTCTGTAATGCATAGATCTTGCCCTGGAAGGGGAGCCTCACTGTTCAAAAACTGTGCTTTAGTATTTTTCCCATGTTGTGCGCTTTCGTTCAAGCATAGCTCTTGCACTGGAAGGGGAACGTCCCCATTCAAAAACTGTGCGTTAATACTTTTCCCACGTTGTGTGCGTTCTTTCAAGCATAGCTCTTGCGCTAGAAGGGAAACCTCACCGTACAAAAACAATGCTTTAATACTTTTCCCATGTTTTGTGCGTTCTTTCAAGCATAGCTCTTGCACTCGAAGGGGAGCGTCACCATACAAAAACTACCCTTTAATACTTTTCCCACATTGTGTGCGTTCATTCACGCATAGCTCTTGCAGTGGAAGGGGAGCCTCACCGTACAAAAACTGTGCTTTAATATTGTTCCTGCATTGTGTGCGTTCTGTCAAACATAGCTCTTGCACTTGAATGGGAGCCTCACTGTATAAAAACTGTGCTTTAATACTTTTCCCACGTTGTGTATGTTCCTTCAAACATAGGTTTTGCACTGGAAGGGGAGCCTCACCATACAAAAATTGTGCTTTAATACTTTTCCCACATTGTGTGCTTTCTTTCCAGCATATGTTTTGCACTGGAAGGGGAGCCTCACCGTACAAAAATTGTGCTTTAATACTTTTTCCACGTTGTGTGCATTCTTTCAAGCATAGGTTTTGCACTGGAGCAGGAGCCTCACTGTACAAAAATTGCACTTTAGTACTTTTCCCACATTCTGTGGGTTATTTCATGCATAGCTCTTGCTCTGGAATGGGAGCCTCGCAGTTCAAAAACTGTGCTTTAATGTTTTTTCTATGTTGTGTGCGCTCTTTCAAGCATAGCTCTTGCACTGGAAAGGGAGTCTCGCTGTACAAAAACAATGCTTTAATACTTTTCCCGCATTGTTTGCATTCTTTCAAGCATACCTCTTGCCCTGGAAGGGGAGCCTCAACATACAAAAACTGTGATTTAATACTTTTACTGTTTTGTGTGCGTTCTGTTAAGCATCGGTTTTGCACTGGAAGGGGATGCTCACCGTACAAAAACTGCACTTTAATACATTTCCCGCGTTGTGTGCATTCTGTCAAGCAAAGCTCTTGCACTGGAAGTGGAGCCTCACCGTACAAAACCTATGCTTTCATATTTTTCCCATGTTGAGTGCATTTATTCAAGCATAGCTCTTGCACTAGAAGGGGAAACTCACTGTACAAAAACTGTGCTTTAATACTTTTCCCATGTTGTGTGCGTTCTTTCAAGCATAGCTCTTGAACTGGAAGGGGAGCCTCGCTGTACAAAACCTATGCTTTAATACTTTCCCCGCGTTGTGTGCATACTTTCAAGCATACCTCTTTGCACTGTAAGGGGAGCGACACCATATAAAAACTGTGCTTTAATACTTTTCTCATGTTGTGTTTGTTCTTTCATGCATAGTTCTTGCACTGGAAGGGAAGTCTCACCGTACAGAAACTGTGCTTTAATACTTTTCCTACGTTGAATGCATTCTTTCCGGCATTGCTCTTGCACTGGAAGGGGAGCCTCACCATACAAAAACTTGCTTTAATACTTTTCCCATGTTCTGTGCGTTCTGTCAAGCATACGTTTTCTACTGCAAGGGGAGCCTCACTGTAAAAACTGTGCTCTAATACTTTCCCCATGGTGTGTGCGTGCTTTCAAGCATAGCTCTTGCACTGGAAGGGGAGCCTTGCTGTACAAAACTGTGCTTATATACTTTTACCACATTGTGTGTGCTCTTTCAAGGATAGGTTTTCTACTCGATGGGGAGCCTCACCATATACAAACTGCACTTTAATACTTTTCCTACGTTGTGTGTATTCTGTCATGCATAGCTCTTGCCCTGGAAGGGGAGCGTAACCATACAAAAACTGGGCGTTAATACTTTTCCCACGTTGTGTGCGTGCTTTGAAGCATAGCTCTTGTACAGTAAGGGGAGCATCACCGTACAAAAACTATGCTTTAATACTTTTCCCGTAATGCGTGCATTCTTTCAAGAATAGCTCTTGCACTCGAAGGTGGAGCGTCACCATACAAAAACGGTCGTTTAATACTTTTCCCGCGTTGTGTGCGTTCATTTACGCTTAGCTCCTGCACTGGAAGGGAAGCCTCACTGTACAAAAATTATGCTTTAATATTTTTCCCGTGTTGTGTGCATTCTTTCAAGCATAGCTCTTGCACTCGAAGGGGAACATCACCATATAAAAACTGTCCTTTAATACTTTTCCCACGTTGTGTGCGTTCATTCACGCATAGCTCTTGCACTGGAAGGGGAGCCTCAACGTACAAAAACTGTGCTTTAATACTTTTCCCGCATTGTGTATGTTCCTTCAAACATAGGATTTGCACTGGAAGGGGAGCCTCACTGTATAAAAATTGTGCTTTAATGCTTTTCCCACATTGTTTGCTTTCTTTCAAGCATAGGTTTTGCACTGGAAGAGGAGCATTACCGGGCAAAAACTGTGCTTTCATACTTTTTCCACATTGTGTGCATTCTTTGAAAGCATACGTTTGCACTGGAAGGGAACCTCACTGTAGAAAAAATGCACTGTAGTACTTTTCCCACGTTCTGTGCATTCCTTCATGCATAGCTCTTCCACTGAAATGGGAGCCTCACAGTTCAAAAACTGTGCTTTAATATTTTTCAAATGTTGTGTGCGTTCTTTTAAGCATACCTCTTGCACTGGAAGGGGAGCATCGCTGTACAAAAACAATGTTTTAATACATTTCTAGCTTTGTGTGTATTCTTTCAAGCATACCTCTTGCACTGGAAGGGGAGCCTCACCGTACAAAAACTGGGCTTTAATACTTTTACTGTGTTGTGTGCGTTCTGTTAAGCATCGGTTTTGCACTGGAAGGGGATGCACACCGTACAAAAACTGCACTTTAATACTTCTCCCACATTGTGTGCATTCTGTCAAGTAAAGCTCTTGCACTGGAAGGGGAGCCTCACCATACAAAACCTATGCTTTCATATTTTTCCCATGTTGTGTGCGGTTCTTTCAAGCAATAGCTCTTGCGCTAGAAGGGAAACCTCACCGTACAAAAACAATGCTTTAATACTTTTCCCATGTTTTGTGCGTTCTTTCAAGCATAGCTCTTGCACAGGAACGGGAGCCTCGCTGTACAAAACCTATGCTTTCATATTTTTCCCATCTTGTGTGCGTTCTTTCAAGCATAGCTCTTGCACCTGAAGGGGAGCCTTGCTGTACAAAAACTATGCTTTAAATACTTTTCCAGCGTTGTGTGCATTCTTTCAAGCGTACCTCTTGCACTGTAAGGGGAGCGTCATCGCATAAAAACTGTGCTTTAATACTTTTCTCATGTTGTGTGTGTTCTTTCAAGTATAGCTCTTGCACTGGAAGGGGAGCCTCACCGTGCAAAAACTGTGCTTTAAGACTTTTATGTGTTGTGTGCGTTCTGTTAAGCATCAGGTTTGCACTGGAAGGGGATGCTCACCGTACAAAAATTGCACTTTAATACTTTTCCTACATTGTGTGCATTCTGTCAAGCATAGCTGCTGCACTGGAAGGGGAACCTCACCGTACAAACTCTGTGCTTTAATATTTTTCCCACGTTATGTGCGTTCTTTCAAGCATAGGTTTTGCACTGGATGGGGAGCCTCACTGGAGAAAACCTGCGCTTTATTACTTTTTCCATGTTGTGCAAGTTCTGTCAAGGATAGCTCTTGCCCTGGAAGGGGAGCTTCACCATATAAAAACTGTGCTCTTCCACTGGAATGGCAGCCTCACCGTTCAAAGACTGTGCTTTAATATTTTTCCTACGCTGTGTGCATTCTTTCATGCATATAGCTTTTGGACCCCAGAACCTCGGTCTGAGATCTGCTCTTCCCCAGCAGCTCCACTGTGCCGTGCTCTGCCTCCACCAGGCAGGGTTCGAGACCGTGCCGTGCCTTGTACACCTTGCTGGTGCCCGGTGCTAAGTTTTTGCCCCTTGTCGCGCTTGTATTGGGTTTATTCTCCTCTTGTCACTGCATTGTGCCCTTGTATATTTTTATTTTTATTTTCATTCTGTTTTAATCTGTTTTCCATTCCATTCCGTTGTACTTGCATTGTGCCCTCATTGTTATTCTGTTTTAATCTGTCTTCCCTTATTATGCTGCCTGCCGTTAGCCGTTAGCTTCCCCCCGTTCCCGCCTAAACCCCCTGACCGCCCCCGCCTCCCAGCTGCCCCCCGCCCCCCCTCCCCTACTTAATGGTGGCTGCTGCGCGGTCGCGCCGCTGGCGCGCCTAAGGCAAGCCCGTCTGCGCCCGTCCGCGACCCGACCGCGACCAGCGCCAGGAACCCTGGATCTCCAACCATCCGCCGCTATGACACCAACACTCTCCTCGCACTCAACCCCGGAAGACTCGGAGACTGCCAACAGGCCTCACCGAACACAACCCACGGCCATTTCTCCTGCCTCCACTGCCGCCGGACCTTCAACACCACCCCGGCCACCAACACTCCCGACGCCAGCACCGGCGACACCCTAAGGTGCATCCTCCTCAATGTACGCTCCGTACACAAACACGCCATGGAAATCTGAAACCTACTCGACTCTCTCTCGCCCGACATCGCCTTCTTCACAGAAACATGGACCAACGCCTCCTCCGGCCCCGACATCAACAACGCAATCCCGGATGGATACAAAATCCAGAGGAAGGACCGCCCAAACCACCCAGGAGGAGGCCTCGCCATCGCCCACAAGAACACCCTCCGCCTCACCACCTCCAGCGAAACCCTCCTCACCGCCAAACACCTGCATTTCCAGATCCAGACCAGCCCCAATGCCACACTCAGAGGGGCCCTCGTCTACAGGCCCCCCGGTCCCCGGACACCCTTCGCCACCACCATCACAGATTTCATCGCACCCCACGCCATCGCCTCAATGAACTACATACTCATCGGAGTCCTGAACTTCCACCTCGACAACCCCAATGACCACCATACCACCACCCTCCGCGACAACCTCACCGACATCGGACTTAAACAACTTGTCACCACACCAACCCACAGAGCAGGACACACCCTCGACCCCATCTTCACCGCAGGAAACAACGTCCACTTCAGCCACACAACGCAACCGCCATGGACCGACCACCACTGCGTACACTTCACCGTCGACAAACCCAAGGCACCCAAACCTGCCCCACTCCCACCACGAAGGAACTGGAGCAAGGTTACAACGAACAACTTCACTCCACCCTCACCCGAGACGACTGCACATGGGCATCCGACGCAAACAGCACAGCCAGAGGACTCCACACCTGGATCTACAACTGCGCAGTTGAGCACGCCCGCTTCGCCACCCTGGCAAACAGCGACCCAGGTAAGCCGCCTGGTTCACCACCGATCTCCAAGATCGCAGGTGCTCCTGCAGACACCTGGAGAAGAACTGGAGAAACACCAAAACAACCGAAAGCTACTCCACATACAAGGACGCCATGACGGACTACCACAACCAAATCAGAACCACCAAGAGGAATTTTATCCACAACAAAATCCTTGCCAACTCGACCAACTCCAAGGAACTCTTCAGTGTCATTCAGGAATTCAACAACCCATGCAGCGAAGCCACAGACATCACCCCATCCCAAGACCTCTGCGACAAACTTGGAACCTACTTCCACCTCAAAATCAAAAACCTCTACGACGACTTCATCGACCACCCACCAGATGCCATAGCCGGACCCACACCCCCTAGAGACACCAGCCGGCCCACCATCTCAAACTAGACACCAATCACAACCGAAGGCACCACCTCGACCATGAAAGGCATCCACTCGGGGGCCCCCACCGACCCCTGCCCTCCTCACATCTACCACAGAGCCAAGGCCGCCATCGCACCCGAACTACAACGCACCATCAACACCACCTTCACAGCAGGCACCTTCCCAGACGATTGGAAACGCGCGGAAGTCAGACCCCTGCTCAAGAAGCCCACGGCTGACCCCAACGACCTAAAGAACTACCGACCCATCTCGCTACTCTCCTTCGCAGCCAAAGTTGCAGAGAAGACAGTCAACAGGGAACTGACACGATTCATCGAAGAGAACACCATCCTCGACCCCTCCCAATCCGGATTCCGAAGCAACCACAGCACCGAGACCACCCTACTCGCCGCCACAGACGACATCCACACCCTCCTGGCCCAGGGCCACTCCGCAGCACTCATCCTACTCGACTTATCAGCGGCCTTCGACACCGTCTCCCACCGCAAACTAGTCACCAGACTACACGACGCCGGCATACAGGGAACAGCCCTGGAATGGATCCGATCATTCCTCACCGGATGAAGCCAAAGGATCAGACTACCACCCTTCCTCTCCGATCCCACGAAAATCACCTGCGGAGTCCCACAAGGGTCGTCTCTGAGCCTGACCCTCTTCAACATCTATATGGCCCCCCTCGCTGCCATCGTCCGACAACACGGCCTCAACATCGTATCCTACGCCGACGATACCCAGCTCATACTCTCCCTCACCAAAGACCCCACCACCGCCAAACTCAGCTTCCAGAAAGGTATGCAAGACGTTGCAGTCTGGATGACCAACAGCTGCCTGAAACTCAACGCTGAGAAGACAGAAGTCCTCGTCCTTGGAACCACCCCCTCTGCATGGGATCACACCTGGTGGCCAACCGCCCTCGGAAGCCCACCTACCCCCAAGGACCACACCAAGAACCTCGGCATCGTATTTGACTCATCACTCACCATGAACCGACAGGTCAGCGCCGGCACCTCCAGCTGCTTCAACACACTCCGAATCCTCCGCAAGACCTTCAAATGGATCCCCCATGAGTCAAGAAAGACGGTCACCCACGCACTCATCACCAGCAGATTGGACTATGGAATCGCACTCTACACCGGAATCAACAAGTCCCTACTCCGCAGACTCCAGACAATACAGAACGCCGCCGCCAGACTCGTCCTAGACATCCCCAAGCACGAACACATCAGCCAGCACCTACGAAGACTCCACTGGCTCCCCGTGGAGAAAAGAGTCACTTTCAAGATCCACACCCACGCCTACAAATGCCTACACAACAACGGGCCTAAATACCTCAAAGACAGAATCAACTTCCACGTACCCAAGAGAAACCTCCGATCTACCAACCTCGTGCTGGCCGAAACCCCGCGCATCCATAGAGCCAGAGCAGGCGGAAGATCCTTTTTCCACATCGCAGCCAAGACGTGGAACGAGCTACTGGCAGACATCAGATGGGCCCCTTCCCTGAACACCTTCAGGAAGACCCTCAAGACCTGGCTCTTCGGCTAAGCAGATCTGCTGACCCCCCTCCCCCCTCAGCACCTTGAGACCATCATGGGTGAGTAGCGCACTTATAATCCCCTGATTGATTGATTGATTGGACTGGAAGGGGAGCCTCACCGTTCAAAAACTGCGCTTTAATATTTTTCCCAGGTTGTGTGCGTTCTTTCAAGCATAGCTTTTGCACTAGAAGGGGGCTCTCACCGTACAAAAACTATGCTTTAATACGTTTTCAGCGTTGTGTGCATTCTTTCATGCATAGGTTTTGCACTGGAAGGGGAGCTTCATTGTACAAAAACTGCACTTCAATACTTTTCCCGCATTGTGTGCGTTCTGTGAAAAACAGCTCTTGCACTGGAAGGTGAGCCTAATCGTACAAAAATTGTGCTTTAATATTTTTCCCACATTGTGTGCTTTCTTTCAAGCATAGGTTTTGCACTAGAAGAGGAGACTCAACGGGCAAAAACTGTGCTTTCATACTTTTTCCGCATTGTGTGCATTCTTTCAAGCATAGGTTTTGCACTGGAAGGGGAGCCTCATTGTACAAAAACTGCACTGTAGTTCTTTTCCGACTTTCTGTGCATTCTTTCATGCATAGCTCTTGCACTGGAATGGGAGCCTCGCCATTCAAAAACTGTGCTTTAATATGTTTACCCATGTTGTGTGCGTTCTTTCAAGCATAGCTCTTTCACTGGAAGGGGAGCCTCATCATACAAAACCTAGTCTTTCATATTTTTCACATGTTGAGTGCATTTATTCAAGCATAGATCTTGCTCTAGAAAGGGGAACCTCACCGTACAAAAACAATGCTTTAATACTTTTCCCATGTTGTGTGCGTTCTTGCAAGCATAGCTCTTGCACAGGAACGGGAGCCTCGCTGTACAAAAACTATGCTTTAATACTTTTGCCACGTTGTGTGCATACTGTCAAGCAAAGCTCTTGCACTGGAAGGGGAGCATAACCGTACAAAACCTATGCTTTCATATTTTTCCCAACTTGTGTGCGTTCTTTCAAGCATAGCTCTTGCACTGGAAGGGGAGCCTCACTGTGCAAAAACTGTGCTTTAAGACTTTTACTGTGTTGTGTGCGTTCTGTTAAGCATATGTTTTGCACTGGAATGGGAGCCTCGCCATACAAAAACTGTGCATTAATACTTTTCCTACATTGTGTGCTTTCTTTCAAGCATAGGTTTTGCACTGGAAGATGAGCCTCACTGTAGAAAGACTGTGCTTCAATACTTTTCCCACGCTGTGTGCGTACTGTAAAGTGCAGCACACATTGAAAGGTTTACAAGAAAGTGTAAGGCTTTAGGGTAAATCTCTGTCTACAATTGTTAGTAGATAGGGATTTGCATCTGAACGCATGGGAGGTTGCACAGGAACACCCATGGAACACCCGCTTGATGCAAAGTAGCACATAGCGCATCTTCGTATTACTTTTACCAATTAAATAGTAAATACCACCACAACACTTACTTTCCGTACCTCCCCACCCTTCCGAAAGGTAAACAGACCCAGGACACAGCCAGGCACAGGCCCACAAAAAGACAGTCTGAGCTTGCCAGCTTTAAAAAATAGCTGCCCCACTGGTAGCTATGCCCCTGGGCAGAGAGAGCTACTACCCATGGTAACCCACTCCTGAAGTTCACCACCTGTTCCATGTGAAAAGTGTGCCTGTTTGCCAGTGCCTGCTGGAATCAGTCAACACAAGCAGATGTATTGTGGCAGGCTCATTCCTGCCTCTGGCTGCACCCTCCAGAAAGTCCCTTGAGCTCCTGATAAACATTCATGTCCCTCCACATCCTTTGTAAGTCAAGATAGAGTTGGCACACGGCTAAGTAACCTCAGGCACAACGGCCTCTCCACACAGTTCCTAACACATGCTACACAAAAGTGTACATAATATTAAAAGTACGTGTAAAGTGGCCTGAACGGTATCTTCACCATAGTCCAAGTGTGTGTGCATTCTTTTAATTATAGCTCTTGCACTGGAAGGGGACACTCACCGTACAAAAACTGTGCTTTAATACATTTCCTACGTTGTGTGCGTTCTTTCAAGTATAGCTCTTGTACTGGAAGAGGAGCCTCATCATACAAAAACTGTGCTTTAATACTTTTCCCGCGTTGTGTGCGTTCTTCCAAGTATAGTTCTTGTACTGGAAGGGGAGCCTCATCATACAAAAACTGTGGTTTAATACTTTTCCCGCGTTGTGTGCGTTCTTTCAAGTATAGCTCTTGTTCTGGAAGGGAGCCTCACCCTACAAAAACTGTGCTTTAATACTTTTCCCGTGTTGTGTGCGTTCTTTCATGCATAGTTCTTGCACTGGAAAGAGAGCCTCAACCTACAAAACTGTGCTTTAATACTTTTCCCACGTTGAGTGCGTTCTTTCAAGAATAGTTCTTGTACTGGAAGGGAGCCTCACCCTACAAAAACTGTGCTTTAATACTTTTCCAACGTTGTGTACGTGCTGTACAGTGCAGCACACATGCAAAGTGTTACAAGCAAGTGTAAGGCTTTATGGCAAACCTCTGTCTACAGTTGTTAGTAGATAGTAATTTACATCCGACCCCATGGGAGGTTGCACAGGAATGCCCATGGACCACCCCTGGAACACCAGCTTGATGCAAAGTAGCACATAGCGTAGCTTCGCATTACTTTCACCAACTAAATAGTAAATACCACCACAACACTTACTTTCCGTACCTCCCCACCCTTCTGAAAGGTAAACAGAACCAGCACACAGCCAGGCACAGGCACACAAAAAGACAGTCTGAGCTTGCCAGCTTTAAAAAATAGCTGCTCCACTGGTAGCTATGCCCCTGGGCAGAGAGAGCTACTACCCATGGTAACCCACTCCTGAAGGTCACCACCTGTTCCCTGTGAGAAGAGTGCCTGTTTGCCAGTGCCTGCTGGAATCAGTCAACACAAGCAGATGTATTGTGGGCAGGCTCATTCCTGCCTCTTGCTGCACCCTCCAGAAAGTCCCTTGAGCTCCTGATAAACATTCATGTCCCTCCACATCCTTTGTAAGTCAAGATAGAGTTGGCACACGGCTAAGCAACCTCAGGCACAACGGCCTCTCCACACAGTTCCTAACACATGCTACACAAAAGTGTACATAATATAAAACGTACTTGTAAAGTGGCCTGAACGGAATCCTCACCATAGTCCAAGTGCGTGTGCGTTCTGTCAAGCATTGCTCTTGCACTGGAAGGGGAGCCTCATCGCACAAAAACTGTGCTTTAATACTTTTCCCGCATTGTGTGCGTTCTTTCATGCATAGTTCTTGTACTGGAAGGAGAGCCTCGCTGTACAAAAACTGTGCTTTAATACTTTTCCCACGTTGAGTGCGTTCTTTCAAGTATAGTTCTTCTACTGGACGGGGAGCCTCACCGTACAAAAACAATGCTTTAATACTTTTCCCATGTTGTGTGCGTTCTTGCAAGCATAGCTCTTGCACAGGAACGGGAGCCTCACTGTACAAAAACTATGCTTTAATACTTTTGCCACGTTGTGTGCATACTGTCAAGCAAAGCTCTTGCACTGGAAGGGGAGCATCACTGAACAAAACCTATGCTTTCATATTTTTCCCATTTTGTGTGCGTTCTTTCAAGCATAGCTCTTGCACGGGAAGGGAGCCTCACTGTGCAAAAACTGTGCTTTAAGACTTTTACTGTGTTGTGTGCGTTCTGTTAAGCATATGTTTTGCACTGGAATGGGAGCCTCGCCGTACAAAAACTGTGCTTTAATACTTTTCCTACATTGTGTGCTTTCTTTCAAGCATAGGTTTTGCACTGGGAGATGAGCCTCACTGTAGAAAGACTGTGCTTTAATACTTTTCCCACGCTGTGTGCGTACTGTAAAGTGCAGCACACATTGAAAGGTTTACAAGAAAGTGTAAGGCTTTAGGGCAAATTTCTGTCTACAATTGTTAGTAGATAGGGATTTGCATCCGAACGCATGGGAGATTGCACAGGAACACCCATGGAACACCCGCTTGATGCAAAGTAGCACATAGCGCATCTTCGTATTACTTTTACCAATTAAATAGTAAATACCACCACAACACCTACTTTCCGTACCTCGCCACCCTTCCGAAAGGTAAACAGACCCAGGACACAGCCAGGCACAGGCCCACAAAAAGACAGTCTGAGCTTGCCAGCTTTAAAAAGTAGCTGCCCCACTGGTAGCTATGCCCCTGGGCAGAGAGAGCTACTACCCATGGTAACCCACTCCTGAAGTTCACCACCTGTTCCATGTGAAAAGTGTGCCTGTTTGCCAGTGCCTGCTGGAATCAGTCAACACAAGCAGATGTATTGTGGGCAGGCTCATTCCTGGTTCTGGCTGCACCCTCCAGAAAGTCCCTTGAGCTCCTGATAAACATTCATGTCCCTCCACATCCTTTGTAAGTCAAGATAGAGTTGGCACACGGCTAAGCACCTCAGGCACAACGGCCTCTTCACACAGTTCCTAACACATGCGACACAAAAGTGTACATAATATAAAACGTATTTGTAAAGTGGCCTGAACGGTATCCTCACCATAGTCCAAGTGTGTGTGCATTCTTTCAAGCTTAGCTCTTGGACTGGAAGGGGAGCCTCACCGTACAAAAACTGTCTTTAATACTTTTCCTACGTTGTGTGCGTTCTTTCAAGCATAGGTTTTGCACTGGAAGGGAGCTTTACTGTACAAAAACTGTGCTTTAATACTTTTACCACATTGTGTGCGTTCTTTCAAGTATAGCTCTTGTACTGGAATGGGAGCCTCATTGTACAAAAACTGTGCTTTAATACGTTTCCCACGTTGTGTGCATTTTTTGATGAGTAGTTCTTGCACTGGAAGGGGAGCCTCACCGTAAAACAACTGTGCTTTAATACTTTTCCTACGTTGTGTGCGTTCTTTCATGCATAGTTCTTGCACTGGAAGGGAGCCTCACCATAAAAAAACTGTGCTTTAATACTTTTCCTACGTTGTGTGCGTTCTTTCATGTGTAGCTCTTGTACTGGAAGATGAGCCTCACTGTACAAAAACTGTGCTTTAATACTTTTCCCACATTGTGTGCGTACTGTACAGTGCAGCACACATGCTGAGTGTTACGAGAAAGTGTAAGGCTTTAGGGCAAAACCCTGTCTACAATTTTTAGTAGATAAGGATTTTCATCCGAACCCATGGGAGGTTGCACAGGAATGCCCATGGAACACCCATGGAACACCAGCTTGATGCAAAGTAGCATATAGTGCATCTTCGCATTACTTTCACCAACTAAATAGTAAATACCACCACAACACTTACTTTCCGTACCTCCCCACCCTTCTGAAAGGTAAACAGACCCAGGATAGAGTTGGCACACAGCTGAGCAACCTCAGGCACAACGGCCTCTCCACACAGTTACTCACACATGCTGCACAAAAGTGTACATAATATAAAAAGTACGTGTAAAGTGGCCTGAACGGTATCTTCACCATAGTCCAAGTGTGTGTGCATTCTTTTAATTATAGCTCTTGCACTGGAAGGGGACACTCACCGTACAAAAACTGTGCTTTAATACTTTTCCTACGTTGTGTGCGTTCTTTCAAGTATAGCTCTTGTACTGGAAGGGGAGCCTCATCATACAAAAACTGTGCTTTAATACTTTTCCCACGTTGTGTGCGTTCTTCCAAGTATAGTTCTTGTACTGGAAGGGGAGCCTCATCATACTAAAACTGTGGTTTAATACTTTTCCCGCGTTGTGTGCGTTCTTTCAAGTATAGCTCTTGTTCTGGAAGGGGAGCCTCACCCTACAAAAACTGTGCTTTAATACTTTTCCTGTGTTGTGTGCGTTCTTTCATGCATAGTTCTTGCACTGGAAGGAGAGCCTCAACCTACAAAACTGTGCTTTAATACTTTTCCCACGTTGAGTGCGTTCTTTCAACAATAGTTCTTGTACTGGAAGGGGAGCCTCACCCTACAAAAACTGTGCTTTAATACTTTTCCAACGTTGTGTACATGCTGTACAGTGCAGCACACATGCAAAGTGTTACAAGCAAGTGTAAGGCTTTATGGCAAACCTCTGTCTACAGTTGTTAGTAGATAGTAATTTACATCCGACCCCATGGGAGGTTGCACAGGAATGCCCATGGACCATCCCTGGAACACCAGCTTGATGCAAAGTAGCACATAGCGTAGCTTCGCATTACTTTCACCAACTAAATAGTAAATACCACCACAACACTTACTTTCCGTACCTCCCCACCCTTCTGAAAGGTAAACAGAACCAGCACACAGCCAGGCACAGGCACACAAAAAGACAGTCTGAGCTTGCCAGCTTTAAAAAATAGCTGCTCCACTGGTAGCTATGCCCCTGGGCAGAGAGAGCTACTACCCATGGTAACCCACTCCTGAAGATCAACACCTGTTCCCTGTGAGAAGAGTGCCTGTTTGCCAGTGCCTGCTGGAATCAGTCAACACAAGCAGATGTATTGTGGGCAGGCTCATTCCTGCCTCTGGCTGCACCCTCCAGAAAGTCCCTTGAGCTCCTGATAAACATTCATGTCCCTCCACATCCTTTGTAAGTCAAGATAGAGTTGGCACACGGCTAAGCAACCTCAGGCACAACGGCCTCTCCACACAGTTCCTAACACATGCTACACAAAAGTGTACACAATATAAAACTTACTTGTAAAGTGGCCTGAACGGAATCCTCACCATAGTCCAAGTGCGTGTGCGTTCTGTCAAGCATAGCTCTTGCACTGGAAGGGAGCCTCATCGCACAAAAACTGTGCTTTAATACTTTTCCTGCGTTGTGTGCGTTCTTTCATGCATAGTTCTTGTACTGGAAGGAGAGCCTCGCTGTACAAAAACTGTGCTTTAATACTTTTCCCACGTTGAGTGCGTTCTTTCAAGTATAGTTCTTCTACTGGACGGGGAGCCTCACCGTACAAAAACAATGCTTTAATACTTTTCCCATGTTGTGTGCGTTCTTGCAAGCATAGCTCTTGCACAGGAACGGGAGCCTCGCTGTACAAAAACTATGCTTTAATACTTTTCCCACAGTTGAGTGCATACTGTCAAGCAAAGCTATTGCACTGGAAGGGGAGCATCACCGAACAAAACCTATGCTTTCATATTTTTCCCATTTTGTGTGCGTTCTTTCAAGCATAGCTCTTGCACGGGAAGGGGAGCCTCACTGTGCAAAAACTGTGCTTTAAGATTTTTACTGTGTTGTGTGCGTTCTGTTAAGCATATGTTTTGCACTGGAATGGGAGCCTCGCCGTACAAAAACTGTGCTTTAATACTTTTCCTACATTGTGTGCTTTCTTTCAAGCATAGGTTTTGCACTGGGAGATGAGCCTCACTGTAGAAAGACTGTGCTTTAATACTTTTCCCACGCTGTGTGCGTACTGTAAAGTGCAGCACACATTGAAAGGTTTACAAGAAAGTGTAAGGCTTTAGGGCAAATTTCTGTCTACAATTGTTAGTAGATAGGGATTTGCATCCGAACGCATGGGAGATTGCACGGGAACACCCATGGAACACCCGCTTGATGCAAAGTAGCACATAGCGCATCTTCGTATTACTTTTACCAATTAAATAGTAAATACCACCACAACACCTACTTTCCGTACCTCGCCACCCTTCCGAAAGGTAAACAGACCCAGGACACAGCCAGGCACAGGCCCACAAAAAGACAGTCTGAGCTTGCCAGCTTTAAAAAGTAGCTGCCCCACTGGTAGCTATGCCCCTGGGCAGAGAGAGCTACTACCCATGGTAACCCACTCCTGAAGTTCACCACCTGTTCCATGTGAAAAGTGTGCCTGTTTACCAGTGCCTGCTGGAATCAGTCAACACAAGCAGATGTATTGTGGGCAGGCTCATTCCTGCCTCTGGCTGCACCCTCCAGAAAGTCCCTTGAGCTCCTGATAAACATTCATGTCCCTCCACATCCTTTGTAAGTCAAGATAGAGTTGGCACACGGCTAAGCAACCTCAGGCACAACGGCCTCTTCACACAGTTCCTAACACATGCGACACAAAAGTGTACATAATATAAAACGTATTTGTAAAGTGGCCTGAACGGTATCCTCACCATAGTCCAAGTGTGTGTGCATTCTTTCAAGATTAGCTCTTGCACTGGAAGGGGAGCCTCACCCTACAAAAACTGTCTTTAATACTTTTCCTACGTTGTGTGCGTTCTTTCAATCATAGGTTTTGCACTGGAAGGGGAGTTTTACTGTACAAAAACTGTGCTTTAATACTTTTCCCGTGTTGTGTGCGTTCTTTCAAGTATAGTTCTTGTACTGGAAGGGGACACTCACCGTACAAAAACTGTGCTTTAATACTTTTCCTACGTTGTGTGCGTTCTTTCAAGTTTAGCTCTTGTACTGGAAGGGAGCCTCACCCTACAAAAACTGTGCTTTAATACTTTTCCCGTGTTGTGTGCGTTCTTTCAAGTATAGTTCTTGTACTGGAAGCGGACACTCACCATACAAAAACTGTGCTTTAATACTTTTCCTACGTTGTGTGCGTTCTTTCAAGTATAGCTCTTGTACTGGAAGGGGAGCCTCACCCTACAAAAACTGTGCTTTAATACTTTTCCAACGTTGTGTACGTGCTGTACAGTGCAACACACATGCAAAGTGTTACAAGAAAGTATAAGGCTTTATGGCAAATCCCTGTCTACAGTTGTTAGTAGATAGTAATTTACATCCGACCCCATGGGAGGTTGCACAGGAATGCCCATGGACCACCCCTGGAACACCAGCTTGATGCAAAGTAGCACATAGCGTAGCTTCGCATTACTTTCACCAACTAAATAGTAAATACCACCACAACACTTACTTTCCATACCTCCCCACCCTTCCGAAAGGTAAACAGACCCAGGACACAGCCAGGCACAGGCACACAAAAAGACAGTATGAGCTTGCCGGTTTTAAAAAGTCGCTGCTCCACTGGTAGCTATGCCTCTGGGCAGAGAGAGCTACTACCCATGGTAACCCACTCCTGAAGAACACCACCTGTTCACTGTGAGAAGAGTGCCTGTTTGCCAGTGCCTGCTGGAATCAGTGAACACAAGCAGATGTATTGTGGGCAGGCTCATTCCTGCCTATGGCTGCACCCTCCAGAAAGTCCCTTGAGCTCCTGATAAACATTCATGTCCCTCCACATCCTTTGTAAGTCAAGATAGAGTTGGCACACGGCTAAGCAACCTCAGGCACAACGGCCTCTCCAGACAGTTCCTAACACATGCGACACAAAAGTGTACATAATATAAAACGTACTTGTAAAGTGGCCTGAACGGAATCCTCACCATAGTCCAAGTGTGTGTGCATTCTTTCAAGCTTAGCTCTTGCACTGGAAGGGGACACTGACCGTACAAAACTGTGCTTTAACACTTTTCCCACGTTGAGTGCGTTCTTTCAAGTATAGCTCTTGCACTGGAAGGGGAGCCTCGCTGTACAAAAACTGTGCTTTAATACTTTTCCCACGTTGTGTGTGTTCTGTTAAGCATCGGTTTTGCACTGGGAGGGGATGCACACCGTACAAAAACTGCACATTAATACTTCTCCCGCATTGTGTCCATTCTGTCAAGCAAAGCTCTTGCACTGGAAGGGGAACCTCATCATACAAAACCTAGTCTTTCATATTTTTCCCATGTTGTGTGCGTTCTTTCAAGCATAGATCTTGCTCTAGAAGGGGAACCTCACCGTACAAAAACAATGCTTTAATACTTTTCCCATGTTGTGTGCGTTCTTGCAAGCATAGCTCTTGAACAGGAACAGGAGCCTCGCTGTACAAAAACTATGCTTTAATACTTTTGCCACGTTGTGTGCATACTGTCAAGCAAAGCTCTTGCACTGGAAGGGGAGCATCACCGTACAAAACCTATGCTTTCATATTTTTCCCATGTTGTGTGCGTTCTTGCAAGCATAGCTCTTGCACAGGAACAGGAGCCTCGCTGTACAAAAACTATGCTTTAATACTTTTGCCACGTTGTGTGCATACTGTCAAGCAAAGCTCTTGCACTGGAAGGGGAGCATCACCGTACAAAACCTATGCTTTCATATTTTTCCCAACTTGTGTGCGTTCTTTCAAGCATAGCTCTTGCACTGGAAGGGGAGCCTCACTGTGCAAAAACTGTGCTTTAATACTTTTCCCACGTTGAGTGCGTTCTTTCAAGTATAGTTCTTGTACTGGACGGGGAGCCTCACCGTACAAAAACAATGCTTTAATACTTTTCCCATGTTGTGTGCGTTCTTGCAAGCTTAGCTCTTGCACAGGAACGGGAGCCTCGCTGTACAAAAACTATGCTTTAATACTTTTGCCACGTTGTGTGAATACTGTCAAGCAAAGCTCTTGCACTGGAAGGGGAGCATCACCGTACAAAACCTATGCTTTCATATTTTTCCCATCTTGTGTGCGTTCTTTCAAGCATAGCTCTTGCACTGGAAGGGGAGCCTCACTGTGCAAAACTGTGCTTTAATACTTTTCCAACGTTGTGTACGTGCTGTACAGTGCAGCACACATGCAAAGTGTTACAAGCAAGTGTAAGGCTTTATGGCAAACCTCTGTCTACAGTTGTTAGTAGATAGTAATTTACATCCGACCCCATGGGAGGTTGCACAGGAATGCCCATGGACCACCCCTGGAACACCAGCTTGATGCAAAGTAGCACATAGCGTAGCTTCGCATTACTTTCACCAACTAAATAGTAAATACCACCACAACACTTACTTTCCGTACCTCCCCACCCTTCTGAAAGGTAAACAGAACCAGCACACAGCCAGGCACAGGCACACAAAAAGACAGTCTGAGCTTGCCAGCTTTAAAAAATAGCTGCCCCACTGGTAGCTATGCCCCTGGGCAGAGAGAGCTACTACCCATGGTAACCCACTCCTGAAGTTCACCACCTGTTCCATGTGAAAAGTGTGCCTGTTTGCCAGTGCCTGCTGGAATCAGTCAACACAAGCAGATGTATTGTGGGCAGGCTCATTCCTGCCTCTGGCTGCACCCTCCAGAAAGTCCCTTGAGCTCCTGATAAACATTCATGTCCCTCCACATCCTTTGTAAGTCAAGATAGAGTTGGCACACGGCTAAGCAACCTCAGGCACAACGGCCTCTCCACACAGTTCCTAACACATGCGACACAAAAGTGTACATAATATAAAAAGTACGTGTAAAGTGGCCTGAACGGTATCTTCACCATAGTCGAAGTGTGTGTGCATTCTTTTAATTATAGCTCTTGCACTGGAAGGGGACACTCACCGTACAAAAACTGTGCTTTAATACTTTTCCTACGTTGTGTGCGTTCTTTCAAGTATAGCTCTTGTACTGGAAGGAGAGCCTCATCATACAAAAACTGTGGTTTAATACTTTTCCCGCGTTGTGTGCGTTCTTTCAAGTATAGCTCTTGTTCTGGAAGGGAGCCTCACCCTACAAAAACTGTGCTTTAATACTTTTCCCGTGTTGTGAGCGTTCTTTCATGCATAGTTCTTGCACTGGAAAGAGAGCCTCAACCTACAAAACTGTGCTTTAATACTTTTCCCACGTTGAGTGCGTTCTTTCAAGAATAGTTCTTGTACTGGAAGGGAGCCTCACCCTACAAAAACTGTGCTTTAATACTTTTCCAACGTTGTGTACGTGCTGTACAGTGCAGCACACATGCAAAGTGTTACAAGCAAGTGTAAGGCTTTATGGCAAACCTCTGTCTACAGTTGTTAGTAGATAGTAATTTACATCCGACCCCATGGGAGGTTGCACAGGAATGCCCATGGACCACCCCTGGAACACCAGCTTGATGCAAAGTAGCACATAGCGTAGCTTCGCATTACTTTCACCAACTAAATAGTAAATACCACCACAACACTTACTTTCCGTACCTCCCCACCCTTCTGAAAGGTAAACAGAACCAGCACACAGCCAGGCACAGGCACACAAAAGACAGTCTGAGCTTGCCAGCTTTAAAAAATAGCTGCTCCACTGGTAGCTATGCCCCTGGGCAGAGAGAGCTACTACCCATGGTAACCCACTCCTGAAGATCACCACCTGTTCCCTGTGAGAAGGGTGCCTGTTTGCCAGTGCCTGCTGGAATCAGTCAACACAAGCAGATGTATTGTGGGAAGGCTCATTCCTGCCTCTTGCTGCACCCTCCAGAAAGTCCCTTGAGCTCCTGATAAACATTCATGTCCCTCCACATCCTTTGTAAGTCAAGATAGAGTTGGCACACGGCTAAGCAACCTCAGGCACAACGGCCTCTCCACACAGTTCCTAACACATGCTACACAAAAGTGTACATAATATAAAACGTACTTGTAAAGTGGCCTGAACGGAATCCTCACCATAGTCCAAGTGCGTGTGCGTTCTGTCAAGCATTGCTCTTGCACTGGAAGGGGAGCCTCATCGCACAAAAACTGTGCTTTAATACTTTTCCCGCGTTGTGTGCGTTCTTTCATGCATAGTTCTTGTACTGGAAGGAGAGCCTCGCTGTACAAAAACTGTGCTTTAATACTTTTCCCACGTTGAGTGCGTTCTTTCAAGTATAGTTCTACTACTGGACGGGGAGCCTCACCGTACAAAAACAATGCTTTAATACTTTTCCCATGTTGTGTGCGTTCTTGCAAGCATAGCTCTTGCACAGGAACGGGAGCCTCGCTGTACAAAAACTATGCTTTAATACTTTTGCCACGTTGTGTGCATACTGTCAAGCAAAGCTCTTGCACTGGAAGGGGAGCATCACTGAACAAAACCTATGCTTTCATATTTTCCCATTTTGTGTGCGTTCTTTCAAGCATAGCTCTTGCACGGGAAGGGGAGCCTCACTGTGCAAAAACTGTGCTTTAAGACTTTTACTGTGTTGTGTGCGTTCTATTAAGCATATGTTTTGCACTGGAATGGGAGCCTCGCCGTACAAAAACTGTGCTTTAATACTTTTCCTACATTGTGTGCTTTCTTTCAAGCATAGGTTTTGCACTGGGAGATGAGCCTCACTGTAGAAAGACTGTGCTTTAATACTTTTCCCACGCTGTGTGCGTACTGTAAAGTGCAGCACACATTGAAAGGTTTACAAGAAAGTGTAAGGCTTTAGGGCAAATTTCTGTCTACAATTGTTAGTAGATAGGGATTTGCATCCGAACGCATGGGAGATTGCACAGGAACACCCATGGAACACCCGCTTGATGCAAAGTAGCACATAGCGCATCTTCGTATTACTTTTACCAATTAAATAGTAAATACCACCACAACACCTACTTTCCGTACCTCGCCACCCTTCCGAAAGGTAAACAGACCCAGGACACAGCCAGGCACAGGCCCACAAAAAGACAGTCTGAGCTTGCCAGCTTTAAAAAGTAGCTGCCCCACTGGTAGCTATGCCCCTGGGCAGAGAGCTACTACCCATGGTAACCCACTCCTGAAGTTCACCACCTGTTCCATGTGAAAAGTGTGCCTGTTTGCCAGTGCCTGCTGGAATCAGTCAACACAAGCAGATGTATTGTGGGCAGGCTCATTCCTGGTTCTGGCTGCACCCTCCAGAAAGTCCCTTGAGCTCCTGATAAACATTCATGTCCCTCCACATCCTTTGTAAGTCAAGATAGAGTTGGCACACGGCTAAGCAACCTCAGGCACAACGGCCTCTTCACACAGTTCCTAACACATGCGACACAAAAGTGTACATAATATAAAACGTATTTGTAAAGTGGCCTGAACGGTATCCTCACCATAGTCCAAGTGTGTGTGCATTCTTTCAAGCTTAGCTCTTGGACTGGAAGGGGAGCCTCACCGTACAAAAACTGTCTTTAATACTTTTCCTACGTTGTGTGCGTTCTTTCAAGCATAGGTTTTGCACTGGAAGGGAGCTTTACTGTACAAAAACTGTGCTTTAATACTTTTACCACATTGTGTGCGTTCTTTCAAGTATAGCTCTTGTACTGGAAGGGGAGCCTCACCCTACAAAAACTGTGCTTTAATACTTTTCCCGTGTTGTGTGCGTTCTTTCAAGTATAGTTCTTGTACTGGAAGCGGACACTCACCGTACAAAAACTGTGCTTTAATACTTTTCCTACGTTGTGTGCGTTCTTTCAAGTATAGCTCTTGTACTGGAAGGGGAGCCTCACCCTACAAAAACTGTGCTTTAATACTTTTCCAACGTTGTGTACGTGCTGTACAGTGCAACACACATGCAAAGTGTTACAAGAAAGTATAAGGCTTTATGGCAAATCCCTGTCTACAGTTGTTAGTAGATAGTAATTTACATCCGACCCCATGGGAGGTTGCACAGGAATGCCCATGGACCACCCCTGGAACACCAGCTTGATGCAAAGTAGCACATAGCGTAGCTTCGCATTACTTTCACCAACTAAATAGTAAATACCACCACAACACTTACTTTCCATACCTCCCCACCCTTCCGAAAGGTAAACAGACCCAGGACACAGCCAGGCACAGGCACACAAAAAGACAGTATGAGCTTGCCGGTTTTAAAAAGTCGCTGCTCCACTGGTAGCTATGCCCCTGGGCAGAGAGAGCTACTACCCATGGTAACCCACTCCTGAAGAACACCACCTGTTCACTGTGAGAAGAGTGCCTGTTTGCCAGTGCCTGCTGGAATCAGTGAACACAAGCAGATGTATTGTGGGCAGGCTCATTCCTGCCTATGGCTGCACCCTCCAGAAAGTCCCTTGAGCTCCTGATAAACATTCATGTCCCTCCACATCCTTTGTAAGTCAAGATAGAGTTGGCACACGGCTAAGCAACCTCAGGCACAACGGCCTCTCCAGACAGTTCCTAACACATGCGACACAAAAGTGTACATAATATAAAACGTACTTGTAAAGTGGCCTGAACGGAATCCTCACCATAGTCCAAGTGTGTGTGCATTCTTTCAAGCTTAGCTCTTGCACTGGAAGGGGACACTGACCGTACAAAACTGTGCTTTAACACTTTTCCCACGTTGAGTGCGTTCTTTCAAGTATAGCTCTTGCACTGGAAGGGGAGCCTCGCTGTACAAAAACTGTGCTTTAATACTTTTCCCACGTTGTGTGTGTTCTGTTAAGCATCGGTTTTGCACTGGGAGGGGATGCACACCGTACAAAAACTGCACATTAATACTTCTCCCGCATTGTGTCCATTCTGTCAAGCAAAGCTCTTGCACTGGAAGGGGAACCTCATCATACAAAACCTAGTCTTTCATATTTTTCCCATGTTGTGTGCGTTCTTTCAAGCATAGATCTTGCTCTAGAAGGGGAACCTCACCGTACAAAAACAATGCTTTAATACTTTTCCCATGTTGTGTGCGTTCTTGCAAGCATAGCTCTTGAACAGGAACAGGAGCCTCGCTGTACAAAAACTATGCTTTAATACTTTTGCCACGTTGTGTGCATACTGTCAAGCAAAGCTCTTGCACTGGAAGGGGAGCATCACCGTACAAAACCTATGCTTTCATATTTTTCCCATGTTGTGTGCGTTCTTGCAAGCATAGCTCTTGCACAGGAACAGGAGCCTCGCTGTACAAAAACTATGCTTTAATACTTTTGCCACGTTGTGTGCATACTGTCAAGCAAAGCTCTTGCACTGGAAGGGGAGCATCACCGTACAAAACCTATGCTTTCATATTTTTCCCAACTTGTGTGCGTTCTTTCAAGCATAGCTCTTGCACTGGAAGGGGAGCCTCACTGTGCAAAAACTGTGCTTTAATACTTTTCCCACGTTGAGTGCGTTCTTTCAAGTATAGTTCTTGTACTGGAAGGGGAGCCTCACCGTACAAAAACAATGCTTTAATACTTTTCCCATGTTGTGTGCGTTCTTGCAAGCTTAGCTCTTGCACAGGAACGGGAGCCTCGCTGTACAAAAACTATGCTTTAATACTTTTGCCACGTTGTGTGCATACTGTCAAGCAAAGCTCTTGCACTGGAAGGGGAGCATCACCGTACAAAACCTATGCTTTCATATTTTTCCCATCTTGTGTGCGTTCTTTCAAGCATAGCTCTTGCACTGGAAGGGGAGCCTCACTGTGCAAAAACTGTGCTTTAATACTTTTCCAACGTTGTGTACGTGCTGTACAGTGCAGCACACATGCAAAGTGTTACAAGCAAGTGTAAGGCTTTATGGCAAACCTCTGTCTACAGTTGTTAGTAGATAGTAATTTACATCCGACCCCATGGGAGGTTGCACAGGAATGCCCATGGACCACCCCTGGAACACCAGCTTGATGCAAAGTAGCACATAGCGTAGCTTCGCATTACTTTCACCAACTAAATAGTAAATACCACCACAACACTTACTTTCCGTACCTCCCCACCCTTCTGAAAGGTAAACAGAACCAGCACACAGCCAGGCACAGGCACACAAAAAGACAGTCTGAGCTTGCCAGCTTTAAAAATAGCTGCCCCACTGGTAGCTATGCCCCTGGGCAGAAGAGCTACTACCCATGGTAACCCACTCCTGAAGTTCACCACCTGTTCCATGTGAAAAGTGTGCCTGTTTGCCAGTGCCTGCTGGAATCAGTCAACACAAGCAGATGTATTGTGGGCAGGCTCATTCCTGCCTCTGGCTGCACCCTCCAGAAAGTCCCTTGAGCTCCTGATAAACATTCATGTCCCTCCACATCCTTTGTAAGTCAAGATAGAGTTGGCACACGGCTAAGCAACCTCAGGCACAACGGCCTCTCCACACAGTTCCTAACACATGCGACACAAAAGTGTACATAATATAAAAAGTACGTGTAAAGTGGCCTGAACGGTATCTTCACCATAGTCGAAGTGTGTGTGCATTCTTTTAATTATAGCTCTTGCACTGGAAGGGGACACTCACCGTACAAAAACTGTGCTTTAATACTTTTCCTACGTTGTGTGCGTTCTTTCAAGTATAGCTCTTGTACTGGAAGGAGAGCCTCATCATACAAAAACTGTGGTTTAATACTTTTCCCGCGTTGTGTGCGTTCTTTCAAGTATAGCTCTTGTTCTGGAAGGGGAGCCTCACCCTACAAAAACTGTGCTTTAATACTTTTCCCGTGTTGTGTGCGTTCTTTCATGCATAGTTCTTGCACTGGAAAGAGAGCCTCAACCTACAAAACTGTGCTTTAATACTTTTCCCACGTTGAGTGCGTTCTTTCAAGAATAGTTCTTGTACTGGAAGGGGAGCCTCACCCTACAAAAACTGTGCTTTAATACTTTTCCAACGTTGTGTACGTGCTGTACAGTGCAGCACACATGCAAAGTGTTACAAGCAAGTGTAAGGCTTTATGGCAAACCTCTGTCTACAGTTGTTAGTAGATAGTAATTTACATCCGACCCCATGGGAGGTTGCACAGGAATGCCCATGGACCACCCCTGGAACACCAGCTTGATGCAAAGTAGCACATAGCGTAGCTTCGCATTACTTTCACCAACTAAATAGTAAATACCACCACAACACTTACTTTCCGTACCTCCCCACCCTTCTGAAAGGTAAACAGAACCAGCACACAGCCAGGCACAGGCACACAAAAAGACAGTCTGAGCTTGCCAGCTTTAAAAAATAGCTGCTCCACTGATAGCTATGCCCCTGGGCAGAGAGAGCTACTACCCATGGTAACCCACTCCTGAAGATCAACACCTGTTCCCTGTGAGACGAGTGCCTGTTTGCCAGTGCCTGCAGGAATCAGTCAACACAAGCAGATGTATTGTGGGCAGGCTCATTCCTGCCTCTGGCTGCACCCTCCAGAAAGTCCCTTGAGCTCCTGATAAACATTCATGTCCCTCCACATCCTTTGTAAGTCAAGATAGAGTTGGCACACGGCTAAGCAACCTCAGGCACAACGGCCTCTCCACACAGTTCCTAACACATGCTACACAAAAGTGTACACAATATAAAACTTACTTGTAAAGTGGCCTGAACGGAATCCTCACCATAGTCCAAGTGCGTGTGCGTTCTGTCAAGCATAGCTCTTGCACTGGAAGGGGAGCCTCATCGCACAAAAACAGTGCTTTAATACTTTTCCTGCGTTGTGTGCGTTCTTTCATGCATAGTTCTTGTACTGGAAGGAGAGCCTCGCTGTACAAAAACTGTGCTTTAATACTTTTCCCACGTTGAGTGCGTTCTTTCAAGTATAGTTCTTCTACTGGACGGGGAGCCTCACCGTACAAAAACAATGCTTTAATACTTTTCCCATGTTGTGTATGTTCTTGCAAGCATAGCTCTTGCACAGGAACGGAGCCTCGCTGTACAAAAACTATGCTTTAATACTTTTGCCACGTTGTGTGCATACTGTCAAGCAAAGCTCTTGCACTGGAAGGGAGCATCACTGAACAAAACCTATGCTTTCATATTTTTCCCATTTTGTGTGCGTTCTTTCAAGCATAGCTCTTGCACGGGAAGGGAGCCTCACTGTGCAAAAACTGTGCTTTAAGACTTTTACTGTGTTGTGTGCGTTCTGTTAAGCATATGTTTTGCACTGGAATGGGAGCCTCGCCGTACAAAAACTGTGCTTTAATACTTTTCCTACATTGTGTGCTTTCTTTCAAGCATAGGTTTTGCACTGGGAGATGAGCCTCACTGTAGAAAGACTGTGCTTTAATACTTTTCCCACGCTGTGTGCGTACTGTAAAGTGCAGCACACATTGAAAGGTTTACAAGAAAGTGTAAGGCTTTAGGGCAAATTTCTGTCTACAATTGTTAGTAGATAGGGATTTGCATCCGAACGCATGGGAGATTGCACAGGAACACCCATGGAACACCCGCTTGATGCAAAGTAGCACATAGCGCATCTTCGTATTACTTTTACCAATTAAATAGTAAATACCACCACAACACCTACTTTCCGTACCTCGCCACCCTTCCGAAAGGTAAACAGACCCAGGACACAGCCAGGCACAGGCCCACAAAAAGACAGTCTGAGCTTGCCAGCTTTAAAAAGTAGCTGCCCCACTGGTAGCTATGCCCCTGGGCAGAGAGAGCTACTACCCATGGTAACCCACTCCTGAAGTTCACCACCTGTTCCATGTGAAAAGTGTGCCTGTTTTCCAGTGCCTGCTGGAATCAGTCAACACAAGCAGATGTATTGTGGGCAGGCTCATTCCTGCCTCTGGCTGCACCCTCCAGAAAGTCCCTTGAGCTCCTGATAAACATTCATGTCCCTCCACATCCTTTGTAAGTCAAGATAGAGTTGGCACACGGCTAAGCAACCTCAGGCACAACGGCCTCTTCACACAGTTCCTAACACATGCGACACAAAAGTGTACATAATATAAAACGTATTTGTAAAGTGGCCTGAACGGTATCCTCACCATAGTCCAAGTGTGTGTGCATTCTTTCAAGATTAGCTCTTGCACTGGAAGGGGAGCCTCACCCTACAAAAACTGTCTTTAATACTTTTCCTACGTTGTGTGCGTTCTTTCAATCATAGGTTTTGCACTGGAAGGGGAGCTTTACTGTACAAAAACTGTGCTTTAATACTTTTACCACGTTGTGTGCGTTCTTTCAAGTATAGTTCTTGTACTGGAAGGGGAGCCTCATCGTACAAAAACTGTGGTTTAATACTTTTCCAGCGTTGTGTACGTTCTTTCAAGTATAGCTCTTGTTCTGGAAGGGGAGCCTCACCCTACAAAAACTGTGCTTTAATACTTTTCCCGTGTTGTGTGCGTTCTTTCAAGTATAGTTCTTGTACTGGAAGGGGACACTCACCGTACAAAAACTGTGCTTTAATACTTTTCCTACGTTGTGTGCGTTCTTTCAAGTTTAGCTCTTGTACTGGAAGGGGAGCCTCACCCTACAAAAACTGTGCTTTAATACTTTTCCCGTGTTGTGTGCGTTCTTTCAAGTATAGTTCTTGTACTGGAAGGGGACACTCACCGTACAAAAACTGTGCTTTAATACTTTTCCTACGTTGTGTGCGTTCTTTCAAGTATAGCTCTTGTACTGGAAGGGGAGCCTTACCCTACAAAAACTGTGCTTTAATACTTTTCCAACGTTGTGTACGTGCTGTACAGTGCAACACACATGCAAAGTGTTACAAGAAAGTGTAAGGCTTTATGGCAAATCCCTGTCTACAGTTGTTAGTAGATAGTAATTTACATCCGACCCCATGGGAGGTTGCACAGGAATGCCCATGGACCACCCCTGGAACACCAGCTTGATGCAAAGTAGCACATAGCGTAGCTTCGCATTACTTTCACCAACTAAATAGTAAATACCACCACAACACTTACTTTCCATACCTCCCCACCCTTCCGAAAGGTAAACAGACCCAGGACACAGCCAGGCACAGGCACACAAAAAGACAGTATGAGCTTGCCGGCTTTAAAAAGTCGCTGCTCCACTGGTAGCTATGCCCCTGGGCAGAGAGAGCTACTACCCATGGTAACCCACTCCTGAAGATCACCACCTGTTCACTGTGAGAAGAGTGCCTGTTTGCCAGTGCCTGCTGGAATCAGTGAACACAAGCAGATGTATTGTGGGCAGGCTCATTCCTGCCTATGGCTGCACCCTCCAGAAAGTCCCTTGAGCTCCTGATAAACATTCATGTCCCTCCACATCCTTTGTAAGTCAAGATAGAGTTGGCACACGGCTAAGCAACCTCAGGCACAACGGCCTCTCCAGACAGTTCCGAACACATGCGACACAAAAGTGTACATAATATAAAACGTACTTGTAAAGTGGCCTGAACGGAATCCTCACCATAGTCCAAGTGTGTGTGCATTCTTTCAAGCTTAGCTCTTGCACTGGAAGGGGACACTGACCGTACAAAACTGTGCTTTAACACTTTTCCCACGTTGTGTGTGTTCTGTTAAGCATCGGTTTTGCACTGGGAGGGGATGCACACCGTACAAAAACTGCACATTAATACTTCTCCCGCATTGTGTCCATTCTGTCAAGCAAAGCTCTTGCACTGGAAGGGGAACCTCATCATACAAAACCTAGTCTTTCATATTTTTCCCATGTTGTGTGCGTTCTTTCAAGCATAGATCTTGCTCTAGAAGGGGAACCTCACCGTACAAAAACAATGCTTTAATACTTTTCCCATGTTGTGTGCGTTCTTGCAAGCATAGCTCTTGAACAGGAACAGGAGCCTCGCTGTACAAAAACTATGCTTTAATACTTTTGCCACGTTGTGTGCATACTGTCAAGCAAAGCTCTTGCACTGGAAGGGGAGCATCACCGTACAAAACCTATGCTTTCATATTTTTCCCATGTTGTGTGCGTTCTTGCAAGCATAGCTCTTGCACAGGAACAGGAGCCTCGCTGTACAAAAACTATGCTTTAATACTTTTGCCACGTTGTGTGCATACTGTCAAGCAAAGCTCTTGCACTGGAAGGGGAGCATCACCGTACAAAACCTATGCTTTCATATTTTTCCCAACTTGTGTGCGTTCTTTCAAGCATAGCTCTTGCACTGGAAGGGAGCCTCACTGTGCAAAAACTGTGCTTTAATACTTTTCCCACGTTGAGTGCGTTCTTTCAAGTATAGTTCTTGTACTGGACGGGGAGCCTCACCGTACAAAAACAATGCTTTAATACTTTTCCCATGTTGTGTGCGTTCTTGCAAGCTTAGCTCTTGCACAGGAACGGGAGCCTCGCTGTACAAAAACTATGCTTTAATACTTTTGCCACGTTGTGTGCATACTGTCAAGCAAAGCTCTTGCACTGGAAGGGGAGCATCACCGTACAAAACCTATGCTTTCATATTTTTCCCATCTTGTGTGCGTTCTTTCAAGCATAGCTCTTGCACTGGAAGGGGAGCCTCACTGTGCAAAAACTGTGGTTTAAGACTTTTACAGTGCTGTGTGCATTCTGTTAAGCATATGTTTTGCACTGGAATGGGAGCCTCGCTGTACAAAAACTGTGCTTTAATACTTTTCCTACATTGTGTGCTTTCTTTCAAGCATAGGTTTTGCACTGGGAGATGAGCCTCACTGTAGAAAGACTGTGCTTTAATACTTTTCCCACGCTTTGTACGTACTGTAAAGTGCAGCACACATTGAAAGGTTTACAAGAAAGTGTAAGGCTTTAGGGCAAATTTCTGTCTACAATTGTTAGTAGATAGGGATTTGCATCCGAACGCATGGGAGATTGCACGGGAACACCCATGGAACACCCGCTTGATGCAAAGTAGCACATAGCGCATCTTCGTATTACTTTTACCAATTAAATAGTAAATACCACCACAACACTTACTTTACGTACCTCCCCACCCTTCCGAAAGGTAAACAGACCCAGGACACAGCCAGGCACAGGCCCACAAAAAGACAGTCTGAGCTTGCCAGCTTTAAAAAGTAGCTGCCCCACTGGTAGCTATGCCCCTGGGCAGAGAGAGCTACTACCCATGGTAACCCACTCTTGAAGTTCACCACCTGTTCCATGTGAAAAGTGTGCCTGTTTGCCAGTGCCTGCTGGAATTAGTCAACACAAGCAGATGTATTGTGGGCAAAGCTGGTTCATGGGGCACGATTGGGGCTCCTGTGGATCTTGCATTTATAGCGTTTGCAGGTGCCCACCCGTTAGTAAGCGGAGTCCAACAAGAAGTGGCTTAGGAAAGCCAAGGCTAGCAGCTACGGATGGTCTGCTGGAGGGAAGGTTCCAGAGAATGAGGTGTGAGAGCAAATATAACTTCTTCTGTAGCTCATCCGAACTGCCCTAACCCACTGAGCTATCCCCGCTCCGACTACAGAAGCTGCTCTTCTCTGTATCCACTGAGCAGGCCATATGTTACTTATTAACTCATAACGGCCCTGCAGGTGTGACGCTCTTCACGGGCATAGGAACAGGCCTTCCCCATCACTGTCGTCCTTGACCGAGGCCAGCTGCGCCCAAGGCTGTATTTCACATTAACAGCGAAAAACAGATGCAGCCCCCCCACTACATTGTGTTCATAATCTCATTTCTGTGACATCTATAGAAAGAGTAACGTCATCATGACGTCTTAGGCCCCTTCTGTCGGACAATGTAAGGGGTCGATTCCGATCTCGGCCGGAAGCGCACCTAACAGTATTCGTCCGGAAAAAAACCAAGCCGAACGCGTGTTTCCCGACCGATTCGAACAGTCGTCCGAACGAGCAAGTACGATGCGCATAACAGCACAGATTCCGAGCGAGCCGTACTTACCCATTCCAGCTCCTGTTCCCCGCCCGAGCCGGATCCGTAAACGCCAAATCGAGTCGCACGGAACCAAATACACAGCACCTTCCGGCCGGACTAGTACGATGCGCCTTCCGTACGCGCCGAACCCGTCGCTACGTCCGGCATGTCAGAGCATCCGGGAGAGGTGTACATAAGCTCCGATTCGCGCCACAAGACGATCCACGGCGACGAGATGAACAAGCCAGCGACGAGTACGAGTCGAAGCCACGAGAAACCCGAACGAGATGAACCAACCATGAATCCCATCGCGCAGGTCCTACCAATACTCTACATCTATTACCGGGACCGGTACGGACGCGTACGGCGCAGACGGTAAGTCAAACACCCACAACCCAAACAAACGACACGTACCCGAAATATGTCACACACACACATAGGGATGCAGAAATGACGTACACTAGCAACAGCAGAACCATAGGGGCGGGATGGCTATCACCAATGCCATACACACCCATAGGGGGATGGATGCCTACCACTAACACCACCCCTACTCATGGGGGCCTGGATGCCTGTCACCAGCACCATCCCCACTCATAGGGGGGGATGGATGCCTACCACTAACACCACCCCTACTCATGGGGGCCTGGATGCCTACCACTAACACCACCCCTACTCATGGGGGGCTGGATGCCTGCCACTACCACCACCCCTACTCATGGGGGCCTGGATGCCTGCCACTACCACCACCCCTACTCATGGGGGCCTGGATGCCTGCCACTACCACCACCCCTACTCATGGGGGCCTGGATGCCTGCCACTACTACCATCCCCACTCATAGGGGGATGGATGCCTACCACTAACACCACCCCTACTCATGGGGGGCTGGATGCCTGCCACTACCACCACCCCTACTCATGGGGGCCTGGATGCCTGTCACTACTACTATCCCCACTCATAGGGGGATGGATGCCTACCACTAACACCACCCCTACTCATGGGGGGCTGGATGCCTGCCACTACTACCATCCACACTCATAGGGGGATGGATGCCTACCACTAACACCACCCCTACTCATGGGGGCCTGGATGCCTACCACTACCACCACCCCTACTCATGGGGGGCTGGATGCCTGCCACTACCACCACCTCTACTCATGGGGGCCTGGATGCCTACCACTAACACCACCCCTACTCATGGGGGCCTGGATGCCTACCACTACCACCACCCCTACTCATGGGGGGCTGGATGCCTGCCACTACCAGCACCCCTACTCATGGGGGCCTGGATGCCTGTCACTACTACCACCCCTACTCATGGGGGCCTGGATGCCTGTCACTACTACCATCCCCACTCATAGGGGGATGGATGCCTACCACTAACACCACCCCTACTCATGGGGGCTGGATGCCTGCCACTACTACCATCCCCACTCATAGGGGGATGGATGCCTACCACTAACACCACCCCTACTCATGGGGGCCTGGATGCCTACCACTACCACCACCCCTACTCATGGGGGCCTGGATGCCTACCACTAACACCACCCCTACTCATGGGGGGCTGGATGCCTGCCACTACCACCACCCCTACTCATGGGGGCCTGGATGCCTACCACTAACACCACCCCTACTCATGGGGGCCTGGATGCCTGCCACTACTACCATCCCCACTCATAGGGGGATGAATGCCTACCACTAACACCACCCCTACTCATGGGGGGCTGGATGCCTGCCACTACCACCACCCCTACTCATAGGGGGCCTGGATGCCTGCCACTACCACCACCCCTACTCATGGGGGCCTGGATGCCTGTCACTACTACCATCCCCACTCATAGGGGGATTGATGCCTACCACTAACACCACCCCTACTCATGGGGGGCTGGATGCCTGACACTACTACCATCCCCACTCATAGGGGGATGGATGCCTACCACTAACACCACCCCTACTCATGGGGGCCTGGATGCCTACCACTACTACCATCCCCACTCATAGGGGGATGGATGCCTACCACTAACACCACCCCTACTCATGGGGGCCTGGATGCCTACCACTAACACCACCCCTACTCATGGGGGGCTGGATGCCTGCCACTACCACCACCCCTACTCATGGGGGCCTGGATGCCTACCACTAACACCACCCCTCCTCATGGGGGCCTGGATGCCTACCACTACCACCACCCCTACTCATGGGGGGCTGGATGCCTGCCACTACCACCACCCCTACTCATGGGGGCCTGGATGCCTGCCACTACCACCGCCCCTACTCATGGGGGCCTGGATGCCTGCCACTACTACCATCCCCACTCATAGGGGGATGGATGCCTACCACTACCACCACCCGTACTCATGGGGGCTTGGATGCCTGCCACTAGCACCACCCCTACTCATGGGGCCTGGATGCCTGCCACTACCACCACCCCTACTCATGGGGGCCTGGATGCCTGTCACTACTACCATCCCCACTCATAGGGGGATGGATGCCTGCCACTACCACCACCCCTACTCATGGGTCCTGGATGCCTACCACCCACACCACCCCTACTCATAGGACGGGTAATGCATGACACAACCAGCATACTCCAACATAAGGAATGTCAGAAAAATACATCCCCCCCAACACCATGACAAGCGTGTGTAGTCTGTGTCAAATGCCTACAACACTGAACATGACATTGAACATACAATGTGACCCCCTATCACATGTGTCACACATAAATGTGTGTGGCCTCCACAATGCAAGCAGACCATAACCACTGTGGCAATGGGGTCTAACACCCCATCATCACAGTGACCAAAAGGTAAGTGTGGGGTCCATTCCTGAAGCACATTTTGAACATTGTGGCAATGGGGTCTAAACCCCCATCACCAAAGTGAGCAAAATGTAAGTGTGGGGTCCATAGCTGAAGCACATTTTGAACATTGTGGCAATGGGGTGTAAACCCCCATCACCACAGTGACCAAAATGTAAGTGTGGGGTCCATAGCTGAAGCACATTTTGAACATTGTGGCAATGGGGTCTAAACCCCCATCACCACTGTGACCAAAATGTAAGTGTGGGGTCCATAGCTGAAGCACATTTTGGTGTAAACCCCCATCACCACAGTGAGCAAAATGTAAGTGTGGGGTCCATAGCTGAAGCACATTTTGAACATTGTGGCAATGAGGTCTAAACTCCATCATCACAGTGACCAAAATGTAAGTGTGGGGTCCATAGCTGAAGCACATTTTGAACATTGTGGCAATGGGGTGTAAACCCCCATCACCACAGTGACCAAAGTGTAAGTGTGGGGTCCATAGCTGAAGCACATTTTGAACATTGTGGCAATGGGGTCTAAACCCCATCATCACAGTGACCAAAATGTAAGTGTGGGGTCCATAGCTGAAGCACATTTTGAACATTGTGGCAATGGGGTCTAAAACCCGATCATCACAGTGAGCAAAATGTAAGTGTTGTCATGGGAAAAGCTGCAACTGCCAAACAGCATGGATGATTCCTGGTCACAGAACAACAAACACATCAGTGGCATAGTAGTGCTTGTGTCCCATAGCAACATAGATTGGGTGAGGCAAACAGTGCAGTGCAAATAAGACATACCTTTGGCCATGTGCAGACAAACATCACCCATGGGGGCTCACATTGTCAACATTCACCAATAACACAATGACAGAAGTGACCATCATAATGCAGACCCACATATCTGCACCAATGGACACACAAATGTAGATATCCTGTGGAGACTGTAGATGTGAGGTGAACAAATACCATACCATGGCAGCAATGGGACATACAAACCATGATCATTGTGCTGACTGATGACCTAGGAGTCCCAGGGACAGCAGGGGACAGCCACCAAACAACATACAGCCAATGGCACACTAAAGATATGCCAATGCAGTGGTGCAGATGCACAAACACAAACAGACAGACTCACACTGCATATCAAACACAACAGGTGATGGGGGTGTGCCAGTGTCCCCAGGCAACCACACAACACATGAGGAGGCCTGAATCCCAATTACACAGATGTGTATACAGTGCCACACAAAAGTAACTCATGGATCGGATTCCCCTATGTGGGCAATCAGGCATTGTTAGATGAGAGGGAGCCCAAATTACACATGTCACACAAGCTTGTAGGAACAGCAACTAACACAGCAAGAGACAGACCCACCACAGCACTACCCACAGGGACACCAAATTGTGGTGACACTGGCCTGCATGATAATCCCACTGTGATGACAAAGGTAGATGTCGTTCACACTGTGAACCACAGTCATGTGTCCTGAGCAACAAACTACCATCACACCTACACAAGCACAAATCAATCAGCACGGCCTGTCAGCCAAGGCCAACATGGAGGTAGGGGTCTAGCTGTGCAACAACTCTCATTTGCACACACTCAACACCACACACCTTGATCTCCACCAATGTGCAGCAGTGAAGCTCACATGGACTGGTGACATTGCACATGCACCCATGACAATCCCAGGGGTGGTGGGGGGAACTAAGGTGCAGAAACCCATCACACATGGCCAGTCAACAAGACTCGTGAATGTCTGACACACTGCACAGTACGCTGTACATGGGCATGACGTCAAATCCACACCAACCAATGGGATCCCGGCCACAGTCACACACCAATGAAGAAGCCTAGGTCACCCACAAAGAACACACATAGACAACTTCCAACATTGCAGCTCTGACCCTGAGGAGTGGCAGCAGTCACACACACAACGTGTCACAATCACTGAAAGCTAACACAAACTGTAAATTACATGACTTGTGTAACCAACAAGTGCCAAGGGGAATCCTGACTGTGTCTCATCTGCGTTTGCCCACAAACTCAGCCCTGACAGCAAACACACCTATGGATGACACCCTGATGACCAGTAATGTGCAATGCACCCACATCACAGAGAACCCAGGGCAAAGATTTGGGGGGAACATAGGTCAACTCAGCAAGCATCACAAACAGGAACATCACTAGGGATCCCAGCCTGCGTAGCAAAATGGAAGTGAACACACACAGACATGCTCACACAACACACACCTTGGGCTCAGGCAATGTCACGGAATTACACACTGCCATGAGGGGACTCCACTCCTGTGGAAGGAAAGCTGTGCCATATGTTGTCTCTGCAGGGCTCTATCATGTCAGCAGAACACTTGGTCACTCAGTCAACAATTAGCACAAAATGAAGGCTCTCGTCACATCAGCCTGGTCATGGGAGTGTCACCGAAATCATCTGCACAGATCCAACACACATGTATAGCAAGTTGCACTGATACCACAGATGAGTCCTTCCCCATTGATGCCCAAACTTGCATGTCCAGTGGAGATGGTCACACGGTCAGGGAAATATACAAATTGAACAATGGCAAGCACATCTGATGTGCAGGGGTGTAAGCCACAGATGTGATATTGCAAATAAATGTAGGGAATCCCATTGGCAAATATTGAAAATATGACACCCTCATATTGCTGCAAAGGATGACATGGCTACACACCAGGATAGGACACATTCCCCCTGGACCACATGGGGTCCTGCACAGTAACACTTCATTTTCCTGATATCAAAAATCACCATCACTGCAGCAAGGGCATGGTTAGCATCATCAACATCATGTACATCTGAAGCAAAACCACTAGAGAACTGAAAGTAGCTTTATTCAGCATATGTGTGTGTAAAATAGAAAGTCCTGAAAAAACACAAAGCCAATGGCCAGTCCATCACTAAAGTCCAAACAGGGTGACAGTGGCAGATGTCACCCTTTGCTTGCCTGCACTGCTACGGACAAGGGACATTCCCCTCGGAGGGGCATACGGGGGGGCAGGCCAGGCACTGCAGGGACAGGATCAGGGCTCACCAGAAGGAGGTAGGGAAGGGGTGGCTGGTGCTGGAGAGTCACTGACAACTGCAGTGGAGGTGTCTGACATGGTGTGTGCTGGCACAACTGGGGGGCATGAGTCCGATGGTGTGGGTGCCCTCACAACTGCAGTGGGCTGGCCAGATGGAGTGGACAGGTTCCCCACTGCAGTGCCCAAGTCAGACGGGGTGGTAGTGGACTCCACTGCAGTGCCCATCTCCAGGGGAGTAGAATGGGGTTCAGGTAAGGTGGGCAGGACAGAGGGGGAGGACACGGTCTCCACACCAGTGGAACAAACATGTGCAGCGGGGGTGTGGGGCTGGAAGAGCAAGTGGTAGGTGGAGAAGGCCGGATCATTTTGGGGATGGTGTATCTGTGGGTGGGGGAACCTGGGGCAGGGTGTGGTGGGGGAACCTGTGTTGTGGGGGCCTGAGGGATGGAGGAAGGAGACTGTGTGGTTGAGCTGCAGGGCGGTGGCGGGGTCTTGCTCTTCCGGGCCCGAGGGGACTTGCGGGTGGGGGCCTCAGTGTGTCTGTGCCTGGGGGAGGGTGTCCGGGGGTGAGGGGCACTCCCCTCTGTGTGGGTGGACTTCCTCTTCCCCCTGTATGCTGGATCAGCTGGATCGGAGGGGAAGAGGCCGAGGTCACAGAGGAAGAGCTGCTTTTTAGGTGGGGTTGCAGGTGAGGCAAGGGAAGGGGTCTTGGAGGGAGAGGATTTGGAGGACTGCGGAGTGACTGTGGATGCCTGTGTGTGTGTCTGTTCCCCATCCCCTGTGGGTGTGGTATCAGTCCCCTGAGGATGCTTGCGTGCACGTTTTGCCTTTGTTTTGGGTGTTTCTGTGCTGCTCCTGTCTGTGTGTTTGGGTGATTGTGCAGGTGTGCATGTGCTTGGGACAGGTAGGGTGCCAGGAAGTATGGATGGGGCAGAGGTAGGAGGGGTGAGGGACTGTTGGAGGAAGGACACTGCTGCCGTCAGGGAGCAGTCCATGGACTTATTGCTATTGCTCCTCTGTAGGGCAAACATGCCCGATGAGATGCCCTCCATGAACGACACCAGCTGTGTCAACAGAGTGGTGTGTGCATGGAGGACACTCAGCATTGCTGTCTGCCCTACATGGAGCTGGCGAAGTAAGTACACAGACTCCTCACTCAGGGCAGCAGGGGACACAGGGGCAGGGGGTGCGGTGCCTGGCACGAAGGAGACACGCTCCCGAACACAGGAGCCTCCACAGACCTCTGGAATGGGAGCCAATGGGAGGGCGGTGGTGGTGGTGGCGGGGCCAGCCATACTAGCTGGCGTGTGGTGGCTGCTGACACCCGCCTCCACAAGGGAGTCATCCTCCAAGCTGCTGTGGTCCTCAGCTGAGGTGGATGGTGCTGAGGACTCCTCGGTGTGGCTCCCCTCGCCCTCCGTGCCACTGGGTCCCTCCGACCACTCATCGGCTGCTGACCCAGTCTGGCTCTGCAGCTCATCCTGGTCCGTGGAGCTGTCCCCTCCTGTGGCCGTGGATGTATCTGCAAACAATTAAGGAAACAGACAAACATCAGTCACCTGCACTGACCACACACACCACAGTAAGTACAGCACATTACAGAGCAAGCCCTGGCATCCTTAGTTGAACATTGCCAAAAGTGATCACACAGATTAGGAGAAGCCAATTGTCAGTCTGATGGTCAACCATGGCACTCACACCCCTCCTGGCCTTGCACCCATCTGTCTGGTGCCTGTCGGATGGTAATACCCCAGTGTGGACACATGCACCACCTACACAGTTGTTGGACATTGCAGAGAACACAGTGAAGTATGTGAACATGCACACATCACATCTCTTGCCACTGAGTCAGTACAGGTGTCCGGATAAAGGGATGGCCAGAGTCTAATTAGAAATGCATGTGATGCATACCAGCACCAGACACCATGATGCACCCATGTCCGGATAGTCAATGCCACAATGGGGTGCATGTTGCACATGTCACTCCCCTGCAGGATCACTCTTAGGAAGTTTAATGCCATGGCACAGGCATGCCTGCAAAGTCATACATCACTGTCTCCAGTCACATGGGCAGGGCAGCCAGCCAACAACAGTCTGCACTGTGTCACAATCCTAGGTCATGGGGAATGCAAGTTCTGTAGCTGACAAGTGCACATGTCCATCCCCCACAAACCACATCATCTGAACTCTTATTTGTCCACGTCATACCAATTGGACATATGGGAGACATGAAACACAACTCTCTGAACCTGAGCACCTCACAGTCTGCTGTGAATGAAAAACAGCTGCCTGAACTTCACAGTCGCATACACCAGTCTGCACAGTCAAGTGATCAAACACCTATAAGTCACAGAAGTATCGTCTCTCATGGTCACATCTCAGATGGCATGCTGAGCCCTAACCGATAAACACCCCAGTAGTCCTGACAACGAAGCCACAGCACAATGACACAGAGGTAGACACCTGAGGGAACATTTCACTGAGCACAACGTGTCAGCTGATACACGGGAGTGGGAGTACAGAGTGTATTGTATGCCCTGGAGTAGGCATGACTGTCCTGTTCCACCTGAAAGAGGGATGAGCCCTGGACAGTAGGCAGGTGGCTAAGCATGTGTGACACACTTGATATACATACTCCTGAGGCCCAAACATTGTTCCCACCCGCAGCATGGTGGTGTGCCAAATACCCCAGGCACATGTGGTGATTCAGATCAGCAATTGGACCACATATCAAAGTTACACGCAGATTACATGTCAGAACTCAGGCATTGTGTAAGCAATTGACCCACCCATGAAGCCCACCAAAAAGTTACGGGAACAAATGCTGTCCCCCACCTTGAGCGAAGCAAAATGCAAGGACACAGTACCCAAGTGACACAATTTCCTGACTGTAAGGGCCACACCTGGGTATCAGATGAGGAGTGGGCATGTCACAATTGAGGGACATGGGTCCTGGACCACAAGACTGATGTACTGTGGAAGTTTAACCAGGCCAGAGGAGGGCACATAGCATGTCAGACAAAGTTCACAGTGCAGTCATGGACTCACCCCCTCCTTGCTGCTGTCTGGCCTTCAGCTGCCCATCCAGGTCAGGGAAGACCACCGCCAGGATCCTGAGCATGTGGGGGGTCAGGGTCCGGTGTCTGCCCCTCCTGCGAGGAGGCGACAGCTTCAGCTGGACCCTTGCGATCCTCCGGGTCCAGCCCCGAAGGTCCTGCCACCTCTTCTGGCAGTTGCGGATCCGGCGCTTGTAGTCCCCCACGGATTTTACTGCCCGGGCGATGGTCAGCCAGATTTCCTGCTTCTGGTGGGCATCAACCTGTGAGGATGACAAAGTGAAAAGGCCATTACTACACATGCAACATATCCGTGCATCACACAGTTGAATATACATGTCTCAATCACAGGGGCATATGATGTACACAGGCAGTGCAACGATGGCTATGAACAGTTTGCCAGCAGTTACTACATGGTATCATTGCCTGGGAAGTAGAACCTTGTTGGAATGCACTGTTACTGCACTATACCTGTTCAGTGCATGTAACTACACACTTTGGGGGGTGAGAACTACTCAGTGAGCATGCTAGCAAGTGGTGTGCACACTGTAAGTCTTGCTAGTCAGACAACATGCACATTTAGTAAGGCAGTGGACAGCACACTCACCTGCTCCCCTGGTTTCCCATACAGCTTGCTGTACTGTGGAAGGAGGCTGTCCAGCAGGGCCTGGTTCTCCTCAGCGCTGAAGGCTGGGGCTCTCTCCACAGTACGTGCCATTGCAGTAGCCAGAGGATGCAGAGACAGCAGCAGTGGTAGTGGCAGATGTCGTCCTGGAGCATGTAGTGCAGGCAAGTGAGCTCTCAGGGGAACAGCCAGCATTATATGTGTGCTGCAGAGGCAGATACTGTCCCATGTGTCCAAAGTGATAGGTCCAAGTCGTTTGCATCTTCTGAATCTGGCCAATCCATGGAATTGCACCACTTATACACGCCCACAGCATCCTTCAAAAGTTCAACTTCATGACACCCATGAATTTGCAACATTGTTGTGGCTGGCCAACTGAATTCACTGCATCAGACTCGTTAAAGCTTCGAAAACGCGTCCGTTGCCATGCCAGGCCCTAGCCAATGCGTGCGCACTCATCGGTCCATTGCTGTACAACGCGTACCCGCTCACATCATATGCAATGGCCAATGCGTGCGCACCGATCGGTCCATTGCTGTACAACGCGTACCCGCTCACATCATATGCAATGGCCAATGCGTGCGCACCGATCGGTCCATTGCTGTACAACGCGTACCCGCTCACATCATATGCAATGGCCAATGGGTGCGCACCGATCGGTCCATTGCTGTACAACGCGTACCCGCTCACATCATATGCAATGGCCGATGCGTGCACACCGATCGGTCCATTGCTGTACAACGCGTACCCGCTCACATCATATGCAATGGCCAATGCGTGCGCACCGATCGGTCCATTGCTGTACAACGCGTACCCGCTCACATCATATGCAATGGCCAATGCGTGCGCACCGATCGGTCCATTGCTGTACAACGCGTACCCGCTCACATCATATGCAATGGCCGATGGGTGCGCACCGATCGGTCCATTACTGTACAACGCGTACCCGCTCACATCATATGCAATGGCCGATGCGTGCGCACCGATCGGTCCATTGCTGTACAACGCGTCCCTGTACAAGTCACTCGCATATGTCACCATGCTTGTCACTGGTGAACGTATGCCAGCCACATATACTTGCCAGGGACTCAGGGCCACACCTACAACACCACAGCCTGTCCACACTGTATCCTAAGGCATGTAAGGCTGCATTATCTTTTCTGTGTATGGGGGTCAACATGTGGTTTTTTGGGTGGCACTTGGGGGCAGCCACTCCCAGGCTGTGCACGTGTTCATGGGGACAGAATCCTTTGTGTGTTGTGCACATGACCACTGTGATGTGCAACTGTTCATTTCAGAGCATGTGGCATGGTCACATTTCCAGGTTGTGTATGTGTATGTCATGTCACATACCCCCTGAGTCCCATGTGGGAAGGTATGTACGTCACAGCGTCTCCCATTGCCACAATAGTGATGGCCTTCCACAGTATGTGTGCATGTTGTGTTTCCGATGTCTCTGATTCCATGTGCACAATGGGAGACAGTCTCCACATCCACGTTGTTTGTGCATGGACTTTGATGTTGTGCGTGTGTGTGTCACAGACGTCCATGTCTGTCCTGCAGAGGCAACAGGGGCCACTACCTGTGGGAGTCATGGTTGTTTTGCTGACGTGTACATGATACGCCATGTCATGCCAGTGTCCATGTGGCAATACAGGGTCCCTGGGAATCTACCTGTCAATGAGCTGTGATGCCTGTGGCACATCTGTCCTGACATGTCACTGTGGTGTGTGTTTGGAATGTGACAGCAGTAAATGGGTACTGTGACAGAGCCTAATGGTTTCCCATAGCACAACCTGGAACCTGTTGTCAACACATGTTGAACTGAGATGTTAGATGATGGCCATTTAGGTGCCATATATGTCCATACAGAACGGCACACACATCAAGTACTTGTGTCTCGTAATGATGTATCATGTGATATTGAGTATGGTCAATGCCACATATGTGGGGTGACTGACAATCTTTCTTTCTTCACCTATGCACTGCAGGGCACCAGCTGTCCATCGTCCATTTCTTGACCTTGCAACGATGGTGGAACGTGACTGCATCCGACGGTACCGCTTCAACAGGGCGCAGATTGAGGAATTGGCTGTGCGGTTGGCCCCACATTTGCAACCTGGCCGGCCATACTCTACAGCGCTGACCCCCAAGGTGAAAGTGATGGCAGCCCTACACTTCTTTGCCACCGGTACCTTTCAACACACTGTGGCGTCTGCTGGTGGGATGTCACAGACTATGTTCAGCCGTGTGCTATGCGATGTTTTGGAGGCAATGTTGAGATACCTGAACCAGTACATCTATTTCCCTAAACGTCAACAACTCACTGACGTCAAGAGTGACTTCTATGCCCTGGGGAGGATGCCACATGTCTTTGGCTCCATTGATGGGACACATGTGGCTTTGGTACCACCACAGGCACATGAGCAGGCATACAGGAACAGGAAACATTATCATTCAATCAATGCTCTGGTGGTATGTCTTGCAGATATGACCATCACACATGTGTGTGCCCGTTTCCCAGGTTCGGCACACGATGCCTACGTGATGAGGAGTAGTCGCATCCCGAGGATGATGTCACAGATGCAGAACCAGCGTGCCTGGCTTGTCGGTGTGTACTGACTTTGTACCATTGTGTGTGTTCTGCTATGTTGTATTCCGCCCTCTTTTCCAACTCAGCTAATGTGCAATTGTCTGTCTGTAGGTGGCTCCGGATACCCCAACATGCCGTTGCTGCTGACACCCCTCAGGAACCCTGTGACACCAGGCCAGATGCGCTACAATGAGGCACATGGTCGGACCAGGAGAGTGATCGAGCGGTCATTTGGTCTCCTGAAGAGCCGCTTCCGCTGCCTGGACAAGACAGGAGGGGCCCTCCCATATGCCCCAGCAAAGGTGTGCAAGATTGTCATCATCTGCTGCATGCTACACAACCTGGCAGTGCGGAAGGAGTTGCCTCTCATCCTGGATGACGATGACCAACATCCGCCACCTGTGGAGGATCCTGGCCTGGGGCACGATGCCAGTGATGATGATGATGATGATGAGGGTGATGTCTGCACACAGCTCATCACCAACTTCTTCAGCTGAATGTGAGTATCCAGAGAGTTGTCATGTCAATGATGTGAGTTTGCATGATATGTGTGGGTGGTGCTCTGGTGCTGTTTGAGTGTGGCCATGTGCTACTTGACTGGATGCGTGCAGCGATGTGTCCTTACAGGTAGTCTGTACTCCCCAACAGTGTTGACATGCTAACTTGGTTTTGTGTAGGTATCTTGTGACATGCATTGGGCATGAGTATTGCAGTTCTGTCTTGTTCTTCAGTGCTTTTGACTGTGTGTCATGTCTGTCCTTCACATGGTGCTTACAGAGTTGTTTGGTCAACTTGGATCCCCCGACACCATGATTCAGCTTTCAGGGTGGCAGCAGTCGTTTCCCTACAGGTGATGTGCCACGCACCCCTGGACTTTATTTATTCTACACTTTTTGACTGTGTGGCCACTGCCACGTGGGATTACCTTGCATTTGTAGTAGAAACAACATGTTGCAAATGTGTAATAAACCTGTGCTTCACTTTGGGATGTGCGTTGTCTGTGGTCACACATCTGACAGACATTTGCTTACTGCACCTGTGAGCTAGTTAACACAGACTCTGAATAGGTGTGGTGTCTGTGCATTCCACTGTATTTCCTGGCAACATCAGTGTAGGCGAAGAGTACGATGGCCCTTGTGTCTATGTGTCGTATAGCCTTAGTGGTGTGTCTCCCTCATATGTGTCACGTCGCCATGACTCACATGACGGTGTTGAACTTGCTGTGGCAGTTAGCATGCACAGTGTCATTTAGCAGATCATAATCTCCATGACAAAAACAACGTTGGAATCACAACAGAGGCAAGTATGGTGTATTAGTGAGTTTATTACATACATGTGTGAGGATAGTGCACAGGATGGTGGGTGCTGTACATTGGTATTGTAATCCAAAGTTCCCAGATGAGTTGGAAGTGTTGGTAGCAGACATGTCCTGAGTAAAGTCCACAGTCATCTGATACATTAGTACAACTTAAACTCCCCATGTCATGTGGGAGAGTTGTGTTGCATTCGACAGGGTGAACATTTTGCACACAAAGGAGAATTTCCAGAACAGGTGTTGGGTTCCTAGGGGATGTACATGGCCATCGGCCTCTCAGTTGTCCTTCCTCGGATGACCCCTCTTCTTTCTGGGGGGACCCTCACGTGCAGGCCGCTGTGGTGCAGAGGACTCTCCACCAGAGTCATCCTCCCTCCCTGTGGCAGTTGCAGTTGTTGCGGCACCAGATGTTGTGGGCACACAGGGAGGTGTGGACATGTTGGTGCTAATCTGGCGGAGGCATGTCAATATGTCCCTCTGCACCGCTGTCAGTTCTTCCAATGTGTCCCACTTGGACTCCATGCCAGACATGTGTGTCTCCACACGGGACATGTGTGTCTCCACACGGGACATGTGGGAGTCCATGCGGGCATGATGGGCAGCCTGCTGCTGTTGAATGTCCTTGAGGATCCCCACTACCTGGCTGACCTCTCCGGTGCTATTCTGGTACGCCTCAGCAATGCGTGCCAGTTGTGGGTCATCATGCAGTCCAGATCCCTCTGCAAACAGCGACCTCTGCCTACCACCCCTACCACCACCCCTGGACACACGTGCAGGAGCTGCCGTGGCACGCACAGGTGACCCTCGGCCCCCTTGGGGGTTGGTACTGGGGTTGTTGTCCGTTGCTTCACGGTGGGCTGTGGTCCCTGTGCTGTTGTTATTGAGTGTCCTTGGTCTGTCTGTGTCGGCGGGGGTGGTCTGTGTGTTGGCAGATGTTGGAGGAATGGGTGCAGGGGTGCAGATGGTGGTCCTGCTGGTGCTGCATGATGACTCCCACCGGAGGTGCCAGGTTGGTCTTCGCCATCCGATGAGAGCAGAGGCTGTTCCACACCAGAGAGCTCAGGGTCCCCGGAGCCTGGGACAGGACTCCTCCTCATCTGCTGCTGTGTCCCCATCATCACCTGTTTTTGGAAGAGACACACAATGTATGTTATGTTTCTGCAGGCATCACTGGTTCAAACACATGACAGTTGTGACTGTACCTCTGGATGCAGGCCTGTACATTGCATTGTCCTAAGTTGTCACAGTCAGAGGTTGATATTGGTGTGGCTCATTGTCCTGCCAACCTGATGCATTTCTATGTGGATGTTGAGGTGTGTGAATGACCAGCATTGGTGGTATTTGGTTGACATCCGGACCTCCTTCTCCCCCCAGCCCAGTTGTCCCACCATAAAGCATGCCACACTTGCAGTGGGTGCAGGTTGACTCTCAGGATGTCAGTCAGTGGTGTCCTGCTGTTGGTTGGTACACAGTTCCCAGCAGGGCCTTGTGCTCCGCACAACAGAGCACCATTGTCAGACATCTTGGGAAAGCTTTTCACTCACTCTCTTGTAGGGCACGGTCCCAGGTGTGTTGTTTTGAGTTAGTGGAAGTGGTGTTTGTGTAAGGGCCTGCTGGTAGCTGTATTCGGAGCTGGCACTCCTCCTCCCCCCAGGCCTGACATCCCACCATGAAACGTGCTTCCATTGCAGGGAGTGCAAGTTGGCTTTCAGGATGTTAGTCAGTGGTGTCCTGCTGTTGGTTGCTGCACAGTTCCCAGCAGGGCCTTGTGCTCCCCACAGCTGAGGCCAGTGTCAGACATCTTTGAAGTGGCTTTTCACTCCCTGTGAGGTGTGCATGCTTCAGTGTGAGCTTGCTGGGCCATGCGGGTGGGGGATATTGAGCTGTGTCTACCACTCCCATCATGCTATTGCCTACACCCCCCTTCCCAGCATGCCCATACTTCCTTCCTTTTGACTCTGCTTCCCTGTGCGGTAGTGTGCCTGTGCTGACAGGATGGCTGACAGTGTTGTCCTGGCGTTTGTTTGGCTACAAGTCCCAAGAGTGTCCCTGTGCTTCACACAGCATAACCCAGGGTGGTGGTTCTTTGTGGGATTTTTAATTAGAGTGTGAGGCATTGCATTCTCCCAGGTGGGTTATGTGGAGTTTGTGTTAAGGGGGTGTGTGGGAAAAGCTGCTTGTAACTATGGTCAGAGCTGTCAGTCCTCCTTCCCACCCAGCCAGATATCCCACCATGGAACGTGCTTCCATTGCAGGGAGTGCAAATTGGCTTTCAGGATGTCAGTCAGTGGTGTACTACTGTTGGTTGTTGCACAGTTCCCAGCAGGCCTTTGTGCTCCCCACAGCAGTACCCAGTGTCAGCCATCTTGTCAGTTGTTTTCCACTCCCTGTGATGTGAGCATGATTCAGAGTGGTGTTGATGGGCCAATTGTGAGGGTGACCAATATCTGTGACTACAACTCCCATCATGCTATTGCCTACACCCCCCTTCCCAGCATGCCCATACTTCCTTCCTTTTGAGTGGACTTCACTGTGTGTGAGTGTGACAGCAATGGCAAGATGGCTGACAGTGTGGTCCTGTTGTTTGTTGGTGCCCAGTTCCCAGCAGGGCCTTGTGCTCCCCACAGCTGTGGCCAGTGTCAGACATCTTTGAAGTGGCTTTTCACTCCCTGTGAGGTGTGCATGCTTCAGTGTGAGCTTGCTGGGCCATGCGGGTGGGGGATGTTGAGCTGTGACTACCACTCCCATCATGCTATTGCCTACACCCCCCTTTCCAGCATGCCCATACTTCCTTCCTTTTGACTCTGCTTCCCTGTGGGGTAGTGTGCCTGTGCTGACAGGATGGCTGACAGTGTTGCCCTGGCGTTTGTTTGGCTCCAAGTCCCAAGAGTGTCCCTGTGCTTCACACAGCATAACCCAGGGTGGTGGTTCTTTGTGGGATATTTAATTAGAGTGTGAGGCATTGCATTGTCCCAGGTGGGTTATGTGAAGTTTGTGTTAAGGGGGTGTGTGGGAAAAGCTGCTTGTAACTATGGTCAGAGCTGTCAGTCCTCCTTCCCACCCAGCCAGATATCCCAGCATAGAACGTGCTTCCATTGCAGGGAGTGCAAGTTGGCTTTCAGGATGTCAGTCAGTGGTGTACTGCTGTTGGTTGTTGCACAGTTCCCAGCAGGGCCTTGTGCTCCCCACAGCAGTACCCAGTGTCAGCCATCTTGTCAGTTGTTTTCCACTCCCTGTGATGTGAGCATGGTTCAGAGTGGTGTTGATGGGCCAATTGTGAGGGTGACCAATATCTGTGACTACAACTCCCATCATGCTATTGCCTACACCCCCTTCCCAGCATGCCCATACTTCCTTCCTTTTGAGTGGACTTCACTGTGTGTGAGTGTGACAGCAATGGCAAGATGGCTGACAGTGTGGTCCTGTTGTTTGTTGGTGCCCAGTTCCCAGCAGGGCCTTGTGCTCCCCACAGCTGAGGCCAGTGTCAGACATCTTTGAAGTGGCTTTTCACTCCCTGTGAGGTGTGCATGCTTCAGTGTGAGCTTGTTGGGCCATGTGGGTGGGGGATGTTGAGCTGTGACTACCACTCCCATCATGCTATTGCCTACAGCCCCCTTCCCAGCATGCCCATACTTCCTTCCTTTTGAGTGGACTTCACTGTGTGCGTGTGACAGCAATGGCAAGATGGCTGACAGTGGTGTCCTGCTGTTTGTTGGTGCACAGTTCCCAGCAGGGCCTTGTGCTCCCCACAGCAGTACCCAGTGTCAGCCATCTTGTCATTTCTTTTCCACTCCCTGTGATGTGAGCATGGTTCAGGGTGGTGTTGATGGGCCAATTGTGAGGGTGGCCAATATCTGTGACTACAATTCCCATCATGCTATTGGCTACACTGACTTCACCAGCATACACAGAATTCCTTCCTTTCAGTGAGCTTCCCTGTGAGGTGGTGTTCTAGTGGTGGCCAAATATCTGACTGTGTTTGTTGGTTAGATTTGTGCCACTGCCTTGCTGTATTTGTTGTTAGGTTTGTACATGTCATGACACAGTTACATATCACTATGAGATGGCATGTATTGTGTTTATCTGACTGACAGACACATCTTGGGGTGATTATCTTTTGGTTGCTGTGGATTTGCTAAGGGTGCACGGTTTGACTATCCCCTTGACAGTGATGTGTGTGTATTGTCACACAATATTGTGTATATTTGTTGTGTACTCACCAGGCTCTGGGATGTTTGATAGTCCATATACGCTCACTGGTGGTAGGATGGCCCGCACCTTCTCCTCCCAGGGCCTGAGGTATAGTGGTTTGGCAGGAGGGCCACTGCCGGTGCACTGACTCAAGACGTAATCCTTCTATAGTAGGTCCTTGACCCTCCTGTGCACATCATACCACCTGTTCTGGATGTCTTCCTTTGTGCGCAAACATGGTGATTGTGCGTTCACCCTGTCGACGATCCTCTCCCACATCTTGGTTTTCTGCGACATGGGTGTCTGTTGGACCAATGTACCAAACAACTGTGGCTCTACCCTGAGGATCTCATCTACCAGGACTTCCAATTCACTGTCTAGGAACTTTGGATTCTTCTTTGGGGGCATGGTGATGGGTGGTGGTGATTGATGTGTGTGTGTGTGCAAGTGAGGGTGTGTGAGTATAGGTTTTGCTGGGTGTATGTGAGGGTGCTATTTGTTGAGGTGCTAATGGTGTGTGGCTTGTGTGATGGATGAGCTGTGAGTGTGTCTGTGGTTGCTGTCTGATGGTGTTCTGTGCTGGCAGGTCAGTTGAATTTGCAAAGGATCATGGTAGGGATTTGTGGCCTTTATATGGGTGGAGTTGTGGGTGTGTCTTTGTTCCATGTTTCCCCCCCCCAGTATTTATTGACTTTGTACTTGCTTGTTTGGCCCTTTTTTTTGTATTTTTTCCTTTGTATTTTTTGTGCATGTAGGAGACGTTCTTCTGACCGAGTAGGACGCTGCAGTTGTCTCGTGCGAGCTTCTCAGAGTCGTTCACGCTGTGTTTCTGCTAGGTTTCATGTGCGGCGTACGCGTCGGTCGCGGAGTATTGGGTTGCTTCGGCTGGGTTTTGTATGCGTGTCGGTCGTACGGCTTGGGCTCCGTGCGACTTGGTCTGGTTTTCCACGCATTGCATCGTACTGCGCGGGTCGGAGTTCGCGGGTACGTTTCGGTCGGGTTCATTCCTGGTGTGTGTCGGTCGGTTCGATTTGCGTGGTTTCCCGGCCGGATAGCTGGTTTCCGTGCGGTTTGGTCGTTCAGCTTGTGTTCCGTACGAGTCGGTCGTGATTCACATGCATTTCATCGTACTACGCAGGTCGGGCAGCGCCGGTACGTGTCGGTCGGACTATATTCCCGTACCGAGTTGGTCGGTATGTTTTCCGGCCCGAATCGGAATCGGCCCCTAAGTGTTTGCACCATGCCAACCTTATTCCTGTGATGCATATAATGCGGCAGCTTTAGGCTCCCGGCAAAGACCACATCTGACTTCCGGGTAGCGCTGGTGCGTGCTCTTCCCTGGCCTGATAAACAAGCACTGGTTTATCCAAAACTTTTCTTTCTTTTCCTGAGCAAACTTGGTATGCCTAGTGCGTCTTTCGATCCCTCCTGAGTGTTGTTTTCTGCTTCCCAGGAGGGTCCCTGCCCAGCCCTGATTGGCTGCAAGCCTCAAGAAGATGGAAGCCTGCAGGAAAAGGACCCCACAAAAGTAGTGACGGGGGTCTTAGCCAAAGGAGTAGCAAAAAATTAAAATACCACCCACTTTGAACAAAAACTCATGACACCAAGCAAGCAAAGCAAGTCACTGGGACCCTCCCCAAAACGGCTTGCTTGTATCTTCCATCCAAGCATCTATCCATTCATCTTTTCTATCTTCCACCCACCCTCTGATGATCGCCATTACATTCTGTCATCCATTCAGTCTTTCATCCAACATTGTCTGTCACCTTTCCGTCCATCCGTCCGCCCATCCACATCCAGACATATTCATCTAGCTTCAAACCTATTCATCAAACATCTATCCTTTCACTCAGTCATCCATCCTTTCACTTGTCCATCCCCCTTTCATCCATTTATCCTTTGATCATTTCATTCATCCATCTTTTCACTCATCCATCCATCCTTTCATGCAGCCATCCACCCTTTTAATCATCCATCCATCCTTTCACTCCATACATTCATTCAATCTCCCTTTCACTCATCCATCGATCCACCCTTTCACTCAGCCATCCATCCTTTCACTCATTCATTTACCCTTTGACCCATCCATCCACTCATTCAGTTACGCTTTTACTCCTCCATTCTTTCACTCACTCATCCATCCACACTTTTCACTTATCAATCTGACCACTTTTTTATCCAGCCATCCACCCACCCTCCCTTTCACTCATCCAACCTTACATCCATCCTTTCAGTCATCCATCCATCCAACCATCCATCAAGCAACCCTTTCACGTAGTCCATCCATCCACTCATCGATCCATCCATTTGTCTTTTTACTCATCAATGCATCCTTTCACTCACTCACTCATCCATCCAGCCATCCACCCTTTCACTCATCCATCCATTCACCCTTTCACTCATCCATCCATCTGTCCTCCCTTTCACTCACTCACCCATCTTTACATCCATTATCTCACTCATTCGTCCATGCATCTATCCATCCACCTTTTCACTCACTCATCATCCATCCATCCTTTGACTCATCCATCCTTTAACTCACTCACTCATCATCCACCTTTTCACTCATCCATCCATCCTTTCATCCTACCAACGATCAAACCTTCTTTTCACTCATTCATCCATTCTTTCACTCATTCATTCATACATCCATCCTTTCACTCATCCATCATCCACCCTTTCAACCTGGCAATCCATCCAGCCTTTCACTCCATCCATCCTTTCACTCATCAGCCATCCTTTCACTTACTTATCCATCCTTTCATCATCCATCCATCCATCCTTCCACACATCCGCCCATCCATCCATCCATCCATCCATCCTTCCTTTCACTCCTCCATTCTTTCACTCGTTCACATATCCATGCACCCCTTAACTCACCCACCCATCCACCATTTCAATCATCCATCCATCCTTTTACCCTTCCCACCGTTTCGTCTGCCCAATTGCAGACAAAAAAGGCCCATAAAAAACTCCACCCCACTGCAGCTTCAAAGCAGGGTGTTGACAATGCCCCTGGTCTTAGCCACTTAAGATAAAACAACCAGTCCCTTCTCCGTCATCACGCCAGACGAAATGACCGCCACCATAAACTCCATACACTCAGGGGCCCATCTGACCCCTCTTCCACCACGCAGAGGACTGCAACCCATTAGCCCCATGCTCACACCCATTCTGAATGCCTCCCCCTCTTCTGCAACCTTCCCAGACACTTGGAAACACTCAACTGTACTCCCATTGCTGAAGAACCTTTCTGTGGATCTTTCAACGCTCGCCAACTACAGACCGATCTCCCTGCTACCATTCACAGTAAGGTCTTAAAGAAAATCATCAATAGATGCCTCACTGAATACCTCAACGACCACCAACTCTTCAACACCATTCAGTTAGGTTTCAGACCCAACCAGAGTGCAGAAACTGCCCTCATCACCACCACAGATGACATCCACATGACTCTGGACAGAGGAGACATGGCTGTCCTCATCTTGCTGGACCTCTCTGCAGCTCTTGACATAGTTTTCCACCCCATCCTCATCCCACGCCTACACAACATTGGAATCCAAGGACATGCACTCTGATGGCTCTACTCCTTCCTGACTGGAAGGACTCAGTCAATCAGCCTGACACCATACACCTCGGACACCCAAAACCTTATCTGCAGAGTTATGCAAGGAACCTCCCTGAGCCTAACCTTCTTCAAAACATACATGATCCCTCTAGCTAGTATCATCCGCTCTCATGACATCAATGTCCTCTCCTATGCCGATGACACGCAACTCATTCTCTCCCTCATGGACAAGACCGCTCAGTACCCAGATCACGTTCAATGCCTTCATCACTGAAATCGCCCACTGGATGAAGACAAGCTGTCTGAAGTTGAACACTGACAAGACCGAAGTTGTGATCTTCGTTAAAAGCACTTCACTGTGGGCCTCCATCTGGTGACCAACAGAGCTGGGACCGAAAACTCACCCATGCCAAGAATCTGGCGATCATCATCAACAGCATACTCGGCATGACCACCCACACAAGTCAATGCCTTCACCGCCTCATGCTTCCATACCCTACAGATGCTGATGAAAATTTTCAAATGGCTCCCAATCAGCACCTGGAAAACTGTCACATACATCCTTGACACAAGCAAGCTGGACTGCTAGAACACAGTCTTTGCTGGGATCAACAAAAAGTAACCACAAGGCTGCAGACCGCTCAGAACTCCGGGGCCAGAATCGCTCTCAACTTCCCACGCTGCACTCACATTAAACCACATCTGATGGAGCTCCACTGGCTCCATGTACACTAAAGAGCACAATTGAAACTCCTTACCCACTTCAAGGCACTACGTAACACTGGCCCAGCATACCTTAACAATTTAATTTGCTTTCACAGACCTTCCAGACATGGCCGCTCATCCGGACTCCACCTTGCACACATCCCACACATATGGAAAAACACATCTGGTGGTCGAGCCTTCTTCTACATCTCCCCCAAAGCATGGAACAACCTACTGCTACACATAAGAGCCTCCACCTCACTTCTAGAATTCCACAAGAAGTTGAAGACCTGGCTTTTTGAACAGTCCCATTCAGTCCTAGGTTTGGCTAAACTCATACCTGCTCAGTGCCAGGATACCCTCCCCGGTGCTAGTGTGCTCTACAAATCTACATAACATAACAACATAACCATCACCTCTGGCAATTAGTGCCTGGACTTGTGATCTTGTAGGGGGTGATAGGAATAGGTAGGCGTTTATGTTCTGTGCAGGACTTTGTGGGTCAAAGACAGAACTTTGAACTTGCAGAGATCTTTTACTGGGAGCCGGTGGGGCTTCTTTAGCATTCATTTCATGTGGTCCTTGGGGTTGGCATTTCAAGTCAGTATAGTAGCGGAGGTTTGAGAAGTTTGGAGGTTCTGCATCTTAGACAAGGTGATGCTTTTGAATGCAGATTGTGGCACATCCCTTTGTCCAAGTGAGAGTAAATGGCCATAAAAATGGGCAATTCTGTTGTGTATGTATTGCTAATGGCAGGCCACAGTCAGACATGCGTCTCCAGCAGGAGTGGTGGGGGACCACAGGCCCTGTTCTCAAACAAGGAATTAGTTCATCAGAGCCAGCCATTCAACAACCAAAGTAACAATGGCTGTTGTAAGGAAGGGGAGCGTAAGGAACAGTGCAGGGATATACTGGGGACGGGGGCTAAGGGCAAAGGGAAAACAAGTTCCAGCAAGGGCTAGAGCTGTCTCAATGGGAAACCAAGACTTGAGTTTTCAAAAACAAGCACAGACAGGAACTCCAAGCTTGCAGTACCGCAAACCTCATGTACATGCCAAAACACAACAGACCCATATATCCAGCACTTGGTGAAAAATGAGGGGTCGCAGCCATGGCAGAGTGCAAGTGTGTACCAGAAAAGGAACTGAAGCAGGGTCTAATTTCACCATATAATGCCCCAGGCCCATTCTGTCCACACTTGAAGCCTGAGGGTCTCAAAAATCTCTGCCAAGCCATAGACAGGGTTATGCTACATTGTTCAAACTGCCCTAAGTGTCTGCCCTTTTGTAACCTCAGATGAATCTCTCCTGTGAAGGCCAATAACCCAAGGTCACTGTCTTACTCATAAACAAGTCCCCGAGCCCCTGTCCTCTGTGCTCACATTTTACTGTAAATTAAGGCCATGAAGAGATAAACAGGATGCATCTGCCATCCAGAAGAACAAGGTGGTCTAAGAGTAGAGGTGGGGGGCCAACCACAATTTTGAACCTGCTGTTTTGCTAGCTTTTGAAATAAAGACAGCTACATGGCTCAAAATAACCCATAAACTTTGCTAAACTTTTGTACCTTTTGTAACTTCTGCTTTCTTATGTTCCAAGAAGTGATGTCAATTGTTTTTGATAAAATGCCCAGCTTTTGTTATGTTCTGTGGTCAAACACCTGCTAATGTTTTGATTCGCGGTCACCAGTTCCTCATTAAAACTATATAAAAGGACTGTCCATTGAACAACTCGTTGATCACCTTGTGTAGTGTCTTTCACAAAAGGTGCTCCCAGCTAGCTGACTGATTTAATGATATTTCATTTCTAGGTAAGGTTATACTGTCTCATTGCATTTTGCTATTCAATTTCTCCCTCTCTCTCTCGCTGAATTACCGTGATTTAATCTTGGCTTGATTGCATGATTTTACTCTTGACTAATGACGTGTCTTTGACACTTGTTACTTACTTGTCAAAATAAAGTGCCACTACTGATCCCTGCTTCTCAGACTGCATTCCAGATAAGAATTTAAATGTCAGCTCCCTCTTGGTACATAACCACACTCTAACAGACCGAGGGCCGTGTCGCAAGCTGGGATACACAGGAAATGGTCTGTATTCCATGACTGTGGATCCACAGCCAGTGCCGCTAGTCATGTCATGGATTAGTCTTAGGGATGGTAGTCATCTGTGTTCATCATAGGGTAAACTTGGGTGAACCCTCGCCTCCAACAGAGCCAAATAATCTGTAAGGGCGCAACCCCTGCTAATGTAGAGCACCCGCCGCGGGTCATGTGACACAACTCCCTTGTGCAGGAGACCACGCAGAGTCTGTCACAGGACAACACTCGTGACCCGGAAGCTGTACATTGTTTGCGAGGAGGCCGGACTTTTTTTATGAGGTTCTCATTACTACGGCTGTATATACGCCTGAACGACTATGATAGACTGCTGCCCTGGACATTGACCTAATCTAGTGGCACATTAGTCTACCCTGGGGATCCCTATTGCGACGCATCCCTTGACTTGTGATTTGTTCCAGTTCTCTTGATTTCTGCACTTGGGGACTTCCAGTGCATAATAAAGATACGGTGGCCTCAATGTACAGACATATACCGACTTAAATTATTATTGTAAGGTCTTTTGACTGAGGTGACCATCCTTATTCCCTCAGTTCCACAAATTGAGTTATACAAAGATCTAGGAAAACTGAATTTTAGTCTCGTTTTTACATTTTTTAGAAAACTGTCCTGAGGAAGGTGTTTATTCATCAACTCACCGAAACGCAGCGTCGACAACTCTGTTTTCTTGTCATTGACATCTCTGTTTTCTTGTGAATATATGTAGCAATATGAAATGTTTTTTAACTTTTTTATAGATATTGATTGTATATATAGATGGTAATAAATATTTATTGATATATGCTCATGTGAATCTTAGTTATTTACATATTTACTTTGTTTGTATGTATTGGCATGTTGTTTCTGACTCACTGATTTTATACAAATATATTTTTTATAATTTTTTATTATTTCTCTAGACACCAGCACGATATTGTCTTTTAGTCACATAGTTATTCTGTAGGGACCTGTTTTTATAATTTTGTTTGCACTTTCCCTGTCCCTGATTGGACCTGAAGGGTACCTCCCTTGTTTTTTATTGATGTATTTATTTATTTATTCAACACTCGACTTAGACATTGAGAATTAGAGCACCTGGTGGTTCAGAGCTACAGTAATATCCGGGGAGCTGGGACATTCTGGCTTTTGTATATGTCTCAATTTTAATTGATCTATTTTTTTCTAAAGATAAAGTACAGACTTTGCTTAGATAATACTAGTGTCATTTACTGGGCCAAACTGTCCCTGAGTTTCTATTGTCCTACCACTATTGTTTGAACCACAATTTAACAAATCACCCAAGTACCCTCCACCCTCGTCTTTTTCAGTTGTGAGGAGCCCCTATGGACTGCTTCAAAGGTGTCCCAGAATGCCACTATTTTCTACATCATCCCTGTTATTCTCAAGCATAAAATTCCCAGTTGCATCCACTATTTCCCCATAAGTGAGGCACCATGAAGCAGGCTCCACCTGCCCCTACACCTCATCTTACTACTTACTTGTTTGTATCAGTGACATGGATATCACAGTGCGGTCCAGAAGAGCAATGCGGCTACTGGCTGGATTAGTGATTTGCTACAGGAGACCAGAGCCAACCAGAAAATGATTGAGGCGTGAATATTATTGTGCGCCCCCGACACTGATTTCTTTGTAGTTCCTATGGGTTCTAACCATTTCTTAAAGTCCTGTGAGACAGGCACCAGATAAAATCTGTATGGCCTGTTTCTAGAGCTCTCCATAACTACATTTAAAGCATCCTCAATTATAAGCTCTCTTTCTGCAAACAAGAAGATATCAAAGATGGCCAATTTAGGAAAGATTCCTGATTATCATTAGGGAATTTATAGAAGAGAATGTGTAGGCGTGTAAATCTATCACCACTATGATAAGTGACCTACCAGCTCATTCTGCTGACCCCCTTCTAACTCGTCAGAGCAAATTCCTGCTACTCTTGCTTTCTTTGTCAGGCCCTAAGAGAAATTTTATACAGGGCGCTTAATGGATCAATCACACTGGATCAAAAGTGTTCACTGTAGGAAATAGATTCCTCCTAGATTGCTTCTTTCAAATGGCTCATGAGTAGGACCATTTTAAAAAGAGCCACTTCATATTAAAACCTACAATTTGTTACCACTTTTGGCTGCCTGAATTATATAGGTTGACCTTGTGGATTCTAATGTGATGTTGTCGTCCTCAGCGGTGTGTAATTCCCCTCCCCACCAACCATACCCCAACAAACCGCTAACAAAGCAAACTGTAACTGATGCCAAAAGGTCAAAACCCCAACCTGAAGGGTCCAGAAGTTGTCATTTCACTTTCCCCTTGAGTGAAGTAGCAGTGCCCGTGTTTTGCCTAGCTCTAAGGCCCCGCTCCCTTTGGCTCATAGACCAGGTGAAATCAGTGAACTTTCATGGGTGTCATCAATGCTCATCATTGGCCAGTGTCAAGAGTTGTGGCTTTCAGATCCAGAAGCCTTTTGGTAGATTCCTTATCCAGATATTGTTCTGCTTGAACCTATGCTCCAGGTCTTCCTGTTTGACTTGTAGCTTCTTGTATCCTACTCCAGAGATATTACTCACCGCATGTGATGTTGTTCTTCTGAACAGTCATCAACCGATTCTTCCAGTTCGTCAATTCTGTGACCCATGTCACAAACATTTTTCTTGAGATCGTGAAGGCAAGTTTTCAAATCTGCAGTAACAGAGTTAACTTTAGATCTAATTCCTGTCAGAAAGTGTTCAAGGTAATCCTGAGAAATGCCCAGTGGCAAGGCTGGGTCAGAGCTCCTTTCAGGGGACTCTTGGCAGAGTCCAAGCACTCATCTGCTTTGTTACATTTGTACTTTTCACAGTCAGAATGGCTTTCACCGAAGGTGTTTTCCAGCCAGTTCTCCACCATGGCAAATATTGAGTCTCCCACTTTGTATAAATAGAGTAGTCACAGTTGCAAATATTCTATGCTGAATTATGTTGCTATACGCTGGATCTTGGAAAGCTGCCTGATGTGCCACTTACAGAAACAGGGACATAAGCTGCCAAGATGGTTACTGCAGTTACTTCAGGTTGGTACCTTTAATACGCTGTGACACAGGGCTCACCTATATCAGGGCAATGATGGCTTCTTGACTGATCAACATATTACGTCACATCAAACACAAAAGGTGATGGGAGAAATGCTAGCACTTTGTCTTCAGAGCAAGGTCAAGACAAATGGTTAGACACAATCCAAACATTTCTACTGTCGCCCTTTGTCTGCTTGATGTGAAGCCCTAAGTGGTAAGGGTTTGCCCAAACGTGGGTCCTTTCCTCATTGTGCTACTGGAACCAAGATACACCCGACTGATGATCCCCATTCTGGGTGAAACCAGTCACACCATGCTCAAAGACATACACAGTTCCCTCTATTTTAATTTCCATATACACTAAGGCAGGGGTCTCCAACCTTTTCTGCAATGAGAGCTACTTCTGATCAGTGAAAATCGTTGTGAGCTGCTGAAGGCCAAGTACCTTGCACATTGTTACTAGACCCCTCACCCCCTGCTCAGCTTTATTGACTTAAACCTAATGTCCATAGAGCCCTATACTATAGTTTGAGCAAAATATGTGACTAGGGGTACAATGATAGGGCTGCCATGTGCCTCAGTGAGGTTCTGAAATATGGAGAAGTACAAAGAGCGGGCCCTCATGCTCTTGGGTCAGCAGTGCCCCCCAACCCTTTTGTTGGGTCCGCAGTTCTGTAACATGGAGAAGTACAATGAGAGGCCTGCGTGTCTTGGGTCCACGGTTCTGCAATAAGAAACGTGCAATGAGAGGACCATCCTGGTCTTGGGTCCACGAATTATAGGGCAATGGAGGACCAAGTAATGCGGGGAAGCTGACTTAGGTGGAGGGGGCGGGTACTAGGGAAGATGAGAGGTGGCAGATGGAAGCTTGCCGCATGTCCTAGTGGGTTGAGGTAGGTTATGCTTTATAAAGGACGAGGCAAGGGCGTTTCAGCACTGCAATTTCACTGCGGGCGGGTGGGGGAGCTGTGTGGTTTGTGTGGCAATGCCAGGGACTTCGGAACCATGCTGTACAGCCAACCCCTCCCCAGACATTGTGTTCCCTCACTTCCTCTTTGCCAAGGTACCGCGGCCAAGAAATGCAGCCCTGTAACAAGAGTGGACATACGTGCGTGCACCCAGATGCGTGTTTTATTCAATAGGAGAATATAACATTTTAAGCACACTGTTAGACCTGGAATCTTTTGGCGTGTTTCCCCTGTCTTTTTGCTTTCTGACCTCCTAGTTTTGACTCTGTTTTTGCTGGGTTAGTGTCTCTGTGCACTTTCTCACTGCTGATCAGCATTAAAGTGCAAGTGCTCCTATAGTAAAGTGTATTATGGATTGGTGTTTTCATGATTGGCATATTTGATTTACTGGTAAGTCCCTAGTAACGTGCACTAAGAGTGCCAGGGCTTGTAAATCAAATGCTACTAGTGGGCCACAGCACAGATTGTGCCACCCACAGAAGTAGCACTGAAAAGGTATCTCAGACTTGCCACTGCAGTGTCTGCGTGCAATTCTTACTGCCATGTCAACTTGACAAGTGCACCCACTTGACAAGCCCTAACATTCCCTTTGATTACATGTAAGTCACCCCTAGGTTAGGCCCAAGGTACCCCTATGGGCAGGGTGCAGTGTATGTGAAAGGTGGGACGGGTACTGGTATGTATAGCATGTCCTGATAGTGAAATACAGTGTAATTCGTTTTTCACTATTGAAAGGCTATCTGTCCATTAGGATAGAATGGGGAATACTATGTAACATCTTACAAGTATAACTTCTCATGGGGACAAAATAGAAAGATGGAGTTTAGTATGCCTGAACTCAGAATATAAAAATGCATCTTTTAGTAAAGATGATTTTTATATTGTGCGTTTGAAAATACCACTTTTAGAAAGTGGGTATTTTCTTGCTTAGCCAGCATGTGTGCCTCTGCTGGGTTGTGGGTTGACTGTCTGGCTTTGGAGTGACAGGAGCTGGGGATGTGCATTCGTTTCAGACAGCCACTGGGGGGGGGTTGAGGTGTGTCCTGCCTTTCCTGTATGAGTCAGGGCTGGGCTGAATAGACCTGGGCTGCATTTAGAGTAGGGGGAGGAGATCTCCTTGCACCTGAATGGGCCTGGCCTGCCTTGGACAATGCTGCCGCCACCTCCTGCCAGGAAGCTGGGCCAGGGAGGACCAAACTGGTTTGGACTGAGCACAGACACTCTCTGCCACAAGAGAACAAAGGGAAATGTGGTATAAATATTGGGGCCCAGACCCCAGGATTTTAGAACTCTTTTGGACTCAGAAACCTGCCAAGAAGAAGAGCTGGAGAAGCAGTGAGGAGGAACTACCACTTTGCTGTGTGCTTTGCTGTGTTGGCCTGCAGTGGCTGCTTCTGTCTTGGGTAGAGAAAGGACTGGACTGAACTTTCTGCAACTTCTTTGTTGAGTTCTCCAAGGGCTTGAGGTAGAGCTGGTCCCATGTTCAAGTAGTCTCAGGAACAGCAAAGACTTCAAGTTCATCTGCTACCAGCACTGGAAACTGTGTGTTTTGTGCTGAAACAGAAGAAAAAGCAACCTGACACCGTCACCAATGCCACTACCGGCTCTGTGTCCTGAAGGCACCGCAGAGGGAACCACCGCACTCTGTACCGCAACCCTGGTCTCACCACTGCCGCCGTTCGACGCTGCCACCGAGCCGCTGCTTGCACCGTGTCCTGCGGGCACAGCACTTCGCACCGCCACAGCACTTCGCACCGCCTTGCCTCAAGCCGCTGCTCTGGTATCCCAATGCCGCCGCCCCATGCTGACATCGATGCCGCTGCTTGCACCGTGGTTTGAGGGCACCGCTCGTAAGTTACACGACGCACCGCCCTCATCCCGCACCACAGCCTTGGCCTACCGACGCATGCGCCATCGACTCCGGTTCGTCAGCCGACGACAGCGTTTCCACAAAGACGACGCTGCTGCTTGCACCGTAACCTGCCAGCAACGCAACGAGCACTGCATCACTTCGCACCGCAGCCCTGATCTCACTGACGCTGCTGGACGACCGTCACCGAGCCGCTGTCTGCACCGCGACCTGAGGGCACCGCACGCCTCACCACTGCACTTCGCACTGCAGCCCCGACACCTGCCAACGCCGGCGCTCCCGACTTCAACCGCAAGGAGTTCGATCTGCAACGCGTGTGACTTCAAGGGCCCGACGACTCCTGCACCGACTTCCGTAAACAACGCCTGCCGACACAGGCTCTTCGGAGCTCAACTAGAGGTTGCCAACGCCCTGTATTTCTAAAGGTACTGTTTTGTGGGTCTTCCTGACACCGTAGCTGGCCCGCGATGCCGCAGTCAGCCAGAACTGTTTGGATTTGTTGTTCACGATGCAGTGATAGCCCCGGACGGAGTTATTGACTTCAAAGAACTGTATTTTAAGTGTATTTTTAATTATTGAGATTCCTGAGAACTGTATGGTAGATTTTTATCATTTTTGGTCTTGTTTGCACAGATAAAATATTGGTTATTTTTCTAAGACTGGTGTGGTGTCCTTTTGTAGTGTTTTCACTGAATTACTGTTGGTTATGTGCAAATGCTTTACACACTGCCTCTGAGATAATCCTGACTGCTCGTGCCAAGCAACCAAGGGAGTGAGCAGTAGTTATTTCAGTAGTGTATCCCCCTTGTCCTGACAAGGAAGAAGAATCCCTACTTGGACAGTATAACAACCTGCCAACTAGAGACCCCCATTTCCAACACACACGAAACAAAAAAAATAACAGGGATTGCAATCAAACCACAAGGGTTTGTTTGCTTGCCACAGTAATGAGGGGGTCACACGGGCTCAAATAACAATGTAAAAAAAGCCAGAATTGTACGTTGTGCGCTTGAAATTGCAGGAAGGTTCACAATTTTGACATGTAAATCTTAACTTTGTGCCCGGCCCTGGCCCGAAACCCCTGGTTTGTCTTGGCGTTTGCGGCTGTTCGTGGGAGGAGGCGTATTTCACATGTGTAGGGATGGGGGTGAGGGGGCAGGTGCTGCCAGGAATGTGAGATGCGGCAGAGGAGGGGGGGAGCTGGGCAGTACATCCTGTTTGAAGTGCAAATCACCACATACAGTGCCTCATTTGTAATATATATATGTAATCAGGGGCCCTGTCCAGTCACTGCCTCTTGGCCCCCGCTAAGCACCTGAGAGTCTCACTGTCCCTCAGGCCCTTCTGTGGGACAGGAATATCTGTGGTACTGCGGGCCTGCAGTCCACAGCAGCTTGTGCTGTATTAAACATGTACACACCAGCTGGCAGGTCCCACTCTGTTGAGGTAAAGAGGTAAATACTGCATGCAGTAGTGAAGTCGTGAAAAAACTTGCAAAACATCTAGAAAATAAAACGCTAGGCTTAATCTCTTAACATAGGGCCTAGGCACCATACACTGTTCTTCTGGTCAAAGCTATCGCACAACTGAGACCACATAACGTGGCACAATATGACACACGTTGGTAGCACATTTGAATGACCAGTAATGGTATCAGAAAAACATTGCATTTCTAACTTTTCGTGGCCACTCATGCTGCTACTCATACAGACTATCCACAGAAATCAAAGATAGCATCAATAAAAACCAACAGGAGTTTGAAGAGAGGATATACAAGGTAAATACCAAAAGAAACCTTTTATAAGTGGTGGGAGGTTAGGCAATTGTTCAATGATAAGAGGGGAGAACTGAGACTAGCAGATCCAGTGAAGAGGCAAAAGGAGCGCGTACTTGTTCTAGAAGGTACACCGGCTGTAGGGGAGTGCTGGCAGGGGGGGCTCCTCCGCTAAGGATGAGGAGCATCGCCCCACTGCCTTTCAGCAATGCAAAAAAGGGAAAAAAAGATGATAATAACACAAGGTTATTATCAATTAATGTTTCCCTGCTGCTGCAATTTTGCGGGGCGGGGCTGGGCAGCGCAGAAGGGAGGAGTGGTGGCACTCTCTAAGTGCTTATAACTGTTTGTGAAAAATAAAAATAACTACTTTCACTCCAACCTATTTGTACTGTGCTACCTTCAAAAAAGGAATTAACCTACTGACGGGTGTGTATATATGTATTTGGAAAGGAGGAACATATGCTCACAACCCTCTCCTCACTTATTTAATATGTAGTGCCTGTCATGGCTGCATCTGGTGACATGTTGTAGCAAACAGTGTTGTGCACAGAAGAACATGTTTAAATGGTTTAAGGTTTAGTCTCTGACCTCTGCCTACCTCTCCCCAAAGAATCAGAAAGAAAACATGTGGTCAGGATACAGCTAATGGCCAAATGACACCCATCGGCAATTAGAACCCTACGTCTAATCTCACAAAACCATCTATAGTTCAGAACGTGACCACTGATTAAATTTCGTGTCACTGGGGTCGAGCAAGGCAATAGTACACCTCTAAGATTAAAGGTCCCCTGAATCTATGGATGCTGGACCCCTATAAAATGGAGAAAGACCTGACATGCAATATTTCTGACCAATTGGTTAAGACATTGTCCTGAAACACAACAAAATTGAGAAATTGACCACTATTAATATTTTGGGATGTAGGAATCAGGGCTATATATTTGACCTTTAGCAGTCATGGCTGCAAGTAAAGTTTACCAGAAAGAACATTTGTTCTTTGTGACCAATATTAGATTTTTTTTTGCTTTGATTTATCTTTACCATATGTCTCCTATGCATATACATGCAGATAAAGTTGAAACAACCTTTTTACGCTCCTTATGTGGCCACTCAACAAAAGCTGAGGAGGGGAATATTTTCAAAAGTCTCGACCTCTGGCATTCGCTAGGGCCGCATTCCAGGTCATCAATTTTTTGCCCACTGTGCTGCTACTCCAGAGAGGGAAAAATACAAAAGTATTTTTATTACAATTTTAAAATCAATTCATAACACATATCAAACTAAAACGACGCAACCGGTCTGGACGTTTATACGCCGACGGAGCCGTTATCAGCCCATCAAAACTCTTTACCACAACTACAACAAAAAGGGATGATCATTAACAAACTCCCTATGAATCACTTTCGAATAGAATGCGATTAGTTGGAAGATTTTGAAAAGAAGTTACGTAAACTTCAGATCTCAAATGAATATATCTTGTGTTAAGTGATTACTAACACGTGTCTATTTATATGAAGGACGTATCAGAGCCCCACAAGAGATAAATTAGGAGGTTGTTTACCGACTTAGTCGCTGAAAACTATACGTTGGACTATAAGAAACTTGACACTACGCTTGACATATCTAGTAAATGTGTGGCTTTTCCTGACGAAGACGCAGTTTGCGTCGAAACGCGCGTCGAAGACAATTACCTTTTCTGCCACGATTTGAGTTTTTTATGTGACTGTTTTTATATGATTGAATATATGTATGCACAGGTCAATTAGATACACAGTATAGTTTGATATGTGTTATGAATTGATTTTAAAATTGTAATAAAAATATCTTTTTTAATTAGAATAATCTACTTTTGTATTTTTCCTATTGATTGTTACACTGAGTTCATAAATAAGATGTACTGAAGAGACGTATATATCTATAGATTTGCAACATCCATAAATTTATAATTGCCTAGGGATGTATATTACACTGTATTAGTGCCCTGCCCTAGGAATTGTTGTATCAATTCGACAGGGGGTCCTTGTTATTTTTCATTAGCTACTCCAGAGAGGGGCCAGACATATTCAAATCAGCCCTGCTTCTTTTCATCCAATTTAAGAAATAAACATTCAGGCCTTTACATGATGTATTCACCGGAGACATCATACTTATGAAGTCAACATCCACTCACTTCCAAAACGGATTGATGCTCTGGAAGGTTAAATTGAGAAACGAAAAAATCTTCATCTTAGAGGCAAACATTAGATCTGGTATAAAACCTGTAAGGAGTGTGGAGATGGAAATATTGATGGTGCCATGCTTTTTTGTTTTTGTTTTACAAGGTACACGCCATATGAGCATCAGCAAAAGGTGCCATTTATTGACAGCAACGCCTGAGGTTTGATCAAGGCTAAACCATACATAAAGCCTCTGGTATGGAATTATGTGATATTGTGGTTACGGAGTTTTCCGCTTATTCATGGGTTTGTTGCATTTGCCACATAATCCATCATTTTCTGAATAATCTGCAGATTTTAACAACAAAAAAAATTGTTTCTAGCTCAAAAAGATCAAAAGTTACTAACAACACAGTAACACGTGTTGCCACAGGTTGGAAGCCGTTTGCAAAAGTTAACTGGTCACCGTTCTGTTGCTCATTGTGAATTTGGGTGTTAAAGTAATACTAATGAGGTGAAACTTTTGCTCAGACAGTGTTAACCTGTGGAAAAAAATGACAACATAAGAAAATAATAGTATCACAAAATGGGCCTCATTACGCTGCATAATTTGCTGTTTCTTGACACATAATTCAGTCAACCCTGATGCACAATTTGGTCAGCCTCTACCGCATAATTTGGTCATCCTCTGCCACATATTTCCAGTGGCCCTAGTCATACTAGATATTTAGAGCACACTGAGTCCACAGTGCAGCTTTCCGGTGTTAGTATGCGAGAAGCAGGTTGAGATGGTATTCCGCAAAGGAGAAGGTTACAGTGGGAAACAGCAAATTTTCCGGATGCAGCGGGATAGGATTGTACTACTACTGTTTAAAGCAGGGCATCGTAAAGTGTCACACATACATTAAGCTTCAACCCGCAAGGTACAAGCACTTTTTGTCTATATTTGAGACACTTTCTGATAAAGAAAGTGGATGCTGTGATTGATGAAGGCTTCTTTGCAACAAATAGGACCTTGAACTCAATTAGTTATGGTGTTTGCCAGCCAGGGCAGTTCATGGAGTGCCAGGTAGACGTGATCCCTGCAGGTGAGGTGAAAAGGTAAGCACCTATCACCACCTTCGAGGCCGTGCAAACGAACCACATTTGATGGCTTTACTAGGTGATGATGTGAGGGAGGCCCCTAGTTGGATATCAAAGCCAATAGGCAGGGCTTTAAGTGGGCCGGTTCCTGCCGGTGCTCAGCACCGGGAGTTCTAAAAAGCAGGTGCTGAGACGGGTCCTTATCGGGCTCTCCACTTTTGCCCTCAGGATGAAAAATAAATCTTAACTCTGCAGCAGTTCCTCCCTTCACTGCTTTTGATGTAACTTTGAAGAGACTCGTTCTTGCACAGTCTCACCATTTCAGAGCGGAAGCATTTTCAATATTATATACAACAAAGCCCTAGTTGTTGCTTAGTTGTCTTATGCAACTTACAACCATTGACAAAACCAATAGTCCTGGGGGCAGATTTACAAGCCTTATGCCACTTTTGCGTCATTTTTAATATGGGAAAAATGACGCAAAAGTGGTGCAAGGGGCTTGTAAATCTGCCCCTGGTTTGTTGTAGGTGCAAAGTTACTCATTATAATATATATCAGGTTTCAATGACAGAAGCAGTAAAATACCAGTCGGTGGCGCACTATGCTAAGCATAGATTTTTAGCTTATGTGTTTTTAAGCCACGCCCTTAATTACATCAGCCACACCCCTTTGATAAACCCCCCACCCCCCTCCAGTTTTTACAGTTTTCATCCCACTTAAAGGCCTGCCAATAGGACTGGCTTGCATTTGGATAGTGACTGCTGCAAAAGAAAACGAATCAAAATAGTTTGCTTTCTATGTAAAATGCATCTATGAGACAAATAATGTAATGTGTGACAATTCAGTGTACTTCTGAGATGTAAAATAGTCCTTCGTGCATTGCAATGCAAGCATTCTATAGGACGAGGAATGATAAACGAGAAAATCTCCAGTGGGATGAGCCAAAGGCCGATAATCTGCATTTTAAAGGATTGACTAGTTATACAGACAGCTGCACTGTCAAACCAGACCTGAAAAGGAGAACCCATAGTGTGGAATCAGTGTCTTGAGAAGAATGTTAGACAGTAATGGAGGCCAGGAACACCCCTCAGAAATCCTGCAAGAAGACATAAATAGAAATGTGGACGTAAATAGAGGACTGTGGGTGGCACAGTTTCACTCCTCTGGGGATTATTTGAAAAGGCAATAAATCGCAGTCTTGAGTCTTACTTCGGCGAGGCTGTAAAGGAGTATGACCATGAACACACAACCTGCATTAAGAGTCAGGACTGTCCACTTCAAGGACCTGTCACAAAACATGCAATGTCACATGAATGGACATAGATGTGGGAAGGCCATCCATCGAAATTGGAGGGAACATCACTAGATAGTGCACCTTGTTTTATTGTGTGTGGTTAGTATTTTTGGTGGTGAATTTATTTTAAAAATGGTTTGTATTCCAATTTAGTTTCCTTACTACTACAGATATTCATAGTGCATGGTGTTGGGAGACGTTTTCCTTTAGCTAAAGTGCCTTCAGGGTAACCTCAAATCCTCAAGCTTAAATGCAACACGGGGATCAGAGGGTTTGTGTAAACGCTAAAGGGAAGTATCGAAATCGTTATCTATAAGCCCATAATCAGAAAGGATTAAAAAAAACAAGAATTCGTCAAGCGGTGTTGATAGTGAGAACTGAATACTCAAATGCAGGTTAGCTCTCTGGTGTATTTTGAAGATCTGAGTTGTTTTTCAATTGTTATTGGCAGTAAACAGTGTTTTGCATTTGCTAAATCACAGTTTTCTTTGCCTTTACGCCTCACCGTGACCGGGTATTTTGGACTGCACAGAATTTCCAACGGAACATACGGCCTATTTTCAGCGGTCCAGCTGTGCGACAACACTTTTTAGCTTCACAATATCTAAAAAATCAATTTGTGGCCTTCCGAAATCCACAGGAACGGGCCCGCAGCTAGACAATACGCTACGATGCCATATCAATGGAGGTTGGCGCTATAAAAAAAAGTGAATAACATAGCACTATGGTGATTCCTCGTCAAAGGAGAATGTGAATGATAAACCTTGTTAGGCCATTTGTTCCCTACTTACCATAAAAAGCTTCTGAATTTTCTCAAAATCCTCAATGCCGAGTCTGTTTTCAATGTGTTCAGGTGCTGCATGTTGCATTTCTTGGTCGCTTTCTGCACTGGGTGGGTTATGTTTTAGACTGGCTCCACTTTCGGATTGGAGGGAAAGGTGGTGAGTGCTCATGCTGTTTCACTTTCTCAATAATACGCGTGCTCTTTTGGTGCACTTGTTGGCCACCCCCCTCTCCTCAATGGTTTGTTTCACCTCCGCAACAGCATTGTTGTATTTAGCTTTGGAGATGGAACGCTTATATGACTGCAAGGGAAAGTAAAACACGTTGTTTGAGAAATGCTAAAATTCAAGCTAGAGGTTTATTTCATTTTACAAAGTACTTTTGAACCTTGCTAACAGATTAGGAAAATCGTGGCGCTCGTGATGAAAATAATTAACAAGTAGGGGGTGGGGGGGGGGGGAGTGCGGCCGGCCGAGAGCAGCCAGCGTTTCCCTTGCGGGAGCGAGCGGCGCCAGGAGAGATAATTGCTAACACATGGCGCCAAAGCTCGCTCCCGCAAGGGAATCGCCAAACGTGCACGCGTTGCCATTGAAAGCAATGCAACTCGTGCATGTTTTTGCCTGCGAAGCTGTGTCGATTACAAAAGGTCTTTTTTCCTATACAGCGCATGCAGCGCATGCAGCGCATGCGCGCTGCGTAGGCGAGACCTAAAAATGAATTGGCACCTTGCACACGTTTTAGAGAATGACAATGATTTTGAGAAAAACATAATACAAGCACCGTAAAAGAATGCTTAGATGTGAAGAAATAGAAGATTTTCACATATGGTGTGTCTAATCTGTCTAACAGTTGATTTCATTTAAGATTTAAACAATGTTGAAATGAAAACTCACAAACTGTATTTTCTGAATTTACACAAATAATAAGAAATTAGTATACGGCAAATAAATATGTATACATCAATTAGAAAGTGAAAGTGCACACCTTTTTCTTCATTTTTTCATTTGCTTTCGCCAATTGATCCATTTGATAATTTATGCGTGCAGCCCGGGTGCGCGGTCCGCCCTCCAACCGCGTGGGCTAGAAACATCAAAATAAAGGGAGCGGAACTCCACTCCCATCCCGGACGCACAGCGTGATTTCTTTGTAATAAAGATGCTGATGTTTTTTATCCTTTTCAAACACATTTATTTTACGATAATCCAATGATCCACATGTTCATTCCATTTTGCTTTGTCACAAGAGAGCCATTACATGTATTTACATTTCTGATACTGCGGATATGTCCATCCGGACCTTTATCCGAAGCAGGAAATATACATGATTCATCCTCAGTAGTATGATCTTCCCAATGCATTTCGGGCTAATTTCATCGCCCTTCGTCAGGGGTTCACTACAAATATCAAACATCAACATTAGATCCTGTATTTAGACTTCACCACGCATCACATACTGAAACTTCAGTTTTGCTTAATCCATATATGTAATTGTTACCATGACCAACGTTCTCCCTCTAATTATATAATCATACCTGAATGGCTTCTTCCAAAAATTCTCCCCCTCATTGATCATAAACTTCTCTTTCTAGCGCAAAAAGAACCATTCTCCACCCACCATGTACTCGAATGCAACCATCCCCGTAGGAAGAAAGCTTGACTGAAATACTCCCATACCTGTAATACATATCCACATTATTTCTTGCTTGTTCCAACCTCTCACGAGTACATTCTCACACTGGCTCGCGTCTAACTTCCTTTTTCAAATCGCCGAATGTAACCCCTCCCCTATTGAATGACCGATTATATGCACCTCCATCTGCCTCATTCCTACAATTCCCAGAACCCACTGCATTTGAACACATAATTCCACCAGGTGACACTTGTTTATGAAAAACGAAATCCCCCCATACAACCCATTAAATCAACTGGCATGATTACACCGCCCTCCCTCAAGATATTAATAATGACATTGATCATGAAATGTAGCGTTCTTCATATACAAAACAACAAGTTGTAAAATCAAAACTGAAAATGTCTGTGAGTCTTTCACCGTTTTATGCATACGATGTTTCTGCTGAAATCCAAAACAACATTAACCGTCTTTGTTTGTAACTCGGGAGCCGTTCAAGAAGGCTCCTTTTGTAAGGAGAATGGATCTCTCGTGTGACTGTCCATTTTTAAATTCTTTTAACATTTTTATCCGCGGGTGCTACTTTGCAGTGGGCCGAAAAAGTACATATCAATTAGAAAGTGAAAGTGCACACCTTTTTCTTCATTTTTTCATTTGCTTTTGCCAATTGATCCATTTGATAATTTATGCGTGCAGCCCGGGTACGCGGTCCGCCCTCCAACCACGTGGGCTAGAAACATCAAAATAAAGGGATGTGCAGCCCGGGTGCGCGGTCCGCCCTCCAACCGCGTGGGCTAGAAACATCAAAATAAAGGTATGTGATGCGTGGTGAAGTCTAAATACAGGATCTAATGTTGATGTTTGATATTTGTAGTGAACCCCTGACAAAGGGCGATGAAATTAGCCCGAAATGCATTGGGAAGATCATACTACTGAGGATGAATCATGTATATTTCCTGCTTCGGAAAAAGGTCCGGATGGACATATCCGCAGTATCAGAAACGTAAATACATGTAATGGCTCTCTTGTGACAAAGCAAAATGGAATGAACATGTGGATCATTGGATTATCGTAAAATAAATGTGTTTGAAAAGGATAAAAAACATCAGCATCTTTATTACAAAGAAATCACGCTGTGCGTCCGGGATGGGAGTGGAGTTCCGCTCCCTTTATTTTGATATAAATAAATATGTATGCAATATTGAGTCATATTTACAATATTTTAGGCTATTATGATGTATGTGAACCATCCTTCACTGCTTGTATTGTAATGCTCCATAGACATCGAAATGTTGGTGCAAAATCCATACACAATTACTTAGATGAATGAAACCTATGCTGAAGCTTTCTGCTAAAAGACTCTTAGATTTCCTAAATCAGACATTCTTAATCAAGAATATTTCACATGCATGTACTTAGAAATTGTGGCAATAGGCCACACTTGAGACTGAACACTTCTATGAAACAATTTATGACATTTTACTATTCTCACACAAATGCTTAATTGAATTACTTGAGTTTACTTATGTACTCATGTGTTAATTAAGACGCACTGTCTTTAAATGCATGAAGTTATCTTTATTCCTTAGGCCTGCACTGTCTCAATGGTATTAGTGAAAAGGGATCTCGCTTCGTTCTCACTCATGTGACTTTCTTGTACTTTCCCGTGGACATTCCTGAAGGAGAACAATACATGTTACAGTATCTAAATGGACACTACCGTGCGACTCACACTGTTGATATTAACACATGGGAAGCTACAATAATGAATAGTTCTCTGCAGTGACGGATCCTCCATTGGGGCGTGGGGCGTCGCCCCACTGCTTTCTCGCAGTGCGAGAAGCAGAAACATAAAATGGTAAAACTACCATTTTATGTTTCTGCTTCTCGCACTGCGAGAAAGCAGAACTGCTTGGTTGGGGGCTGGCGGGTGGGCGGTCCTGCTCGAGGAAGCAGAAATGCCTGGTTGGGGGCGGGCGGGCGGGCGGTCCTGCTCGAGGGCAGGGGGGAAGTGGCTTGCCCACTGTTGTGGGTACTGACTGTTTGGTCGGCCCCAGGGCTGACCAAACCAGTCATGCGCACTCTACATTTTCTCTATGTAGGCTGAAAATGGCCTCCCAACCGGCGCCCGGCTGGGGCGCTGTCCGCTGCACCGCACCAATCACAACGCTGCCATTGCAGCGTTGGAATTGGCTTAGAGGAGGGGAGGGAGGCTGCCTAGGTAAAACACGGCCAGGAGCAGCAGGAGCTGAGGCGGCGGCACGTGATCCGGAGGAAGGTACGTTTTTCATTTTAATTATCGTCCCCCCCACCACCGCGCGACCCCCCCTCCCACCGCCCGTCTTGCCGGCCGCGACTGCTCAGGGTGGAAAGGGCCCGCGCCAGCCATTTCCTAAAGCCCTCTGTTAACGAGAGAAGGGAAGAGCGGTGCTTTCCCCGCCTGTTGTTGTTGGACGGGTTGGAGTGTGACTTCAGCGGCCCACAAACTCCAAGGGCGAAGAGCCTACAAACGGCAAAGCCTTGCATGAACCTGGTGACGACAAACTGGGCCTTCCTGCAGTTCACAATAAAGCAGACACCTGCAAGCCCCGCTGGCCTCCAGCCTAGTGTAATCCACTGATGCCAAATCGTTTGGCACTTGTCATACAGGGCAAACTTTGATGGAAACCTGAACCAGCTCTGTCGGGGAAAATAGATCACACGGAGTCTGAAGGGCCTCAGAAACGCCAGATCTGCTCAGGAGCACAGGGAATATAGCTGCATTTGCCAATGCTTATTTCATGGTCAGCTCGACAACAGAGAATATTTGCATACAGCGGAGCTGAGCAGCCAGTCTTCGAATAGTGCGTGCTCCCGCCGTAATATATACAGCGTGTGCACGTAAAGCAAGGTACGAAGGGAAACGTGACTTCGCGGCGCTGGAGTGTCAGAAAGAATACAGCGGATACGTTATGCAAGGCTGAGAAGCAGGCGTAGCTTCCGGGCCGGTGTTTGTGGTGTTACAACCCCCTAATAAATGTATTCTGTGATAAATAGTTGGGTACAGGTGCTTTCAGTCAGATATTGTGAGATGGGGGTTTCAAAAGGAATTTTTACATACACACAGACAGATTTAGATTTTGAAGACTTTCAAAACAGAGTGGGCACACACACTCTCTCACTCTGTTTTGAAAGTCTTCAAAAATATTGGTTATTTTACAAAATATTGTGCTTTCTCTCTTAGTACTCCTACCAATCGACAGCCACATACCTCTCCCTTTCCACTACCACGTAGGCCCCTCTCATGTGTCCTGCTTGTCGTATTATGTATTTAAACATTATACGGCTGTATGATTATCCGAAAATCGGAAGCTCAACCCCCACCCCCACCCCCAATTTTACTGACCAAGCTATGCTCCTGTTTAGAAGTAGATAGGGAGTGAGTGGAGCTGGAGGGTGGTGGGGTGTGCGGCAGCCTGAGGCCTTGGCCGATAAGGTCAGCAGATAGACTGGGAGGAGGAAGGAGGGGGGCTCTCACTGAGCACATGGTGCTCAGATAAGGCAGTGGGGATACTGTGTAGAGACAACATTTATTTATTTTTCCTCAGTTTCCACACTTTGTGATCGCAAGATCAAAACTTGGAGTACAAAAACATATTTGCCATGAAAATATACATTAAACAGTCCTTAAAATTTTAGCAAAATGTATGAAATGAAACACAGCTAGTTTTGGCCTAAGGCAGCGTTAAGCATTAATCTGCAAAAGAAATTAAAACAAAATTAGAAAAACAAGTATGCAGTCATATTTAAATATTCACTTTGAAAGAAGTATTCTCAAAATCCAAAACATTATCAATTTCCATAGTAGAAGTGAGACAAAGCACCTGATGGTTTGCCACTGGTACGGGTCTGGTGTTCTACAACAACACTACGTCATTTCTAACGCAGAGGAGACGCCCCCTTCCTTACCCCCCTGCGACTGACCTTTTTTCGAGTGCTTGAGGAATGAAAGAGTTAGGTGCAATTCCAATTCACAATTACGATGGAACCCATTTGGTCACACAGTGAAGCTCAGAGTCGATGAATCGGATTAAGCATGAGTTTATTACAAATTCAAAGCCAAAGTAATATAAATCAGTCTCAGAAACATAGTATAGCAGTACAAGATTATCAAAGGAAACCCAAAAAGGGGTACAAAGTTTATCTTCAATAGCAGGTAACAAATTCAGGATTTCAGTAGCAATCGTGCAAAGTATAAGAAAACAATTTGGTGGTGAGATTAAAAGGACTGCGGTCCTCCTGCCTATAATGCATGATGATTCTAATTTCTCCAACTGACCTACACTAAAAAATGCTAAATGAATGAATGAATGCCAGTGGCATCCTTGATACTCACTGGTTTTCACATCTGGACTGATTATCATACTTTTCGTGTTTGTGAACAAGACACAGGGGCTTATTTATGAGCCCCTGCGTCACTTTTGCGCTGCCGTTGCATCACTTCTTGTGACGCAGCGGCGGCGTAAAGAATGCGCAATGTTGCGCCATATTTACGAAGTGACTCATCTAGGCAGATGCGTCACTTCGTAAACCCCTGCGCTACATTATACCTGCGTCAGGTATAATGTATGCAGGGTGGGTGTTCCCCGCAAGAAAGGGTCGTAGGAGTGGTGCAGTGAAATCTATAAGATTTCACTGCGCCACTTCTAGGACGCCAATGCGTCAAAACCTTACGCCTGCCTCATGGCAGGTGTAAGAGTGACGATTGCTGGAGTTGAGTCTGTTTTCAGACACACCCCAGCAATGTCCCACTTTTGCGCCGACAGATACGTCAGTAATAATGACGGATCTGTCATTCCTTGCAATATGATGTGTCATACTGTAAATATGACGCATCCATCATGTCGCAAGGAGGGCGCACTGAGAAGTGTCGCATCACTGCTTTCACGCAGCGATGCAACACTTCTCATAAATGAGGCCCACAATGTTTTATTCTTTGCAACATATTGGATATATGTTTATATAAAAAAATGGCAATAAAAACTACTTAAAAAAATACAGTAAAAAATGCTAAACTAAACCCCAATTAGATCCTTTAAAACAGAAAGGTGTCAGCATAGAAGAACTTCTGTAAAAGTTCTCCAAAGCAAGAGTATCGCAAAGTATGAAGCTACGGAATGAGAATAGCGGATAGAGGTGTGTAACTCTCCTAGTATGAAAGGAGTCTGACCAAAGCTAAGGAGTATTCCATAGTTATACCCACAAAAGGAACCTGCTAGAAGCACTATCAAAGGTCCAATTAGTGTCCACCTTCAAATGATGCTCCTTGGCAGACGCACTTGTAACTCTTCTTCTTTGATCCCCATATTCGAAGCGACCTTGTATCCTATCTCCTCATTCTGCAGGGACAGGAGTCCTCGCTTCTGCTCGTTCATTTTTATCATCCTCGACTCCCCTCAAGTTCCCTGTCTTGTTCATTCAATGTGCCTTGCTCCGTTCATTAGGTGACGCACATGGCACCTGCGGAGGAAAGACAAATAGTGCACCCAAAGAAAACATTCAAGTTGATGGTTAAACGTTGCAAAATCCAAATGCTTAAGGCCTTTGGTCAAGCTAGCAAAGCAAATCTAATATTTCAGTACACGTTGTAACTGGATTTTTACAGATACATAGAAAATCACATTATAAGTGTAAAATGCAATTCTAACAGGTACAGTTCCATTATACAATAAATGCAAGATACTTATAAATGAATAAATGAGTACATGACAATTATCAGTGTTATTGAAACTACACACGGGTACATATATATGAAAACTGCACTTCACTTCATTAGTCACATAAATGCATAAGGCCCTGGATAAACGTATATGTGGCCTAATCAATCGTAAGAAGGGTGGAGCCAAAATTACGCTGCTCCATCATCAATATGGGTCTAGAAAGGAAGACAAGGTCGAAAAGAACCATGCACCTGTCACTACTCCTAAAGTAATTACTATCAATTGAAGAGCTGCACTACCGAGCGGTCCGAAAGGCAGACACATCTCATCCCATGTTGTATGCTCAGCTGCTTCATGTGTTTGTAGTTTGGTGATGGTGCACAGAGACCTACAGGCATGTGTTTCACTGAGGGGTTCTGAGTGACATCAAATAGACAACGAGAGCAAAGCTCGATGTGTCTATGATGTCACTCAGAACCCTGAGGTGAAAAACATCCCCGTAATTCACTTAATACCCATCTATGGGCTGGATTCACAAGGTAAACTTACACTTTGTGTAACTTTACTACTTTTCGGTATTCACAAAGGTAACCTTAGACCAAAGTCTAATTTTACTACTTTTCGGTGTTCACAAAGGAAAGTTACTACTAGTAAAGTTAGACTTTTGGTCAAAGTCTACCTTTGTGAATCCCACAAACTAGTAAAGTTAGATTTTTAGCCCAAGTTTACCTTTGTGAATACAGAAAATTAGTAAAGTTAGTCTTTTGGCCTAAGTTTACCTTGTGAATAACGAAAAGTAGTAAACTTACATAAAAGTGTAAGTATACTTTTGTGAATCGGGCCCTATAACTTTATGTTATATATGGACCCCCAAAATCATCTGGCCCTTCCTTCATCTGGCACGTAGGAGCAGAGAAGTGATGGGAACCCACAGATAGCACGACCTCTCCTACCTGTCCCAAACTAAAAGAAAAACGTGCCTGTCATTTCTAACCAACCCCAGCCACCTTCTTTGCCTTCTTTGCCCCCCTGCAGCTGTACTTCCAGTCAAAGCAAACAGGCATCGGTACACTGACAGGCTCTCTGAGAGCACTGTCAGCCTGGCCTGGAAGGTGTTTATGAGCAGTAAGTTACCAGATTTGGAATCTGATGTGAACGATAGAGGCTTCCTACAGAAACCATTAATAACGAAGGCATTTCCTGGTTAGCAGAGAGTAGAATCTTTAAACAAATCCAACTATTAGAAACAGCAAGTTAGTGATAGCTGCTCATCAGTTGTACCATAACATTATCCTGCTACCCTTCACGGCATCCGTTGACTATAGTCTCCTGTACTGTAGCATCAACGGGAATTCTATGGCTTGTCCTCTATAGTGTTAATGCTCCAGCGAGCATTACCACACAGAGAAGAAACACAATACTTTGCTTGGCAAGTGTCCCTCTGATACTGGACGACTTATCAGTGCTGGTGATCGTCAGGAAGTTTTGCTGAGCCTCAAGTTGTACTTGTTCCATCCCTCCTCTTGTGGTTGGTCCCGTGGTCCATCTGTGGTCTATGGCCCCTCATTAGTGTATGTTACTGCCAGGGTTGATGAAGGCACTTTCCAGCTTCAGGTCTCGTGGATCTACTCTGGTGGTCCTTCCACCTTCACAGCGGTCCTAGTTACCAACAGCACGAGTTACGGCCCACTGCACCTCGGGGAAACAAATAAATATTTATTTTTCTCACCATCACCATGTCACCAAGTTTAAAAGAATGCGCTTGGCTCAGATGAGGGTTGGGGCAGTGCCTCTTTCACCTGGTGATGGTAATGCCGCAAAACAGTTGACAATTGTATGGCATACTCAAAGATATTCTCGTCTGCCTATAGAACCTGTAAGAGGTATTCACGATGGTGTCGCTCTCAGTGCAGGTAGCACCAGGGGCACAGTGCATCAGGCCAGTTAGAGCCTGTCGCCTCAGTTGTTTCGGCTAGCCTATCCTGCAGCTTACCATTCATGCATTCCAACATCCCGAGCGGGGAGAGGTTGCTATGGAGCATGCAAGAGGGGTTGCTATGGCGCATGCAACTTCCATTCTACCCCCTAACATTTCCACATTTTCTGTACCATTAATGCCACACATTCCTCATCACTGTCAATGTTTATGCTTTCTGAGAGGTGTCACATCTCCCATCAAGACTTTTATAACCGTTGCAGCATCATTCATTCTAGTTGGGAATGCCTCGGCCCATTTCAAGAACATGTCTAGACAGAATAAAGAGAATATGAAACCATTCACAGAAGTCATTTAAGCAAAATCAATCTGTACATTGGAAAAGAGTTTTGAGGCACCAGTAGGTGGTCATGTGAAGCGAGTGAGTGGTCTTTGGTATACTGGCCACAAATGAGACTTTGAGCAAAATTGTGCTGTGAAAGCGGTAATTCCTGGTGCAAACCAATGCACTCAAATAAAGCTATTCATTCCCGCTTTCCCTACATGGGAGGGATCATATGCCAAGGCATGTAAGAGTGAGCAGCATGCCCCAAGGAGCTACAAGTCACCGGTCAGGGTGAACCCAAAGTCCATCCTCGTTATGGTCACATCTGCATCTACTCAAAACTTCTCTTCCCCTGCTCCTGCTGACCACTGAGCATCCCTAATATACTGTCTCTCTAGTTGAAGGACCCTATGGATGCACCTTGCCATAGGAGGTACCATCTACAGTCGTGCAACATACTTTGCTTGGTAGCTACTTCCACTGTTGCAATACCCTTCGCTACCTCCGTGGCGGAGCCTGTGTGAGCCTCACAGTTGATAGCAGCAATCAGATGCAGTAGCAGAATCGTCTCCAATAAGTTCTCCTCTACAGGTTTATTTCGGACGGGGGACATGAGGAAATAATTAACCCCCTGCTCTGCCACAACTGTCCAAATCTTGGACCACCCCAAAGGCATACCTCCAACCTGTATGAATGTTTAGATTCTTACGCCCGGTAACATACATGCTCTTGTTACAGGGTACAATCCATGTTGCTGAGCGGAAGTACCCGGAGGAGGGGCAGCACTCTCGGCTATGCTATGGGTCATGGTAATTGCAAAAACAACAATTGATGGACAGAATGCAGAACAATGTCGTACATTCACCCCAGTACAGAGATCTGGGCCTTAATCCATCGTTTTTTGCTCACCATGCCATTCCAGTTTGGACCCAGCCATATGCAAATCAGTCTTGACCCTGCACCCAATGGGAACAGTACAGCCCGAACTGCCAGGCCAGGTCCTCCCTGGACTGGAAACAAGCATCCTAGGACCGGTTTCGGGCTTTCAGCCCTCATCAGCCAGGATAGCTTGACTCCTGTGGCATGGAGAGCACGGGACCCACGTCTTGGCATACCCGTCCCACTCAGGGTGACAAATGCAAAAACAACAATTGATGGACAGAATGCAGAACAATGTCGTACATTCACCCCAGTACAGAGATCTGGGTCTTAATCCATCGTTTTTTTGCTCACCATGCCATTCAAGTTTGGACCCAGCAATATGCAAATCAGTCTTGACCCTGCGCCCAATGGGAACAGTCCAGCCCGAACTGCCAGGCCGGGTCCTCCCTGGACTGGAAACAAGCATCCTAGGACCGGTTTCGGGCTTTCAGCCCTCATCAGCCAGGATAGCTTGACTCAAGTGGCATGGAGAGCACGGGACCCACGTCTGGGCATACCCGTCCCACTCAGGGTGACAAATGCAAAAACAACAATTGATGGACAGAATGCAGAACAATGTCGTACATTCACCCCAGTACAGAGATCTGGGCCTTAATCCATCGTTTTTTTGCCTACCATGCCATTCCAGTTTAGACCCAGCCATATGCAAATCAGTCTTGACCCTGTGCCCAATGGGAACAGTCCAGCACGAACTGCCAGGCCAGGTCCTCCCTGGACTGGAAACAAGCATCCTAGGACCGGTTTCGGGCTTTCAGCCCTCATCAGCCAGGATAGCTTGACTCCAGTGGCATGGAGAGCACGGGACCCACGTCTGGGCATACCCGTCCCACTCAGGGTGACAAATGCAAAAACAACAACTGATGGACAGAATGCAGAACAATGTCGTACATTCACCCCAATACAGAGATCTGGGCCTTAATCCATCGTTTTTTGGCTCACCATGCCATTCCAGTTTGGACCCAGCCATATGCAAATCAGTCTTGACCCTGCGCCCAATGGGAACAGTCCAGCCCTGGACTGGAAACAAGCATCCTAGGACCGGTTTCGGGCTTTCAGCCCTCATCAGCCAGGATAGCTTGACTCCAGTGGCATGGAGAGCACGGGACCCACGTCTGGGCATAACCGTCCCACTCTGGGTGACAAATGCAAAAAGAACAATTGATGGACAGAATGCAGAACAATGTTGGACATTCACCCCACATTGTCCCAACAGCAAACACAGATGAAAATCTCTGTCACAGTAACACCTTTGGGAACCAAAATACTCATAGTTGTCAAACTGTGCCAATCCCTTATATCTTGAAACCGATTTGCAAACACCCTTAAAGACTGCACCTGTATATTAAAAGACATATTAAATCTGTAAACGTTGTATCCTTAAAACATTATAATACGAAGCACAGTTATTCAATGCACACTATCCTTCTGCATTGGCATATACTCATCACTAAAGATCAATATATAAACATAATATTACTTCTTTTTATCCTATCCTTTGTAGCCCCTGGCGAATGCACTGCATTAGAATGCATTTTAGCACATTCCACCTTACAATGTAATTCGTTATAATAATATTTTCTGCAACTCTGAAGAACCTAGAAATGAAAAACATTAATATACATACACATTATTTCTTTTAGATACATACATAAAATAGTACTTCTCCTTGCACCATTTAATTAGGCAAAACCCTTCAAGAACTCAATATACTTAGTGCTATTCTATATGTGCTTGTGAGGATGGCGGTGATATATGTTAGGCGGCGGTCTGTGGAGTGAGAAATTGGGAAAACAAGCCAGCTACCTAGCCTGACCTAATTGTGTGATCCTGGGCATTTAATTTCCTTTAATACTTTTGCTGAACTATTATTGTCCCCTGCTTTTTAATTAAGTAGCTATTTGCGCATGTAATGCAATCTTTTGTTCTTTAAAACAGCAAATTATTCCTGTTGTAATTGACTCTGGGAGATGGGGGTGAGATGAGGGGCCATGGGATGTCATTACTCTAGCCCTTACAATGTCAATTAACAACAGACATACCATAGAACAAGACATAAACAGACGTACGAGAAAAAACGGACATCTGTTCACTGACGTTCTGCATCAATAAATGAAAATGTTAGGATACAAACCGTGGCACCAAACTTATTAAAACGCATATATAAACAAAATAACACTTTTTCTTTGTTTATTGTCAATGGACTTTAAACAAACTATAAGGTGTAGCAGTATTCAATCCTATTTTAATAATATGCATTTTAGTATTTGCACTCCTTTCCATTCTCCGCTGCGAAGAATACATTATTTATTTGCATAACCCGACTGTTTCTTTCAGTTCTGTTCATAGTCACAAGAAACTGTTGGCGTGTGTGGTTTGGTCTTGGCGCAATGCCCAGAGTCTGTGGCCAGCAAGGATCGTTATTTCAAAGCCAGTCCAAAATTTCTTCTTTAACCCTTCAATATATTTTAATATCAAAGGCCTTTCTTGGCAGAACATTTCTCAGTAACTATATTTTTGGGAACAATGGGTGTAGTTAGTGTGCATTCCATTCCACCTATTTGTCTCCCTTCCTGTCTCTTTAGTTCTCTGTACCCTCTTCTTTGTTCTTCACTTCATTTCGGAAAGTCTTTGGTAAAGGACATGAGATGTGCTCTGGACCATGAGACATGTACATATGCCACTTTATTTTCCTTCTCCCCAGGTGGAGGGGACACATTTCACAGGGGCCTTATCAATGTGGGTGATGTTGGCACTTGGAAAGAAATCTGTGAACGTAAATTTGGCTACACCCCAACTATAATCTGGAGAGAGGGGGGGCTGTTCCTGTATTCCATCATTTCTTAGGGCCGTGGCTTGCAGCTCATAAGCACCGTGGGCCTCAGGACCTTTGCCAATTAATTCTGCACGAGCTAGCAAGAGCACTGTATCCTAGTATGATCTGGAGTTAGTGGCTGTGAAGGTGTTTACTTGTAGCCTTCCCTCTACCAGTTGGTCAAGAAGTGCTACATTTAGAGGTGTCATTTTTAGTACTTTCTTTTGTACTACAGGGGGGTGGTGGTGTGGTGGTGCCGGAATTGGGACTACTAAAACTCTCTTTGTGAGCCTGTTGAAGCAGAGCTGACTGTGTTCTATTTAAGGCCTTTCTTGTGTGGTGATATCGTGGGCTGTCTGATGTGCATAAATGCAGATGCCCCATACCAAAGTTTGCCATGTTTTGGCCGTAAATGTGTCATCTAGTGAATTATCGTCAAAAAGTTATTTCCACGTATTATCAATAGGACGCAGTATTGTATTTGTTTTTCTGTGCATAATTTTAACAGCTCATTTTTCTTTCTACAGAACTTGGAAGCCGCATAGGCTGCTTCCTGTCCCATTGTTACAAAAGAAGCAATATTTGAAACATTCTATTTAAAGTTCTCTTTCGTTAACTTCCCCATTCATGAGTTTGTGCGCGAGAGATTTGCAAAAGGTCTGTTCATCATGGGACAGCTCGGTGCGTTGTGCCCCTGTGGCAGAGAATGCCGGTGTGTAATCTGTGTTGGGAAGGGGAGCCTGAACTTTCCCATTCTGCTGGCTTGTTTGTATTAACATAGTATTGTGACATTTCAAAGTAACATCTGTAGTAAGGCGGCTAGTAATCAGTCATTTGACATATAATTAGCATATGAAAGGTCAGTCGCAAAATACCAATAATCTCAATGAATCACAATACATTATGTGACAATCAAAGACAGCATATCAAAAAATAAAAGCACTTCAAATAAATGCATACAGTGCAATAACAGCACTTCAAATGAATGCATATAATGCAATACCAACCCTTCCTTGTTGCGAGTAGGTGGACACCTATTCACATCTGGAGACCACTCTTGATGTCCAGCAGGAGGCAGTGCACCAGAGCCGACCTCTCTCTGGCTACACTATAGTGTGGCTACCAGCTCCAACACCAGGAATGTCACAAACACCGGCGCAAAAATACCTATCAATGCACTGAAATAACCTGATGAACAGAAACTAGTTCCACACCGTAATCTTCCATTCCCCTCCTTCCAGGAGAATAATCACGGTCACAAGAAAGATATTGCAATCTAAACAAAACACAATATTCAGTCCTTTGTCATATTTGTATCCCCCATTTTCAAAAGATAGGAAACAGCAATGCAGTTGTGTTACTGGTAAGGCACTCGTACTCCCAATTATTATTCTTTGTATGAGTATGTTGTGTGAGCAAGATGGTGATACGGGTAGTTAGAAAGAGGCTACGGGGAGATACGAAGGTTGGTGAATGCAATGTGTGGCCGATTGCGTGAAGAGAAAGGGAGGGTGAAGACGGAAAAGCATGGGGTTTACTTCATAACGATAATGGTTGGGTAATTAAATGGTGGGTTATCATTAGAGCTGTTGTTGTAGAGGATTATTAATGGAGAAATATGTATAGCAGTAACAGACACATGAAATTGAGCATTGTATAGTTAAATTTGATTATGCAAGATGCATTAGAATATTAATTGATTGAGTATGTAAAATGCATATTAATGAATAATAAGATAATGGTAAATGTTTTATTGTTATTTATAGTTACCCCTGAAGAAGGGCTTTGGTAGCCTGAAATGCATTGGGTTTTTAATAAACACTGCCTTGGACGAATTTGCATCAGTTCGTGCTTTTGTAAGAGGCCCGGAGGGCACAACTGAAACATGGGAAACTTTGGAAATGGCGTATCATTCCTGCGTGTGGATTGAATAGGAGTAAAAAAGTGGAAGAAAGAAAAATATGGAATATATGGAATACAAGGAGTAAAATGGCAGAATGTACAAGTTGGCGCTGAACACGCGCAATCAAAGCAGTGCGACTGGAAGTGGGGCGATATGTCGCCCCACATTATGTTGTTGTTAACTCAAGTGCCACGTGGGCAAGGCATTTCTTCCAGTGAGCACGCATTCTTGGAGGATGAGGACAAACAAGGATAACTCTTGGATAAATAGGTGTGCATCCAACAACTATAACTTTTCATTGTTCATAAACCACTTGCAGGTGCCACTTTCTGCACACTCGGCTCTTAGACTCAGGAAGGTCTCAGCATAGGGGCACAACGCACAAAGGCGCAGCCAGAGGTGCGTGGGTGGGTTTTCTGTAGTCCTAATGTTAAGGCGTACATAGGCTCCTCCGCGGAGGGCTAAGGTGCCACCGGAGGGGCTGGAGTTATGCCGAGTGTGACATCCAAACCTTGCCAGTGGCATGTCCAACCTTGAATGTGCAGATAACAAAGTGTATTTGAAAAGCGCACATTCACCCAATTGCATCTTTGCGCTGAATAACAGATGTTTATCGTTACCCAACTCAATGGAACTCATTTTATCGACCTCAGAAGGATAAAAGGCCCGCTGAGATTTGAACCTGTGACCACGAGAACACAGGCCCCCATAGTGGACGTATTAATCCACTAAGCCACCAGACCCGGCTTCAGTTACTTAAGGTGGCGTGGACTAGGGTGTATAATTGCAAAGAGAAGGGGCCCCCTGACACTAGTGAGAAGTACACCTAGACAGGGAAAGGACATTTAATGATCATGTTGTATATGTATGTGATATATATATATATATGTTATTCTCTACAGAACACAACATTCTGAGGTGGAAGTCCTGATGAAGACAGTGTTTCTGTCGAAACGCGCGTAGAGTCATCTTCCAAAACCACCCTACAAATGCAATCTTCTTATTTAAGTGTTGTCGTTGTTTGTTTGTTATAGTTTGTATTAAACCAATCATGTGGGACGGAATAATCATGGATATCAATTTGATTATATGTATGTAGTATGTCTCTGATTGTGAATGAATGTGGTCAGAATGTTGTATAATTGTTAGTCTCTGTATGAATATCTTTATGCTTATTATGTGTTTTTATAGTTACCTACCAATAGGTTTAAGATAATTTATAAATAAACTTTTTTATACATTTCTAATTTTTAGTGTCACTGTAGTTATTTCTCAGCCGTTCATGGCGTGAGGGTTTATGGTCTGAAGTAGCCCTAGAGTATTTACATTGGTGGACTAGGGTGTAAACAGAAAACCAACAGGGCCATGCGCATTTGCGGAGTGGGTAGAAAAGGGGTGGGAAAGGCACAACACACCGGTGACACTGCACACGTGTAGGGTCTGGGGACTCAGCCAGGAGCCTGCCAATCAACTCATTCTGGAGATTTTTGGGGCATACTCCGGAATATTTCTGCGAAACCACAAAAAACGAATACATCGGTTCAATCTCACCAGTGAAATGTAAACCTCGTAGACGTAATCTATACCTTGTTAATGGAGACCTTCGAGAATATCTAGTGAGGACGTTGTCCGTTCATTGCCTGTGATGTCATTGTGGGCTCTGCTGATGTCTGATCCGGCCAGCATCGAGTACAGAGACGTGCACCCTGGCACAAACATGAACCTCCTCGGGGTGAGAGGGGCTCGGATGCATTCCCCGGCAAGGCCTTGATGCAGGAAACTGAAACATTCCTCCATCCAGACGCACACACCTCTTTTGAGGTTTCCAAAGATGAACGGAGACCCCCTACTGTTCCAGCAATATCTCCTAGGACGAATTGTGCTATTGAAAACGTAGGATTCCAAGTCGAAAACGCTTTTGTCCAATTCTATCACATAGATTTGCACATATTTGTCCTTTATATAAAGCGCTTGGTCACAACTGGGTCTGGTAGGCACTAAATGAAACTACAAATAAATGATCAACGCGACAAAGAGTAAGGGACGGTAGCTGGGCCCTCCCTCGGTCTGCATTAGCGACTCCTAGTTCGAGAGAACCTGTTTTTTTGCTTTGCATCTGCTGCTTTCAGTTTGGTATTCCTATTTGAATCAGATAATGTTTATTGAAAGCAGTGAGGCCGATGACGAGGTACACTACACGGTGGACTGGCGAACATGATAGAAAACGTGGCCATGTCATGCTGAAGTCAAACAGTAAGTAAGGTGTTCACTGTGAGTGAAATATTTAATTTTTAGTTTTTTTGACCGGTGTTCATTTAGAGGAAGCCTTCTCTTTGTGCGGCTTTGTTTAAATTAGTTCTAAGAACTGTGAGAACATTCACCACGGGTGTTTGTGTATGTAAAAGTACCAAGCCAATTAAAACAAGCACTGGCAAAGCGAATAAGTCTCGGCAGTGAAACCTATTTGCTTTGGCGATGCTTTTTTGCTAGCCAGCCGAGGCAGAGTAACAATATTAAAAGTGGCGGCTTCGCTGCCAGGCAGGAATAAAGCTGCCCAGAATGATTCATCACTGACTTTCATTCGGCTCACACAGCAAGTGCACGCCAGCCTTTCTAAGCTTTAAGGATGCAGTCCACATGCAGAGCTCCCTTCCTCCCCTCATCCCAGCAAACTCTTCCACCTCCCAAACCTGGCAGGGCCGACTAAGCTGTTAATCCTTTGGGGGGCGATATCATGAGGGCCATATCACGAGATGAATAAACATATCTCGAGGTGAATAAACTTATCATGAGATGAATAAAAATATCATGTGAGTAGAATAGATGCACGAGGTGAGGTACTATGAGATGAATAAAAATGAACTTTTTAAAGTGCCAATTTGTAACTTAGTTTGGGTTCAGAGGGGGGCTCTGGTAAAGCCTTGAGGTTGGCCAACAGATGCCGTCCAGTGGTTAACAGGACTCAACTTTTGGGAGCATCAGGAACACGTCAGAAGAATCGCACTCGCTTCACCTGGTGGGGAGGGAGCAGGACTTCGACATGCATGAAGGACCCTTAGTTTCATCTGTCCATCCAAGAGAGGGGCCCCCACTGTGCCATTTTTTGATAGGCTGGCCGGGTCGTCAAGTGCTTCCAGTGCTGGCCACGGCCGGCACCTCTGTGTGATGAAAGGATACTGAAGCTTGGAAGGCTGCGGCTTGCACGCCCCCTCCTTCCTCCCTCCCTCCACCCCTCCCAGTCCCGCCTCTCTCCATCCACTCTCCACGCTCCTCCAGCCTGCAGTGCAAGGACCCCACCCGCGCTCCGCGCTCAGAAGGAGGGGCAAAGAGGAAGTGATGAATGAAGGGCCAGGGAGCTCGCGCCAGGGGAGAATGAAAGGATGGGGACCAGCTGCCTGCTGGCACTTCCTTCCTCCCATGCACTCTAAGGATTCCTGATTCACCTGGAGGCGATGGATGGGGAATCGATGGCTTCTGCCACCACACCCATCCACTGCTGCAGAGCTGCCACTCCAGTCGCGTCTAAGGGCAGGGACCCGAGCTCAGCCCCTCCCAGTTCCTCTGAGTTTGGGAGACTGAAGAGAGAACTTAATAAACAGATAAAGAACAGGCCGCTGTGAGCGGGTGGTGAGCCATGGGACATAGGGAAGAGGGCGATGGCCATAGGAGGGGCTGGCAGGTGATGACCTATAGGGATGATGGGGCATCGGACAGAGTTTGGTGAGGGTTTTGGCAGGGAGTTTGGAGGTAATAGAGTTCAGGAGATCAGATGAAGTATGTGTGTGTGGGTAATAGGCCATAAGAAGTTTGGGGTGATGGAACCTAACCTGGATCTGGGTATAATGTGACTTCAGTGAGTTTTATAACAATGGTGGACATTTGGGTTTGGAGTAATTTGCTGGGATATTTATTTTCTAGTACTGTGATCCTAGAGGGACAATAGGATACAGGAGGCTTTGGGTGAAGAATCTTCTGCATGGGTGTATGCGGTGATGGAAGATATGGCTTTGAGAGTGACAGGAGGGCTTTGGGCACTGATGTGTCATGGCTGGGGGTTTAGGGGAGCGATGTGAAACTTAAGCCCTTGGAGGCGATGGGGCATAGGTTGGGGAGATGATGGGACATGCGAGGTGGCTTGAACATGATGAGATCTGGGTGGAAGTTGATGGGAACCATAGAGAAAATTAGCGGTTTGGGGTGATGGGACATATGAAGGGTGTGGGAGCAGTGATGTAACAAAGGCCCTCGCAGTGCGGCGGGCCCCAGAGCTCCAGGGGGCCCCTCAGCACTGTACTCTGGCCTGAGAGGTCCTATGTGAGTCTGGAGGGGGGCCCCTCTATGTACTTTGCAGGGGGGCCCCCCTCAAGTTTTGTTACGCCACTGGTCTGAAGACCTTGGTTTGTGCAGAATTGAGGAACGGCCCGTGTTTACCTAGGAAAACTTCAGTGCCATAACAAAGAGTTGGAATAAACTTAGCTTGTATTGCAGTTAGCAATGGCTGGAATGTCGGGCTTTGTAATTTCCTGTGGATTCGCTGGAAATCTGAGATGAGGGAAGCAATTCTTGGTTTTAATGCACTCTGATGTAGGTTGTGTGACTGCCGTTCTTGTAGCCATACTCCAAGATATTTGTATGAAGTTGCTCGTAGAATTGGATTCCCCCCCAATGACCAAGTGCCTTTCTTATTCATTTTTCTCCCAAAAATCACTACCCTCGTTTTCGAGAAATTAATAGCCATTTCATTCTCAATGCAATACATATTTAGTTGGTTAAGTAGTCTCTGTAGGCCTATCCCAGTTAAATTCATGAGAGGAAGGTCATCAGCGTATTGTAATGATGCTACATTCCTGGTTGCCAGTTTTGGTGGATAAGAATTAGTTGTCGCCAAATAAGCACTAAGGTATGCCAAAAACAGGTTAAAAAGTACAGGTCTTGCTTCAGACCTCTCTTTATAACTATTTTTTCTGTCAGGTTGGTATTTTGTCCGAGTTTGACCTGTGTCCAATTATCGGAGTATAAAAATTGAATTGCACGTAATAATTTTGGTGGGATTTCCCAACTGCACAATTTTTTCCATAATAAATTGCAGTTGACATGGTCGAAGGCTTTTGAGAATACACAAAGCATGTATACAATATTTGTTTCTTTGACACGCATTTGTTGACAATCATGTTTATGGCTACCAGATTATCTAAAGTGCTAGCTTTCCATCGAAAGCCAGTCTGATTATATGGGATTACGTTTCTCTTGTCAGCCCATTCTTCAACTTCTGTCAAAATAAGTCCTGCGAATATTTTGGAATCAGTGTCTAATAAGGGTATCATTCTATAACTTCCTGGGGAGCTATAAGGACCTTTCTTATAAATTGGCTGTTAGATTGAGCCATGCCAAATGTCCGGGATAGTTTCTGTGGTTAAACAATAGTTGAATAGAGTTTGGAAACGGTTGCTCCAAAAACCCTTGGCTTCTTCTTTATATATAGCCCCTGGAAGGCCATTTGTGCCAGGTGCGCAATTCCCCCTGCTTTTCTCAATTCTTTTTGAGATTTCGCTTTGTGTAAAGGTCAACGCTGTTTCACATGTAATATTCATTACGTTCACTGCCCGATCGTCTTTCATGCCATATAGGGCGGATATATGAGCTTTCCAAGCTTCTTCAGTGACATTGTTCCCCACTGATCCTGTGCAGTGACTATCTGACTGATTTATTTTTGACCATAATGACTTTGAGTTTGCTTTGCAGGCTTAAACTATATCTATCCAATCTTGCTCGGATTTTGCTCTCTTTGTTTCCCAAATTGCCTTTTATAAGACTTCCACATTTCTCTGAGCTTTGTTTGGCTCTGGGGGTTCAACTGGAGATTAATAGCTTTCATTTCTCTGCCCAGAGTTCTTCGTTGTCGTCTAAGTGAACTGGAATACCAGGTGTCGCGCTTATACTGACGACATGGGGCTTTAAGGTTGTTCGGTGGTGCCAGAGCGGCTTTGAGTTCTTTTTGTGTTTGACTCCGGGCTTGGATTTGTAAGATCCCAGATAAGTGTTGAGCCGGACTGTTTCCAAAATTCATATTGGGAAGATGACACTCCGTTCCATCTGATTTTTTTCCAGTTTGTATCTGATTCTTGTATGCCGATAGGCTTATAAATTTGTCTCTTCGTGTTATAATTTATAATGCTAAGGATTTGTAGCGAATGGTCGCTTTCACACCTATCGCAGATTTTGAAACATAAGATTTTATGAAAGAGCTTAAGGGATACATAAGTGTAATCCAGAAACGAATTTGATTTGTTATTTTTTCTTGTAGCCATCATTGGAATATCTCCTCTAGTGCGGCCATTTAATGCTCGGAGGCCTAAGGCTTCCATTGTTTGTAATAATTCATGATCTGATTTATTTAGTGAACCGAATTTAGAGATTTGAATTGGGATGCCCCAAAGTCTGTCTGTTCTTTTTAAGTTTCCTCTTCTTCCTTGTTGATTAGCCATGTTTATGTTGAAATCTCCTGGAACTATGCAGGGGATACCTTGATGCGAGATTTCCAAGGACAGAAGATAACTTTGTAATATTTTTACATTTCTCCGTTTTTGAGTTGAATTCGGGTGGATGTAAATGTTTAAAATTATGACAGATCCCGGGGCATTGTCGGGAATCCAATTATTTATTTTTATACCTTGTATAAATGAAATGTTGCTTGAAAGACTGGAAAAGGAGACATTTTTGTTTAATGCTACATATATGGATAGCCCCCCTTTGGGATGACCGTGCTTCCTTGACTTTTGTGCAGGGGTGAAGATTTCAGCGTATCTTCCCAGTGGTTGTTCCTCCTCTTTCCATGTCTCTTGGATGCATATGATATCCATTTTTTTAAAAGTACGAACTGAGTTCTGGATAAATAAGTAGTTTTTTGATGCCTGCGATGTTCCATGTTAGCAGGGTTGAGTGAGAGGGGATATTACCCACTGAATTTCCTTTGGTTTTTCCATGATGTACTTCAGTTTTGGCCAAATGAAATTTAGTGCATTTCTTGTCCCGTATCGATTTGGAGTCCAATGATAGACTAAATTATGGGAGAGATGTAAGGTCCCTGGGGTGAGAGATGAAAGGTCCCTGGGGTGAGAGATGGAGGGTCCCTGCGGTGTGAGATGGAAGGTCCCGGGGTGAGAGATCGAAGGTCCCTGGGGTGAGAGATGGAGGGTCACTGGGGTGAGAGATGGAAGGTCCCTGGGGTGAAAGATGGAAGGTCCCGGGGTGAAAGATGGCAGGTCCCTATGGTGAGAGATGGAAGGTCCCTGGGGTGAGAGATAGAAGGTCCCTGGAATGAGAGATGGAAGGTCCCTGGGGTGAGAGATAGAAGGGCCCGGGTGAGAGATGGAAGTTCTGGGTCGAGAGATGGAAGCTCCCGGGGGGAGAGATGGAGGGTCCTGAGGTGAGAGATAGAGGGTCCCTGGGGTGAGTGATGGAAGGTCCCTGGGGTGAGAGATGGAAGGTCCCGCGTGAGAGATGGAGGGTCCTGAGGTGAGAGATTGAGGGTCACTGGGGTGAGAGATAGAGGGTCACTGGGGTGAGAGATGGAAGGTCCCGGGGTGAGAGATGGAGGGTCCTGAGGTGAGAGATATAGGGTCTCTGGGGTGAGAGATAGAGGGTCCCCGGGGTGAGAGATGGAAGGTTCCTGGGGTGAGAGATGGAAGGTCCCGGGGTCAGAGATGGAAGCCCCCTGGGGTGAGAGATAGAAGGTCCCTGGGGTGAAAGATGGAAGGTTCCCGGAGTGAGAGATGGAAGGTCCCAGAGTGAGAGATGGAAGGTCCCTGGGGTGAGAGATGGAAGGTCCCGGGTGAGAGATGGAAGGTCCCTGGGGTGAGAGATGGAAGGTCCCTGGGTGAAAGATGGAAGGTTCCCGGAGTGAGAGATGGAAGGTCCCGGAGTGAGAGATGGAAGGTCCCCGGGGTGAGAGATGGAAGGTCCCCGGGTGAAAGATGGAAGGTTCCCGGAGTGAGAGATGGAAGGTCCCGGAGTGAGAGATGGAAGGTCCCAGGGGTGAGAGATGGAAGGTCCCAGGGGTGAGAGATGGAAGGTTCCCGGAGTGAGAGATGGAAGGTCCCGGAGTGAGAGATGGAAGGTCCCAGGGTAAGAGATGGAAGGTACCAGGGTGAGAGATGGAAGGTACCAGGGTGAGAGATGGAAGGTACCAGGGTGAGAGATGGAAGGTTCCTGGGGTGAGAGATGGAAGGTCCGGGGTGAGAGATGGAAGTTCTGGGTCGAGAGATGGAAGTTCCCGGGGTGAGAGATGGAGGGTCCCGCCATGAGAGATGGAGGGTCCTGGGGTGAAAGAAGGAAGTACTGGGGGTGAAAGATGGAAGGCCCTTTGGCGAGCTATAGAAAGGCTTCTGATGGAAGCCCCTGGGGTGCAGGTGGAAGGTCATCGGGTGCAAGCGGAAGGTCATGGGGTCCAGACGGAAGGTCGTGGGGGCAGGTGGAAGGTCTTGGGGTGCAGATGGAAGGTCATGGGGTGCAGAGGGAAGGTCATAGGGGGCAGGTAGAAGGTCATGGGATGCAGATGGAAAGCCCTGGGGTACAGATCGGAGATCATGGGGTGCAGGTAGAAGAAGGTCATGGAGTGCAGACAGAAGGGTATGTAGTGCAGACAGAAGGTCCTGGGGTGCAGGTAGAAAGTCACTGGGTGCAGGTAGAAGGTCATGGGGTTCAGATGGAAGGTCATGGGTTGCGGGTGGAAATTCATGGGGTGCAGACGGAAGGTCATGGAGTGCAGGTAGAAGGTCCTGGGGTGCAGGTGGAAGGTCCTGGGGTGCAGATGGAAGGTCATGGGGCAGATGAAAGGTCATGGACAGCATGTGAAAGGTCATGGGGTGCAGATGAAAGATCATGGGCAACATGTGAAAGGTCATGGGGTGCAGCTGAAGGTCCTGGGGTGCAGAAGGAAAGTCATGGGGTGTAGATGGAAGGTCGTGGGGTGCAGATGGAAGATCATGGGGTGCAGGTGGAGGGTCATGGAGTGCAGGTGAAAGGTCATGGAGTGCAGATCGAGGGTCATGGAGTGCAGGTGAAAGGTCATGCGGTGCAGATGAAGGTCCTGAGCTGCAGGTGGAATGCCATGTGGTGTAGATAGAAGGTCATGGGATGCAGATAGAGGGTCATGGATTGCAGGAGAAAGATGATGGTGTGCAGATGAAGGTCCTGGGGTGCAGATGGAAGGTCATGGGGTGTAGATGGAAGGCCGTGGGGTGCAGATGGAAGGTCATGGAGTGTAGATGGAAGGTCATAGGAACAGATGGAAGGTCATGGGGGGTAAATCGAAGGACATTGGGGCCAATGGAAGGTCATGGGATGCAGATGGAGGGTCATGGATTGTAGATGAAAGATCATGGGGTGCAGATTGAAGGTCATGGGGTGTAGATGGAAGGTCATGGGGTGTAGATGGAAGGTCATGGGGTGTAGATGGAAGGTTGTGGTATGAAGATGGAAGGTCGTGGGGTGTAGATGGAAGGTCCTAAGCTGCATGTAGAAGGTAATGGGGTGCAGACGAAAGGCCATGGGGTGCAGGCGGAAGGTCATCATGGGGTGTAGATGGAAGGTCGTGGGGTGCAGATGGAAGGTCATGGAGTGTAGATGGAAGGTCATGGGAGCAGATGGAAGGTTACCAGGGTGTAGATGGAAGGTTGTGGGTTGCAGGTGGAAGGTCAAGGGGTGTGGATGGAAGGTTGTGGGATGAAGATATAAGGTCGTGGGGTGTAGATGGAAGGTCCTAAGCTGCATGTAGAAGGTCATGGGGTGCATATGGAAGGTCATGGGGTGTAGATGGAAGGTCGTGGGGTGCAGATGGAAGATCATGGGGTGCAGGTGGAGGGTCATGGAGTGCAGGTGAAAGGTCATGGAGTGCAGATCTAGGGTCATGGAGTGCAGGTGAAAGGTCATGCGGTGCAGATGAAGGTCCTGAGGTGCAGATGGAATGCCATGTGGTGTAGATGGAAGGTCATGGGATGTAGATGGAGGGTCATGGATTGCAGGAGAAAGATGATGGTGTGCAGATGAAGGTCCTGGGGTGCAGATGGAAGGTCATGGGGTGTAGATGGAAGGTCGTGGGGTGCAGATGGAAGGTCATGGAGTGTAGATGGAAGGTCATAGGAGCAGATGGAAGGTCATGGGGTGTAAATCCAAGGACATTGGGGCCAATGGAAGGTCATGGGATGCAGATGGAGGGTCATGGATTGTAGATGAAAGATCATGGGGTGCAGATTGAAGGTCATGGGGTGTAGATGGAAGGTCCTAAGCTGCATGTAGAAGGTAATGGGGTGCAGACGGAAGGCCATGGGGTGCAGGTGGAAGGTCATCATGGGGTGTAGATGGAAGGGTGTGGGGTGCAGATGGAAGGTCATGGAGTGTAGATGGAAGGTCATGGGAGCAGATGGAAGGTCACCAGGGTGTAGATGGAAGGTTGTGGGTTGCAGGTGGAAGATCATGAGGTGTGGATGGAAGGTTGTGGGATGAAGATATAAGGTCGTGGGGTGTAGATGGAAGGTTCTAAGCTGCATGTAGAAGGTCATGGGGTGCATATGGAAGGTCATGGGGTGTAGGCGGAATGTCATCATGGGGTGTAGATGGAAGGTCATGGGGTGCATGTAGAAGGTCATGGGTGCATGTGGAAAGCCCTCTGGGTGAAGATGGAAGGTCCTGGGTGCAATTAGAAGGTCATGGGGTGCAGGTAAAAGGTCATGGGGTGCATATAGAAGGTCATGGGGTGCAGGGCGAAGGTCCTGGGGTGCATGTAGAAGGTCACAGAGTACAGATAGAAGGTCATAGGGGCAGATCGAAGGTCATTGGGGCTGATGGAAAGTCATAGGGTGCAGGTGAAAGGTCATGGACTGCAGGTGAAAGGTCATGGTGTGTAGATGGAAGGTCATGGGGTGCAGGTGGAAGGTCGTGGGTGCAGATGGAAGGTCAAGGGATGTAGATGGAAGGTCGTGGGGTGCAGATGGAAGATCATTGGGGCTGATGGAAGGTCATGGGGTGTAGATCGAGGGTCATGGAGTGTAGGTGAAAGGTCATGGGGTGCAGATGGAAGGTCCTGGGGTGAAGATGGATGGTATTTTCTCCTCCTGAGAGTGACACAATGAAGACACTTGAACTGGCTGCTAACAAGACCCATTTACGATAGGAAGAACCCTTTGTGCCCTTCATTATATGAAACATCGAAACAAGCCCTGACAACATACGATGTTGCCAATGCTTTTTCTCTTCGGTTTTCTACTAGGCAAGGAACCTGCAAATGCAGAACAATGGTGTGTTTTCTGCCCTCCTCTGTGAGTTTCAGTCTTGTGCAGCTACAACATACATCAGTGCGTGACTGAAACCCCTGCATTACGTCACAGCTACTTCCAACCCCCATGAAGCTCAGCCTTTCATCCTTTCAGGGCTGATATAAACAGCCACTCTTGAGTTGGGCATTGGTGACTATTCAAGCACCTAACAGGGTGCATCCTGGCCCTCGTGAGGCAGCACCTAGTCTCTCTTCCACTTTGAGGTGACATAGGCAGGTGGGTGGTGCTCGGATCCAGGGGCAGCTCGTCCACTAGGGCGGAGGAGTGTCACCCCACTGCTTTCTCCAGTGTGAGAAGCAGAAACATAAAATGGTAATAACTTTCCGTTATTACCATTTTATATTTGGTTGCGGGCGGGTGGGCAGGGCTGCTCTGCGAGCAGCCAGGGCAGGGGAGGAGTGGTGTGCCCACTCCTGAGGGCGCAATGACTGTTTGGTCGGCCCTCTGGGGCCGCCCAAACCAGTCATGCACACTTTGCCCTTTCTCCATGCAGGCTACATTCAGCCTGCATGGAGAACATGGCCTCCCCGTAAGCCCCTGGCTGGGCAGCGTCCCCACTAATCACAACTCTGCCATTGCAGTGTTGTGATTGGCTATGGGGAGGGAGCCTGGCTGCCTGCTTCCTGTTCCTGCCGTAGGCAGGAGAGCAGGTGCAGGAGCCGAGAAGGCGCGGGACCCGACTGGCAGAAAGGTAAGTTTGATTTCTTTTTTTAATTATTAAATGAAACCCTCCCCTCCGCGCGTCCCACCCCGAACCCTACCCGCGAGTAATGCTGGCTGCGACTGCTCAGATCTCAACTGGTTGAGGCTTAACATGTTTACTGTCCCATGACGTATTTACTACCCGGTTACTGGGCTGGAGATGTGAGATGCCAAACACCAGGAAGATGATGCACCTGCCCAGGTGCCTTACACGTTCTGATAACACTTTAGGGGCACTTGTTATTGTTGTAGTTCCACAGTATGTAACTGCCCCACACCTGAACCGTAGCTGTGTCTTACAAATTACACCTACAAGCGCTTTCATGAATGCTTGCTTCATGCACGTGCCAGGTGCCCCTCCTCATGCTGAGGGCACTTCACCACTTAGGGGGTACCTGGTCTTACCCTGTATATCTAACGGGCACCTCAATAGAACAGATGTCACCTCATCTCGGAGGGGGCACTGCATTGTTCACAGGGCAGCTCACTACTCAGAGGGCACCTCACTATGAATAGGGCATCTCACCACTCGGATGGCACCTCGCCATTCAGAGGGAACCTCACCACTCATGGGGCACCTCGCTGTGCCAGTTGTCCCACACCATGCAATGGGCAACTCACCACTGAGTGAACACACAGCATGCAGAGGGGTCTTCAAACTGAGAAGGCACCTCACCATGCAGGGACACCTGACTGTGCCGACTGCCACCTCACCATGTAGGGACACCTCACTGTGCCGGCTGGCACCTCATCATGCACGGGCACCTCATCGTTATCAGGGCACCTCACTGTGCTGGCTGGCACCTCACCATGCACGGGCACTTACCCGTTCTCGGGGCACGTCACTGTGCCGGGTGGCACCTCATCATACACGGACACCTCACTGTGCTGGCTGGCGCCTCACCATGCAGGGGCACCTCACTGTACCAGATGGCACCTCATCATGCAGAGACCCCTCATCGTTCTCAGGGCACTTCACCATGCAGGGACACTTCACTGTGCGGGCTGGCACCTCATCATGCACTGGCACCTTCTCATTCTCAGGGCACCTCACTGTTCCGGCTGGCACCTCACCATGCAGGGACACCTTACTGTGCCGGGTGGCACCTCATCATGCACGGGCACCTCCTCATTCTCAGGGCACCTCACTGTACCGGCTGGCACCTCACCATGCAGGGACGCCTCACTGAGCCGGCTGGCATCTCATCATGCACGGGCACTTCCTCATTCTCAGGGCACCTCACTCTGCCGGCTGGCACCTTACCATGCAGGGACAATTCACTGTGCCGGCTGGCACCTCACCATACACAGACACTTCACTGTGCTGGCTGGCACCTCACCATGCAGAGGCACCTCACTGTACCGGCTGTCACCTCATCATGCAGGGCTATCTCATCGTTCTCAGGGCACCTCATCATGCAGGGATACGTCACTGTGCCAGCTGGCACCTCACCATGCAGAGACACCCCGCTGTGCCGGCTGGCACCTTACCATGCGGGGACACCTCGCTGTGCCAGCTGGCACGTCACCATGCAGGGGCACCTCATCATTCTCAGGGCACCTCACTGTGCCAGCTGGCACCTCATCATGCAGGGTCACCTCACTGTGCCGAATGGCACCTCACCATGCAGGGACACTTCACTGTGCCGGCTGGCACCTTACCATGCAGGGACACTTCACTGTTCCGGCTGGCACCTCACCATGCAGAGGCACCTCACTGTACCGGCTGGCACGTCATCATGCACGGGCAACTCCTCATTCTCAGGGCACATCATCATGTAGGGATATGTCACTGTGCCAGCTGGCACCTCACCATGCAAGAACACCTTACTGTGCCGGCTGGCACGTCATCATGCACGGGCAACTCCTCATTCTCAGGGCACCTCACTGTGCCAGCTGGCACCTCACCATGCAGGGACACCTCATTGTGCTGGCTGGCACCTCATCATGCACGGTCATCTCATCATTCTCAGGACACCTCACTCTGCCGGCTGGCATCTTACCATGCAGGGACACCTCACTGTGCCAGCTGGCACTTCAGCATGCAGAAACACCTCCTCATTCTCAGGGCACCTCACTGTGCCAGCTGGCACTTCAGCATGCAGGGACACCTCATCCTTCTCAGGGCACCTCACTGTGCCAGCTGGCACCTCACCATGCAGGGACACCTCACTGTGCCGGCTGGCACCTCACCATGTAGGGACACCTCACTGTGCCAGCTGGCACCTCACCATGCAGAGGCACCTCACTGTACCGGCTGGCACCTCATCATGCAGGGCTATCTCATCATTCTCAGGGCACCTCATCATGCAGGGATACGTCACTGCCAGCTGGCACCTCACCATGCAGGGACACCTTACTGTGCCGGCTGGTGAGTCATCATGCACAGGCACCTCCTCATTCTCAGGGCACCTCCCTGTGCCAGTTGGCACCTTACCATGCAGGGACACCTCGCTGTGCCGGGTGGCACCTCATCATGCACGGTCACCTCATCATTCTCAGGGTACCTCACTCTCCCGGCTGGCACCTTACCATGCAGGGACACCTCACTGTGCGGGCTGGCACCTCACCATACAGGGACACTTTACTGTGCCGGCTGGCACGTCATCATGCAGTCACCTCACTGTGCCGACTGGCACCTCATCATGCAGGGACAACTCACTGTGCCCACTGGCACCTCATCATGCACGGTCACCTCATCATTCTCAGGGCACCTCACTGTACCAGCTGGCACTTCAGCATGCAGGGGCACCTCATCCTTCTCAGGGCACCTCACTGTGCCAGCTGGCACCCTCACCATGCAGGGACATCTCACTGTGCCGGCTGGCACCTCACCATGAGGGACGCCTCACTGTGCCGGCTGGCACCTCATCATGCACGGGCACCTCCCCATTCTCAGGGCACCTCACTGTACCAGCTGGCACCTCACCATGCAGCGATACCTCACTCTGCCGGCTGGCACCTTACCATGCAGGGACACCTCACTGTGCCGGGTGGCACCTCATCATGCACGGTCACCTCATCATTCTCAGGGCACCTCACTCTGCCGGCTGGCACTTCAGCATGCAGGGGCACCTCATCCTTCTCAGGGCACCTCACTGTGCCAGCTGGCACCTCACCATGCAGGGACACCTCACTGTGCCGGCTGACACCTCACCATACAGGGACACTTTACTGTGCCGGCTGGCACGTCATAATGCATGGGCACCTCCTCATTCTCAGGGAACCTCACTGTGCCCGCTGGCACCTCATCATGCAGTCACCTCACTGTGCCGACTGGCACCTCATCATGCAGGGACAACTCACTGTGCCCGCTGGCACCTCATCATGCACGGTCACCTCATCATTCTCAGGGCACCTCACTGTACCAGCTGGCACTTCAGCATGCAGGGGCACCTCATCCTTCTCAGGGCACCTCACTGTGCCAGCTGGCACCTCACCATGCAGGGACACCTCACTGTGCCGGCTGGCACCTCACCATGAGGGACGCCTCACTGTGCTGGCTGGCACCTCATCATGCACGGGCACCTCCCCATTCTCAGGGCACCTCACTGTACCAGCTGGCACCTCACCATGCAGCGATACCTCACTCTGACGGCTGGCACCTTACCATGCAGGACACCTCACTGTGCCGGGTGGCACCTCATCATGCACGGTCACCTCATCATTCTCAGGGCACCTCACTCTGCCGGCTGGCACTTCAGCATGCAGGGGCACCTCATCCTTCTCAGGGCACCTCACTGTGCCAGCTGGCACCTCACCATGCAGGGACACCTCACTGTGCCGGATAGCACCTCACCATGTAGGGACGCCTCACTGTGCCGGCTGGCACCTCATCATGCACGGGCACCTCCCCATTCTCATGGCACCTCACTGTACCAGCTGGCAACTCACCATGCAGGGATACCTCACTCTGCCGGCTGGCACCTTACCATGCAGGGACACACTTCACTGTGCCGGCTGGCACCTCACCATACACAGACACCTCACTGTGCCGGCTGGCACCTCACCATGCAGAGGCACCTCACTGTACCGGCTGTCACCTCATCATGCAGGGCTATCTCATCGTTCTCAGGGCACCTCATCATGAAGGGATACGTCACTGTGCCAGCTGGCAACTCACCATGCAGGGGCACCTCATCCTTCTCAGGGCACCTCAGTGTGCCAGCTGGCACCTCACCATGCAGGGACACCTCACTGTACCGGCTGACACCTCACCATGCAGAGTCACCTCACTGTACCGGCTGGCACCTCATCATGCAGGGCTATCTCATCGTTCTCAGGGCACCTCATCATGCAGGGATACGTCACTGTGCCAGCTGGCACCTCACCATGCAGGGACACCTCACTGTACCGGCTGACACCTCACCATGCAGAGTCACCTCACTGTACCGGCTGGCACCTCATCATGCAGGGCTATCTCATCGTTCTCAGGGCACCTCATCATGCAGGGATACGTCACTGTGCCCGCTCGCACCTCATCATGCAGAGTCACCTCGCTGTGCCGACTGGCACCTCATCATGCAGGGACACCTCACTGTGCCGGCTGGCACCTCATCATGCACGGGCACCTCCTCATTCTCAGGGCGCCGCACTGTACCAGCTGGCACCTCACCATGCAGAGGCACCTCACTGTACCGGCTGGCACCTCATCATGCAGGGCTATCTCATCGTTCTCAGGGCACCTCATCATGAAGGGATACGTCACTGTGCCAGCTGGCAACTCACCATGCAGGAGCACCTCATCCTTCTCAGGGCACCTCAGTGTGCCAGCTGGCACCTCACCATGCAGGGACACCTCACTGTACCGGCTGACACCTCACCATGCAGAGTCACCTCACTGTACCGGCTGGCACCTCATCATGCAGGGCTATCTCATCGTTCTCAGGGCACCTCATCATGCAGGGATACGTCACTGTGCCAGCTGGCACCTCACCATGCAGGGACACCTTACTGTGCCGGCTGGCGCGTCATCATGCACGGTCACCTCATCATTCTCAGGGCACCTCACTCTGCCGGCTGGCACCTTACCATGCAGGGACACCTCACTGTGCTGGCTGGCACTTCACCATACAGGGACACCTTACTGTGCCGGCTGGCACGTCATCATGCACGGGCACCTCCTCATTCTCAGGGCATCTCACTGTGCCCGCTCGCACCTCATCATGCAGAGTCACCTCACTGTGCCGACTGGCACCTCATCATGCAGGGACACCTCACTGTGCCGGCTGGCACCTCATCATGCACGGGCACCTCCTCATTCTCAGGGCGCCGCACTGTACCAGCTGGCACCTCACCATGCAGAGGCACCTCACTGTACCGGCTGGCACCTCATCATGCAGGGCTATCTCATCGTTCTCAGGGCACCTCATCATGCAGGGATATGTCACTGTGCCAGCTGGCACCTCACCATGCAGGTACATCTTACTGTGCCGGCTGGCACGTCATCATGCATGGGCACCTCCTCATTCTCAGGGCACCTCCCTGTGCCAGTTGGCACCTTACCATGCAGGGACACCTCGCTGTGCCGGGTGGCACCTCATCATGCACGGTCACCTCATCATTCTCAGGGCACCTCACTCTGCCGGCTGGCACCTTACCATGCAGGGACACCTCACTGTGCTGGCTGGCACTTCACCATGCAGGGGCACCTCATCCTTCTCAGGGCACCTCACTGTGCCAGCTGGCATCTCACCATGCAGGGACACCTCACTGTGTCGGCTGGCTTCTCAAAGTATCCTATCCATTTTTCTGCTCCGTCAGACAGCGGAGGCAGTGCCCTCTTTAAGTTCTCTTTATCCATTTGCGGTCCAGGTACATATGTGGCTACTGGCCCACCCTTGAAAATGAGGGGCAACTGAGTTACTGGTCGGGGATTTATGGGTCTTGGGCCTAATCTTGGATCTGGTCTAATACTTCTAATCATTATAGTTGGTTTGTCTCTAACATACTCCTTCCATACCCCGAGGCACTCTTGCATATTGGGGTAATTCCATTTCGGGTTGCCTTGTCCCTGCCGTATACAATCTTCAGCAATTGCTAAATCGATATGGTCAAAAAGACCCTTGTCTGGGCCATTGCTTCCTCCCATCCTCTTTAGTCCATTCTGCCAATGCATTCGATAATGGCTAACAATAATAACTACCCTTTTCCGCCTGCTGCACAAGCTTCCATTGACAAATGGAGGTTTGCGAATGCCCTATGGGCGATCGCATCAATTCGTAATAGTGCAGTTCCAGAATCGTAACGGCGTCCGCCCGACATAGTCGTAATAATTAGTGAATTGGCCCGTCAAAGGGGGTTGAGCGATTGCGAATGAGATTTGAGAAGAAGCAAACATCATTCGTTGCAATTTATTAGTAGTAATTCCAAAATGTAGTTTACTAAATTTGGAATAGGGCTAGGTAGGTAGGTTTTGGAAATTTGGAATAGGATAGGACGGTCCACGATACTACTAGTTGATCTGATTTAGAAAAGTTCAATGTTATTGCGATTGCCTTTGCCCGTCAAAAAATATTTTGGGGAGATATTTATTTACCACTAATCTTTTTTTGTCTTTATGTCTTACATCAGCATCCAGGGGCAAGAAGAGCGCTGAGGCAGGTGAGGGTATGGGAGCTGGAAGTGCCTCCCAGAGATCCTCGGCCGATGGCTCTGCTGGCCCCAGTAAGTCCTCCTGGTGTTAACATTAATATATTTATTCCCCTAACTTTTCCGCTCCTTTTTGAATAATGTGACGTCTACCCGTTTTATATTTTTTTTCCAAATCCTCTTTCATCTATCCATTTCTAAATTCTTGTTATCCCTGCATTATCCTATTAACTTATTCTATATTTCAAGTTTCTGTACTTTACTTTAAACTGTCTCTAGTCCGTAGTTACTAGTCTGTCTGTAGCTTCCTTTCTTCTGCTTTGTCAGTCAGCTTTCCCTCTCCCCTTATGTTGTGGACGGCCGAGTGGTGGTACTCTAAGACTCAGAGAACCCATTGGTCACATACAACTACTACTACTACTCCTCTGCCATGCAGATTGCATGCCCATTGCCTAAGTAATGTATTATATGCATGTTTGTTGAGATGAGAAGGCTCAATCACTAAAACAAGAGAGTGGCCATGGTCACGTTGGACACCCCAAAGTCGTGTCTTCTTAGCTAGGCCTAGTATTATTACTAGCAGCAGTTAGTGAACTGATGACTGTGCACCATGTCTGGGAGGAAGTACGAGGAGGACGGCCGCATTGCATTTGCCAACCAAGGTCATATGCAATTTTTTCTCAAAACATCAGATTCATCAATCAATAGCTCCAGCCACTCCTTAACAGCTTGTCTTGACTTGAGGCTTTTTAAAAAATTGCCACCAACAAAATGTCCAACCAGATATTTTTGATAGAAGATACTGTCTGTAATGTCTCCAAATTGTAGTGAATGATGTGTGTGGTGTATTTTGCTATAAAAAAATTAATAGGGGGAGGTGTATCTGGCATCTAAGAAATGTGTAATCTTCTTTTTTCTAGCCGCACCGACCACCAGTCCCGGGGTCAGCAGTGACGGCGCCAGCCAGTCTACAGATGCAGCAGCAGAAGGGGGTGAGGCAGTGGCGGGCGGTGGTAAGTCATATTGCTTGCTTATTGACAATTAATTATATACTCACTGTAAAGGTGTAGTGTTGTTGACTTGTGAATATCAGGTGAAAACAGCAGGAGTTGAGCTGAGTGACTAATGGCCGCTCCTTCTTCAACTCAGCAGAGAACGTTTCAAGAACAAGACCTTTAACTATGGGTTGATGGAAAAGGGAAGGAAGGATGGAAGGAGAAAGGGCGGGTGAAATGTAATATATATATATATGTCTGAAAGAGAAGGAGGCGTGGGTGAAGGCACCGGATGCATACACTATAGGCGGCTGATAGCTAGGATACATGGGTGGGTAAAGGATGGATGAAAGGTATGCGGGTGGGAAGTCTGCCTCAGTGCCTGGGTGGGTTAAAGTGTATGTCTGAAAGGATGCCTGCCTGTGTGGGTGACTGGAATCCTGTGGTGGTTTCTATTGATTGAAAGAAACTTAAGGACGCGTGGATGGGTAAATGACAAATGTATGTTGCTGAAAGCTTTGTAGAGATGCGACTAGAGTGAGACAGAGAGCCATGTTTGGATGGATGGCTATATGGATGGATGGGTGGTTTCAATGGTGAAGAGTGGATTGAGAGAATGTAAAACTTAAATGGTGGTGAGTAGCAAAGCCAAGGGTGAAGAATAAAAAATAAAATACTAGAAGAACTATGCAATGATGAATGGAAAAATCCTTGGGAAGGAGAATAAAGGACTAGGGTGCTCCTCTGTAGTGGTGTTCTTCTCAACTTTACTTGCCTGGAATGGTTTTTTCGAGGTTTTTTGATTCAAAGGGTTGAGTGAGGTGGTATTTCAGACTCCTCCCTGGACTCACAGTAGCTTTCAAGTGCAACATATTATGTATCCTTCCTACCCACCCATCATCAATCACCTCCCTCCCTCCATACCCATGGCATAATTGTTTATGTGTTTTGCTAAGAGCATTGTTTACAATTTGTCTTTTTCTTTCTTGATATGTAGCTATTCCTGCTGCTGATCCAAAACCACCTAGCTGGCAGGAGATTGCAGCCCGGACCTGGCAGCGGAAACTGGAGGCCATCAGGGCCGAGTACCGGCAGCTGGTGGCCTTGGAGGATAAGAAGGCAGAAGCTGCTGCAGATGCCCCGGGCCCAGGCCAGGCCACAACAACAACCACACCAGACCGTTGCCGCAGTCCAAAGGCACCCGCCGCCATTCCACCATCACTGCTGTTCCCCCTTATTTCCGCCGTTTTGTGCGCCGCATCATGCTAAGGCTGGCGAATATTGAAGCTGGGCAGGAACGGATGGACAGGCACCTGAAGAAGCTCCTAACCCGCCGTTAGAGCCCCTTTTTTAATCTTTTTTTGGGTGGCAGGGTGGGAGTCGGGGCATTGTTGGGTTTTTCTTTATTTATGGACAATTTACTCTTGGAAACTACTTGGACATTGGTTGGGGTTAGGGAGAGAGGTGGGCCAGTTGTGGGTTTGGTTTAGATTTGTTCAAGGAATAAAGTTTTCATACTTTTACATTATGAATGATTTAAAAAAAAAATTATGGGTTTATTGTTTAACTTAGCACTGCTGGCTTTGCCGCAGCCAGTTAAAAAAATCTGCTGATAGTGTAAACAACAAAATAGTTATGCGGTAGCCTCCCTTGTCCTACTACTCTCTCCTCCTAGTCTCTGCAGTCTACTCTGCTGCTATATATTATTTTTAACCCCCAAGGACTCGGAGGGGGTGGGGGGGTGAATTTCCATTGTATAGAATGATTGCCGTTCAACAATGAATCAATCAACCACAGTTCACTTCTCTTACCTGATTAGATGAAGCAAGGGCTGCATTGTTTCCCAAGGTGTCATGGAGGTGGTAATAGTAGCAGCATGCATTGCTAGAGTTTCTTTTAACATTGAAGGCAAAGTCATCAGAAGAACTGAAGCGAGGTCCCACTCCCTCCTAGGCGAACTCAAACTGTAGGATAAGGACTCAGAGAGTGGAGACTATTCATCACTGGGAAGTTAACAAATTGAAATAAAAACTAGGTTAATAATGCCGTTATTATTATTATATGCAAGCTTCGAAAAACAATGACAGTCACCAGAGACTAGACTACTAGAACAGACGAGAGTATGATAAGCAATGAAAAATTGAATTAATCAGAACAATGTTGAACTACTACGAACTGTACGAAGTGGACAAGCTTAACCATAGATGCAAATTAATACAGTGCCTGAATGATGATGCTGGCAATGAGATGTTCCTCTGAAATAAAATATCATACATTGTGCGGGGTGGCTAATATAATATATTGCCAGTGTGGGCAATTTGAGCTTAAGAATAAGATCCTCCTCACCCTGCACTGAGTTGGTGTTGCTTTCACCACATCCGCCCCACCAAGTGTGCGATCAGTTAAAAGTCACACCTCAATAAATCACACAGCCTGGGGGAAGAGGGTTAGGGGTTTTTATGAATGGATGGGAAGGGGGATTTGGGGAAAGGTTAGACAAAGACAAACACTACACAAGGACAACATTCATTTTGGCAATGAGCAGCTTACCATCATAACTCTGTTATTGGAGGAAAAGGAAACGAAGGAACAAATGAGTACAGCTAAACCAAACCAAATTGTCCATCTGCCCCCAGAGAGACCAAGTTACATTATTATTTATGATCTGTCTTACCGAGCTTTGAAAGATACCGATTATATTACAAAATAAACTTTCTGTTTCTGTAGGATTCAAGTAAACAACACAAACACACGCAGTTCAAATAATAACTAAAAGAAAAAATTATACTGTATTGCCAAATTTGGACTGGGAGTTGCATCTGCATTGATTCCTCTTGTACGGTCCATCAACGTTGGGTGCCTGGCAGTTGTGGTCCGGAAAGGTAAGCGTTGGTTTTCCAGTTTGTCGCCAGATAAGAGGGCCTGTAGATTGGAAAACAAAAATTGATATTGAAGAATCAAGGACTAGGAGAAAGAAAGAAGTTAAACTAAGGAGGACTAGGAGTGCACCGTGAAGACTCAGAGGAAGCACAAGAGGAGAAAAGAATAGTCCTTTAGCTTTTGCATTAATTTATTTTATGCCTGGTGTCTGAACGAAATCGGTGAGGGCAATTTTACAACAACCAGCAAAATCCCACAAAAAATGGCTGCATGTAATGTAACTATCGGTATAGGGCTGATCAAACTGGCTTGATCATCATCATTTCATCACCACATAATATATAACAAAATATGTAGCCTAACAGCAGATATGTATTGATTATTTATCACTCATGACTAAATGTCTGTCTCCAGTTACCTTCAACAACAGGCCCCCACCCAACCACCACTTTGCTTCAAATTTGAGCCAGACAGCACTGAGCAGCACACACACTCCCAGCAACATAGCATTGTCCCAATCAAGTAAAAAATCAACGCACCACTGACAGTCACACCACTCACCACCACCACTACCACCACTACACAGACTTGTGTAGGTCTGGTGTGTTGTTTACCTTTATGCCACTTCCAAGTCATCATCAATCATCCAAATCGGTTGGTTTCAGTGATTTTGAAAACGTCCATCTTCTTCTGGTGGCAGTCCTCGAAGTGGTCACGCTCTCGCCCACGCCCTGAGTCATTCCATCATCTCTGATCCTCCTGAGTCTGACTCCGAGTATGGTGTCCAACTCCGTACCAACAGTGTCCTGAGTCCAGACTCAAAAATGCAATAGATTGGCCTGTAGTAGTACAATTTTGTTAGTGAACGACAAGAAAGGAAAGATTGAGCCACTTTTTGTGTAGACTAAATTTTTGTTTGCAAACATTGCACTATCTAAGGGACTGGTCTGGTCTGAGTCTTTGAGGAGTATAAAGCATAAAAATATAAAAAACAAAGCAGGGTGGACTGTGTGGAGTGGACCCGGTGAAGGAATCTTGCTATCCTATCTCTCAAAGGGGAAGGAAAAAAAATAACCTTCAGGGTCAAATTATTGATCAGCCGTCGGTACTTGGGCCACCAACAATGTGAATCTCAAATCTAAATCATCACTAACACATTATGAGTAAAAAAAACCACACTCACACTGTCTGCCACCACATGAACCATCTCTTCTCAATCTCAACACACATGATAATGAACATATCGTCAAAACAAGTTCACATCACAATAAACAACAATCACTCAGCGTGCAATGCATGCCAGCATTTACCTGTTCTTCCGATGTGCTCACCGTGATCGATTGGTGGCACTTTGCAGAATGCATATCCTCCTCCATTTGTTCGCGAAGCAGAGAATTGCCAGTATAAATTGAATTATAATAATGTCACATGTGGGGAAGTCCCTCTAGGGTAGGAAAGGAATGTATAGATAGTCACGGTCACGGCCCAGGGCTGGAGGCAGGCACACATTTGTTTACTCTCCGCCCAATGTCTTGCTTGAGGGAAATGGCTTTGGACGGTGAGTCAAGACTTCTTCACTGCACACAGTTGCGAGTCCAACTCCAATACGGCAATAAAATGTGTCTAAGAGTAAGACGGTGGGGAGGAATTGGTCAACCAGACACACACAAATAATAAAGTAAATAATGTTCCATAGCTATATTTGGGCGTCAAAGAAAGAAAGCCTAGTAGTCAGGGAAGTGGAGCTCGTCCTCAAACTCTGGTGGTTCGCCCAGAAGTAGGAATTAAGAAGCCAATAAAAATATGTTTGAAAAAAAAAGTAGGAAGTAAGAACTGCTTCCATGACCTGAGTCTCCGTCATCTTCCTCCTGTGGTACTTCACGTATGGTGTAATCCGGTGGTATAAGGTGCTGATTCATTTTGATCATGGTTAATCTCTCCACGTTTTTGGGCGAGAGACTGGTCCTTCTCACTGTGACAACGGCACCAGCAGCACCAGCAGCACTGAAAACATGCTCAGCGGAGACACTGGCGACAGGGCAAGCCACATAGTTTATTGCCAGACTGCTGAGCACTGGCCATTGGCGCCTCTTCCCATACCAATACACCAATGGGTTTTGATCAACATAGACCTCTGTTGCATCATCCAGATAGGCCTGGAACATTCGCTCAATGTTCATTGCTGGTGCTCCACTTTGCTCGACCTCTTTTGCCTTCACCTCTGCGCTGGACTTAAGCCCTGCCAGTAGAAACCACTCAGTTGCAGATTTGGGGGCTGATGCTCCCAGTCTTGGTGTTGTTGATGGTGTTCTTGTTGTTGGTTTTGGCAGCTGTGAGCCAACAGCACTGCCCTCAGGCTCTAAACTTGAAGGCTGCACCACAGGACTAGTGCCGTGGACCAGTGGGCCTCTAATTCCCTGTCGTTCTTTTTCTAGCTCAATGCCTTGCTCAGCTATTCATGTTTTGTATTTTCTAACATCCCCGTCTAAAAAAGGAATGATAGTAGACAGTAATGATTTGTATCATGGATCAAGAATTGTGGCACAGATGTAATGTTTGGAGGACACAATGTCTCTTTGCACCCATGTACTAGCAGACAAGCGAAGGATTAAACTCTCCATCAAGTCATATGAATCTATTTTTTCCTCCAAACCTGCGTACATTGCAGACACCTCCTTTTGCTGTTCCTGTAGCATGTGCAACAATGGGATATCTTGGCCCATGGTACTGTCCTCTTTGCTGACTTCCTGTGTGAACACCTCAAAAGGAAGCATCATCTCTGTCACGCATTTGACTAGGCCCCATTGGTCCATCTCAATGATCATACCTTTTACAGTTGCATCTCTTCTTTGCATGACATATTCATTGATAGGTCTGTACTGCTCAAACAGGCGTTCAAGCATGTAATAAGTGGAGTTCCAGCTTGTTGGCACCTCCTGTATGAGTGCTTTAACAGGCATTCTATTATCACGCTGAATGACCCTCAGCTGTTTCTGGGCTTTAAATGAATGGCTGAAATGAGTGCAGATTCTTCTGCAGGTGGATAGTAAGCTGCTTACTTGGTCTTCTTTTTTGAGAAAGTCCTGTATAATGATGTTGATGCAGTGCACAAAACACAGGACCGTGAAATAGCCACCATCGGCCATGGTCTTAACTATATTACTGCCATTATCCGTGGCAACAAATCCAATCTTAAGCCCTCTTGGTCGCAGCCACTCAAAGACCTTGTTGTTAAAGTCTTCCAAAATGTTTGAAGCTGTATGTGATTTCTCCATTGCGAACATCGCTACTGTGGCATGCTTCCGAGCAGCATTAAAAATCTCAGCAGTGTCAACACCTGCAGATACTTTTTCTCTAGCCCCCACAAAAGAGATCCAGTGTGCAGTGATGCACTTGTAATCAGTCGCTTGGCAACTGGTCCACGTGTCTGTTGTCAGGTGGATAGTGTGGACAGCACTCTGCTGCAAAGCTTGTCCAAGCAATTCAAGCACAATGTGATGCAGTGCTGGAACAGCAACTCTGGCAAAATAGGATCGGCTGGGAACCTTCCATTTTGGGCAGATGGCTGCCACAAATTCAAGAAAACCCACCCCTTCAACAAAAGAAAAAGTAAGAAGGTCCAGTGCTAACATTTTAGCCAGCTTTGCGTTGTACAAACGTGCAGTTGGGTGGTTGCGTTCATACTGCCCCTCTGGCCTAAACATGCAGGAATAGTAGCCTGATTTTTTTATTTTTTTATTTCCTGATGCCACTGATGCAGGTGAATTCTTGAGACCAGGCGGTGGTAGGCTCAATGTGCTTTCCAGCAGGGCATTCACTGTCCTCTGTTGCCTTGGTATCTCAAACTGAGTCTTGTGCCATTGCGATGTTGCTGATGTGGGCGATACTACTGCACTACTGGGGAGAGGGCTGCTTGGAGTAATGAAGATGTCTTCCTCTTCTTCGCCTTCCATCATGATCAGATTAGATTCGGATTCCTTGCTCAGCCGGCTTTCATCCCCTTTTCCAACAACACTTGCAGTTTTTTGACCGCTAAGGTGTGCCTCCCAACGGATCGTATGGTGCTTTCTCAAATGGGTCGTTTGGCCCTGGGTACCATAGTTTGTACCACGCTTACCCCGACTAACACTTGCTCCGCAAAGGGAGCATATGGCAATGTTTGCCTCCTTCTGGCTAACAGAAAAGAATTCCCAAACTGGGGAGCTCAACTTTCTGATGCTGCTGGTGCCACTGCCAATGTCGGATGAACTGGCGGTAGGTGGGTGCTTTGATGTTTGACTCTCTGGCTCTGCAGAACCTACTTCTACTGAGGTAGTTGTGAATGTAGGTCGCTGCTGGGACTTTGCAAATATGGCAGCTGGCGGTGGTTAGATCTGTGGTGCCACTGCCACATCCCCCCGGAAAGTTGGGATGGGGTAACGTCGGTCTCCACTGGGGCTGGGCTAACATCCATGATGACTGGCTCGTCATCATCCTCCTCTTCTACATCTGCATCCATATCTCTAAGGCTTTGTGGAACCATCCTTTTCCCTAGCCTCGTCTGAGTCATCTCGCGGTGTGTCTCACTCTCAGACTGAGGCGGGATCCAAGTGGTGTCTAAATCATCAGAAGGGGGGCTTGAAGAAGAAGATTATGCACCACTAACCCTCCTTTTTCTAGCAGGAGATCTGGAAGACAATGGATCTTCTGGAGCAGATTGCTCTACTTCCTCAGCAGCATGAAGGTCAATCTCTTGAACTGGTCCTAGCCCCGGGAGGAACTATTATTGGTGGGTGTGGCTGTTGTTCTTGTAGTTGTCCACTTCTCTGAGTTTCCTGCAATGATTGGGTACCTCTTTGCAATAGAGATAAGTCAATGTCAACATCACTGCTCGTCGGCGTTGCCGTGATTAGACTGGCTGCCTCTGTGACAAACATAGGCTTGAGCCTAGATTGGTGATGTGGGGGTGCTGCTGCTCCCAGCTTGCTTCCCAGAGGCCGGTGCTACAGGCACAATTTTTTGTTTTCCCAAAAACATCTGGGGCGACATACCAGTGGTGGTGGTGGTAAGCTCCTTCTTCTTCTCACTGGCTACTTTCTTGGCAGCATTTTGGGCTTTGCAGTGGCACCTATCTTTGGGGCCATCTTGAAGCTGCTAGTTAGCAGTGACTCTTAGGTTCACAAGTTGAAGAGATGTCTGATGTGTGGGTCACTCACGTGTCACACCATGCACAGGCCTTCTTTCTGGCAGTACTGTGAGTGATACGTTCTTGTCTCTTGTTGTTGTCTTCTTGTTGTGCACCTAAAAGAAAAGACGCAAGAAGGACATCAGTGAAACGTGGCAATGTTGCTGTTCAATTAGTAGCACAAACGAAAAAATATAATTTATTGTGTGGTCACTGCTGTTACTCCCTTAATTAACAACAATACAGTGTAAATAAATCTACTCATTCGTAAAACTAAAAACCACACCAACATATAATTACTTTCCTGGTGACTGACCACTCAGGAAGAATAAGAGAGAGCAAAAACAACAACATACAAGTGAAACTGTTTGCTTTATGTGCGGCATGTGATGTGACGTCACGACACTCACGACGTGTGATGTGACACTGACTCTGAGGGAGGTGCACCCCTGACAAATGACAATGGGAGGAATAACCCTAGACAATGAATGCTGTTGTGAATCTATAGCAGACATGGGGTTGATTTGATTGCAGTAAGATGTAGTGGGAAATGGTATAAACAAAGATTTTTTTTTCAATTATACAAAAAAAATTAACAAAATTGAAAAAATAATTTACAAGTTAAAAAAACATTGGAAAAACGTAACTAATAATTAAACATAAGTGAAGTTATCCTCAAAGATATAATAAAACATGTTAGAAATGGGATTTCTGGTTGGCTAGGGCAAGCGCCTAAGCCAGGCAGAAACCACCACTCTAGTCAGGGCAAGGGAGTTACACGCTGAAGATAACCCCTGCACACCCCCTTGGTAGCTTGGCACGAGCAGTCAGGCTTATCCCAGAGGCAATGTGTAAAGCATTTGCGCAACACACTCACACAGCAGCGACACACTAGGCACACCACAAAAGAAACTCCACACAAGGTTATATAAAAAATAGCCTTTGTATTACTCATAAACACATTAGATCAGAATCACAAATGTACACTGGGCCACCTGGCACTAGATTACTTTACAGGGGATTATATACAGGACAGGGCCAATCGGGCCACTGTCAGAACCATTAGAACAGGTAAGTAATGAGCAACTGATCATGGGTGATGCACAATTAAGGTGCCGCCCCTAGGCATGGATATTAAGGTCCGCAATAGAATTGCAGCTTGATATCAGCAGTATAATTTCAAATTAATGGGTGAGAAAAATCGCCCACGGCGTCTTAATGAATCATCTTTACACAGCCCGGGAGAATCCAGCTGGATTCTCCCGGGCTGTGTAAAGATCCAGCTGGATTCTCCCGGGCTGTGTAAAGATGATTCATTAAGACGCCGTGGTCGATTTTTCTCACCCATTAATTTGAAATTATACTGCTGATATCAAGCTGCAATTCTATTGCGGACCTTAATATCCATGCCTAGGGGCGGCACCTAATTGTGCATCACCCATGATCAGTTGCTCCCCCATCCCTCCTTTCTGTCCTGAGGAAGACCCGCTTGCAGAGGATACAAACTGCCCTCATTGCACTAGGGTCGAAACGTCGACACTTTCCCCCGCCCGGGGCCTGTACTCGATATCATCCCAGTCCTACCCGCTTACAGACAAACGTTGTTTGCTAAACTTTTGTGAAAGAACAAAAAGAACAACCATGAATTAACCATTGGACAGGCCCCTATGTAGAACTGGTGCCATCATGAATCACGACCAGTTTTGCTAATGAGATTGTAATGTATATAAAATGATGAACCATTGTTTTGTTTGATTGGATCCCCCTCTTGCATATTCTATTTTACTTCACGAGCACTTTCTTTCTTCACATTTTCCCTTGGAGCAACCATGGGGCACATGCATCAAAGGTTTTTGCGATCGCAAACGGTGCGAATCGCAAAAATCGGCCGTTTGCGATCGCAAATTGGCCTTTGGAGATGCATGAAAGTGTTTCCTATGCGCAATTTAAGAATTCGCAATTAATTGCGAATTCCTAAATTGCGATTGCATTTAAGGAATCGCAATTTGCGATTCCTTAAATGCAATGCTAGAAGCACTTTCAAATAGCGATTTCGCTATTTGGGACCGCAAATTACAGACAAATCAAACTTGTCTGTAATTTGCAATACCTTCGAAAAATGCTCTAAAATGCATTTTTTAAGTTTTAGGTTACACACACACATGCCCTTGGGGCATGTGTGTGCGCAACATGGGTGCACATCACAATTTCAGGGTGCAACAGGGTGTCATTTTGACACCCTGGCACCCTTGAAATTGCATTCTCAATTTGCGATTCTCTAATTGCGAATCGCTAATTGAGAATGTCTTCCCATTCATTCCTATGGGCCTCTAGGCCCATAGGAATTAATGGGAGGTATTCCTTAATTGCGACTCGCAATTAGCGAGTCGCAATTAAGGAATGTTTAGGAATCGCTATTTTATAGCGATTCCTACATGCATAGGCTTTTGCGATTCCTTAATTGCGATTCCTTAATAATCGCAATTAAGGAATCGCAAAAGCCTACCTTGATGCATGTGCCCCCATGTCTCTATCTTGAATATTGAATATGATGATAATATGTTATGAAAAGTGACCGAATAAAATAAGAGTCACCTATAAAGCAATAGTGTGTGCCTTGTTTGGACTACCAGCACACCAGGTGCTCACAGGCCAACTGGCCTTCCTCGGGGGGCCCGTCTGGGATTCCCCCGCAAAGCCCTATGTCCATCAAAAGTCAGGGCTCTAAATAGGGCGAGGGTGCAACTCACCCTTGTTTCTCTGCTGCCAAAAAGAAATGCCCCCGTTGTTGCAGCTGCCCGCAACCTCGCGGTGCAGCTATGAAAACCGGCACCAACAGAGTGCCTTACGAGCGCCACTCAGCTGGGCTTTCCTCCGGTTGTGGTAGTCACCCGCGATCCGGCGGGGTAGCTGAAAACCAAGCCAGGCACCAACAGTGCCTGGGGAAATCTCATGGCACTACCAGTGCTCCCCTAGCTGCCTCTGCAGCGAAGACAACGTGCGTGTTGCACCGGGAGCGGGGGGAGGTGCATCTCACCCCTTGCTCTTAATCAATAAAGAAAGGCCCCCGTCGTTGCACCTGCCTGCACCCTGGCGGTGCAGCTGTAAGGATAACTCGGCACCAGCAGTGCCTCTCAAGCCCCACTCACCGGGGTTCTCTCTTTGTAACCCTTCGTTGTGGGAGGCAGTCGGCGGTTGGCAGCAAGGAGCCCGCAAGGCTCCGGTCCTCCTCCTGGGTGCTCACCAAAGCGGGGTAGGCTCCCGCCTGGATCTCTGGCTCAGCTGTGTCCCTCCGTCGGGTGCGGGCCACGCCCACAACCAGGCCTTCTCTTGCCTGGCTTCCGCTCTGCGCTGCTCTGCACACGATCAGGCCCTCCACTGCCTGTCTTCCGGCCCTTACGGGGAATCACGGAGCAAGGTCTCGCTCCTTCTGGCAACACCCCGGGGATCACCTCAGCACGGAGCGAAGTCTCCGTCGATCCCCTCTCCTGTCAGGGCAACACGCAGGGCTCCCACTAGCACACTGGGCCCCGCCCTCCTCCAGGCACAATCCTGCCTGACGCTCGGCGGCTACGTCCGCCCTGAATGATCCGCAGTGCGAGGCGCGGCCCCGCCCCCAACCAGGCAGGCACTTGCCTGACTTCCTTGCTTCACGGAGCAACGTCTCCGTAGTTTCTCGGGCTCAGGAAAATAAATCCAAAAATGGCCACCACGCGCTCCTGACACACAGGCACAGCGCATGGGGCACAGCAAGGGCAAGGTGCTCCTCATGATCCCTGGGGGTGCATCAAGCGCAGCACGCACCACGCGCTGCTGCGGGTCGAACCCATGCCAGGGGCTCAATACCTCAGGACTCCTGCAGCACCCCAGGTCCCAAAAGCAAAGGGGCAGAGCTGGGCACAGGCAGGCCAGCACGTAGGGACCCCCCAGGAGGCAGCAGCTGGGTCCCACGGTAGTTCCTCCTTGCCCAGCAGTCCTTCCAGTCCCAAACGGGTACAAGTAAGCAAACTCTCATGGGGTCACAGCCCCAGTACTTATATCCCACATGTCTTTGTTCTCTCCCCCTGGCACAGGCCTAGGCCCGGTCCAAACCAGTTCTGGGGGGCACTTCAACCTTTGTTTACAGGGCACAAACACCCTCATTGTCAGAGTAGGTCCTGGCCCCAGACACACCACAGGGGGCAGAGCCAGCATTGTACAAGGCAGGCACAGACCCATTCAGGGTCAGGGACTACTCCAAATGTAGATCTGCCTATTCAGCCTAGCGTTGACTCACCCAGCCCCTCTGGAGCCACACACCTCACCAGCCCCTGTCACTCCAGAGCAGACATGCAATACACATCAGGCAGGCACAAAAACACATAGCACACAGAAATGCCAACTTCTAAAAGTGTCATTTCTAAAATAGTGATAATAAATCTGTGCACACCATTACGCAGCATTTATTATTACTATTCCAAACATACCAAACTTGACCACGCTGCTCCTCTCATATCAGGAATTACCACTGAAACACTTATCACGGAATCCCCAATGCATTCCTATGAGAGGGCAGCCTCACAGCAGTGAGAAACCAAAATGGCTGTTTGTCACTACCAGGACATGCCACACAGTTAAGGCACATGTCCTACCTTTTACCTACAATGCACCCTGCCCATAGGGCTAGCTAGGGCCTACCTTAGGGGTGACTGATATGTAGTAAAAGGGGGGTCACAGACATGGCACCCACTTTATGTGCCACACACAGCGGCAGTAAACTGCGCGCGCAGGCCCTGCCATGGCAGAGGCCTGAGACAGGTTTGAAAGGCTACTTTGGTGGGTGGCGCAAGCAGCGCTGCAAGCCCACCAGTAGCATTTAATTTACTGGCCACGGGTATATGAGATACCACTTTACTGGGGACTGATAGGTAAATTAAATACGCCAAACAGGTGTAGACCAATCTTACCGCATTTATCATAGAGGGCACATGCACTTTACACTGGACAGCAGTGCTAAAGTGCCCAGAGTCCTAAAACCACCAACACCATGTCAGAAAAAAGACTAGGAGGAAGGCAAAAAGTTTAGGGATGACCCTGCAAAAAGGGCCTAGTCCAACAATACGTTATTATTAAACTGCTATCTCATTGCTCAACCATCCATGCAGCCTACGGCAAAAAGGGCTGAATTTGTTTGGACTTACAAAATGGCTGCCAACTAGTGCCACATTGTCATCAACAACAACACTAAACAGGAAGGCATTCATTGGGAACAAGGAGAAGACATGCAGGCCTATAGGGAAAGCACACTGCCTGGATCCACAAAATGGCCGCCAGCCACATGGTCACAACAAGAGGCAGAAGGCCTGTAAAACAATCAAACAGCACATGCAGGCCCAGGCCGGGACAGTGCACTGTCTATACAAAATAGCTCCTGGCCAGTGGCCACAAGGCATCTGGAACAAAGGCAAAAGGTGGCCTACCGCAAACACACAAACACACACACTGGTCAGACAAAGGAGGCATGGTAAAACAAAGAAAACATCATTAATCCAGCAATGCCAAAAACGACAATTATTGGGCTAAAAAATAATGTTTACAACAAGACACATCCTTCAAAGGCATTACCCCACCCAGTCCTGACTCATATACACTGTTTGCATGAAAAAAAACATGAAATATCACAAAAAAGCACATTTTGTATTTCAATACAAATCCATCCATGGCCTAAATACTGTAAACACCACAGAAACTGTTGTTTCATACACTCATGACTAGCACTGGGTCTGCTGGCTGGAGGGCCAATTGGCAGACTACTAGGCCACATATTCAATCAAAATTTCAAATGTATTAAGAAACATGTAGAAAATGTACTAAACTGTGGAACATTTTTCCTTTACAAAAGAAGAAAAATGAAATGCAAAGAAATCACTAGGCCCTTACTGAAACAACAGGCCATCCACCACAATAAATTTGAAAAATCGATTAAAAGTACAAATACATCCAGGTGCATGGCCCCAATCAAACAAACAACACCCGTTTTTCAACTTACTTGTGAAATCTCAAATTCAAAGTCCTTAAATCCAATGGGATATGCAGCAGACTCAAAGAGGGATCCTTTTAGCTCCAAATCCAAATGAAAGGTGGCCAGAGATGGATAAGGCAATGGGAGGAGCCTGCTGGACAGGAACAGGAAGTATGAAACTCTGGGGCACTTCCTTCCAGTTGAAAAACAAGTAAAAATAAAAAAGACTCCTCGCACAAAAAACCACAGCCAAATGTTAATTCGAGGAGGTTTTTAACTCCAAATCATCAGTTTGGGATGATTTTGATGCTGCTCGAGGAGAGAATCTTCCCCAGATTGCAGCCGCGGTAGATCCTGCGCATTCTGGATCGCTTACAGCAGAAAAGTTCCGCCGGATGTCGCTGGTGCGCCCGAATGACGTGTTGGCAAACGCAAAATCTCGCGGGAGCATATGGCTGCCTAGCAAATCTCGTGGCGCCCACGAACGGTCCTAAAAATCTCATAGGTGATCGCGTGCGCCCGGCAAGTCACTCCAGCGTGTGCAAAATTGCATTTCGAGCACGGGGATAAAAAAAAAACTGCGGAATTTAACTGTAACTCCGCGTTCTCCGTGGAGTTACCGAATTCCGCGAACTCTGCGAACGGAGCAAAGTTTTACGCCGGAGCTTGGTTCCAATCATTTTCAAACTCCTGATTCAGTCAGGAATGCATCCAGAAGGGCCTCAAATATGATGGGTGACTCTGTTATTACATGAATTCTAGGGGTATTACATAGACACAGTGTTCCCCATGGGCTCAATGAAATGCAAAAACACACGCAAGACGTACAACGTAGTGGTTTCTTTTTAAGAAGAAGGACGAAGACGCGAGAGAGGAGCAGGAAGGAGAGTGGCCAGGCAGGGGAGGCGGCAGAAACACAGGTAAGTCCCTTCTGTATATCTTTTTAAATAATTTGGTAGTGGGGAGGGAGCGGGGAGGGAGCGGAGCTTCGCGTAGCTCCACAGAGTTTTTTTTAAACTCCGTGGAGCTATGCGTAGAGGCACTACGCCAGCTCTGCCCAGGGCTACTCCTGGGTAATTCCCTACTGCCTATATGTCAGATAATATTCATCAATGGGGATACCCAGTACTGTGCAGAACCTGGGGACTATTGCGTTAGACGTACACTGGCTCTGCCACAACACACTTATCTAAATCAAAATTTCTTCAAATTTCTTATACAGTTAATGTAAAAAGCACACAATTGTCTAAACACATGTCTTGCTTAAAAGCACAAACAAATTGTGTTAATTTAGATATAACCAAAATTCCTCACGAAGATTCCAATAACTGTTAAGGATGCTTGTTAATGCTAACTCCTGTAGCTCGTGAAAATCTTCATGGACCGGCACTCAAACCCTTTAAATAAAAGAATACAGAAGCCCCCAATTAATGAAGCTTGTCCGTGATTAATGTGATAAAACAGATAAGAAGTAAGGATTTCACACTGACCTTTGTGGTCGTAAACACATTGGCACACAAAGGTTGTCAAAGAGATAGGGGCACTCAGCCTACCAATCAATGTGCTCATTATTCCTGTAAAAAAGACAGTTGATATTACACTTAGTGTGTAACACAAAAATGAGGAAACTCGGTCGATAGAGTAATATTAAAAAATCAAAAATCTCTCACTGACCTCTCCGATCATATGACCGTGGCACCGAATGGTTGTGACAGTGTTAGGGGCACTCAGCCTCCTAAGTGGATGATTCTATTAAGAGGGAATCGGCACATCATGCGCAGTTCTCCTGTGAAAGATTTTAAATGCCATTACTTAAGTTCCCCAAACTACAGTGCCAGACAAACATCGTATTCAGGCTCAATATAAATATAGAGAAACGAACCTCCCGCGTAAAGCGCTCAAGGTCGTCACCTTCGTGTTGAAATGAGCAGGGGCACTCGTGCCTCCTTGCAACAATGGGCTCCTCAGATCCCGGAACGATTATTTTCCGTGGATTCTGTGGGCAGAAAAATGAAATCAATGCTAATGCCTCTCACCGGCATCCTAAGAGAAGGTAATCATGATAACCCTTTCATAGAGAATATCACTCTATGGAAGAGGTATATCGATGATGTCCTCATGATCTGGACAGGAAACTCAGATACCCTAGAAGAATTTGGTAAGTGGATCAATGATAGATTTAAAGATATACAACTCACAATGACATACAGTGAGGAACAGATCAATTTCCTTGATCTCACGATAAAAACAGAGGAGAAGATGCTGTACACTTCCTTATACAGAAAACCACTAGAACGCAATACACTGTTGAGGTACAACAGCCAGCATCCTAGAAATCTCAGAGACAATCTGCCGTACGGAGAGTTTCTGAGACTTCGCAGGAACTGTTCTCGTAGGTCAGACTATTTTAAAGAATCGGAATCCCTTATGTCCAGGTTGATGGAACGTGGCTATCCTTAACAGTTATTGGAATCTTACGTTCAATAGGTGAACATATTTTGTGCCTCCTATTCAACTCTCCTAGTTGAAAGGTCTAAACACATGATTTCTAATATAGACATAACTCTTTCTCCATGCAGGCTATACACAAGATACTCTCTTCGTCCTGAGGAAGACCTGTGTTTGATGCTCCATATTAGCACTTATACTAGGGTCGAAACGTCGACGCTTAACTAGAAGTATCACAATTCGAGATGACCAAAACAAAAAGAATACAAATCTAGGTCACTTTGAGATTTAATATATGTTCTCACTCTACCCCTGAATGTAATGTTGTAAATAATATTTTGTAGCTATTTGTAATTTGTTGTGATATATGTATCTCACACCCCACTTCCCTGTTATCACTTTGACCTTGTGTATATATCCTGTACTCTAAATATACATGATTTCTTCATATAAATTTTGGTTATATATAAATTAACACAATTTGTTTGTACTTTTTAAGCAAGACGTGTTTAGACAATTGTGTGCTTTTTACCTTAACTGTATAAGAAATTTGAAGAAATTTTGATGTAGATAAGTGTGTTGTGCCAGAACCACTGTACGTCTAACGTATATGTCAGATAACCCCTACCCCCCCAGGAGTGTCTCTTCCCTTCTATTTCAAAGGGGATTTCACACTAGTTAGCCTTCCGATGTATACCGGGAACCACCACACATTTTATTTTAGAAAACCCCAGAAGACACAACTTTAATTGGCTATAAAGCACAGAGTTTAATAAGAGTGTAGAAGGACACTCAGTTCCGTAGAGCTGTAAACTGAACTTCAAACCACAATGCAACGGACAGTGGTTTATATACCTTTTTAAAGGTAAATACGTCACATGCATATTTACTGATAGAATGTTTGAGCACAGCATCATTGTCAAAAAAGGCAATACTATTCTACAAAAATAACTGATTACATGACTAGAGAATGTAGCCTATCTACACTTGTGGGTTGCTACATTTCTATACTAGCTTGGTGTCCTTGGCTTGTGTAGGATGCTGGCTCTCTATATACAATACCAAAAAGAGGTATAGTGTGCAGAGATTCAGTGGATCCCCAGAGGCTTGACAGAGGCTAAAGTATATAATACTAATGCTCTGTTTTGTAGTAGTGTGGGCGAGCAGTTAGGCTTATCAGAGGGTAGTGCTAAGCATTTGTTGTACACACAGAGACAATAAATGAGACACACACTCAATGAATAAATCCGAGACCAATTTACAATAATAATATTGGGTTATATTTATTTTGTAGAACCTCAGAACTTTGTCTCAGGTAAATACGTTTTTCAATAGAAATACTTTTCAATACAAAAAGTAGACAGTGCAATTCTTGGACTTTGCAATGTTAACCTATGGGAGGAATAAAACATTCAGCATACAGGTAGGTAACATCAACTTACAGTTCTAGTCTTTGGATGTTAAGGCAAGTACTGGGCAAGGTTCAAAACAGCAGCAACAGTACACCACCAGCAGCACTGGGCGGCCGGGTGCAGGGTGCAAATACGGGGTCGGGCGCCCGATACAAATCAATGGAGATTGCTGAAATCGGAAAGAGGCTGCTTACAGGTATGTAACAGCGGCTTGGGAGACCAGTCTCCAGGGGTTGAGAGAAGCACTGGACAAGGCAGAAAGCAGCACCAACAGTGCACCACCAGGAGACGGGGGCGGCCGGGTGCAGGGTGCTTACACAGCATCAGACGCCCAATGCAAGTCAATGGAGAAAGGCCAAATCGGAAAAGAGCTGCAGGCTCAGGCCTGGAGACCGGTCGGGGGAATCCAACAGCTGGAGAGGTAAGTTGCGATGCTTGGGGACGTAGTGACACCTTTAGTCCTCTTCACCAAGGCCCAGGGCTGACGGGTGTAGGAGTAACTTTTGGTGTTGGAAACGGCTCACCGGGGCAGGTCGCATTTGAGGTGGTCTCCGTGCAGAGGCTTCATGCAACGTCGAGGAGTCCAGGAGGGGACAGCCAATGGTGGACTCAGGCTCTGGGCACTGGGGAACCTTGTTGGTGCCAGTGGGCCTCTTGAACTTGGGCCGGAGGCGTCGGGGGCAGAGGTTGAACCGGGTATCAGGTTTGACGGTTCTTCAGGTTACAGAGGTCTTGCTTGGAGGTTGTTGTTTTTGAATAGTTCCGCCGTTCTCTGGAGGTCTTGATCTTTGTTGAAGGAAGGCAGTCCTCCTGGGGTTCTGGAGGTCGCTGAACTGCAGGGCAAGTTGACTTAGGCGCAGTTTTCGTCGAGGGCTGCAGACAGGCCAACGGGGCTGGAGCCAAGTCAGGTGCTTTCTGCAGGTTTCTCTGTTTTTGTGGCTCTGTGGTATCTGGCTCTTCTTAGGTCGTCAGGAACTGAAGTTCAGGGCTCAGGAGGGCCACCTAAATACTACATTTAGGGGCGTTTAAAAGGAGTGTCAGGTAGTAGCCAATGGGCTACTTACCTTAAGGGTGACTACACCCTCTAAATGCTCACCCCACGTGGGGGGGTGGGCATATCCTGGTTGGTTAGCTTCTCTCAATTCAAGATGGAGGGAAGTGAAATGGGAGGATCTACTTTAAAGCACCTTATGGGTGGCACCGGCTGGAAGTGGACACACCTCCTGGTCTCACTATTTTCCTGCCTGTCTTGCAGTCAAAAAGGGGGGCAGGCAACTCCACTAGTTGGCGTTGCCAGTGGCCGTTTAACAAAAGATGGGAAGCCTTTGAGGCTTGCCGCCCTACTATACTGTACCTGCTGGGGAGAGGTGTGAAGCACCTCCACTCAGAGCAGGCTTTGTTTCTGACACACTAGAGTACAAGGCTCTCACCTCAGGGGGCCAGCAACATATCTAGAGGTGACAGGCTGGTGGGGCCCAGTCAAGCACACACTAGTGGGCTGGTAGGTTTTGGGGGACCCCTCTAAGGGGTCCTCTGTGTGCAATACTTATTAAATCTCACACTGGAATCAGTGAAGGTTTATTACAACGAGGTGTTTGGTACCAAACATCCCATAATTCAGTGAAGCCATCATGGAGCTGGGAAACACGTAATGACGAGTGTTCAGTCCATGTACTCACTATGGCTTCCCTATTTACTTACAATATCCAGGAATTGACATGGATATTGCAGGGGCATATCTGCTCATGCAGATATGCCCTCACAGGAGATATAGTGCACCCTGACATGGGACTACAAGGCCAGCTATAGGGGTGACTTACCTATATTCAACGCAGTGTCTCTGGGAATGGCACACAGGGATGTGTGCCATGTCAACTCTTCAGTTTGGTCTGCACCAAGGCACTCAGTCTGCAATGGCAGAATGCAGGGCCTTGGTGAGGGGACACTAGGGTGGCACAATTCGTGCTGCAACCCTTGGGGTCCATCTTCATTGCCGATTCCCTAGGTACCAGGGGTACCAGCTACTAGGGACTTACAAGGGCCACTGAAGTTGTGCAAATTGGGAAAACCCAAGGTAGAGTTTAAGTAAAGAGTTCTGGCACAGGGGCCCTGGTTTGCAGGGACTCTGTGCTCTTCCAGTCAAAGTTACATCATTTTCCAGGCAAACAGTGGGGGCTAACCATGTCCAAAAGAGGCCCTTTCCTACAGCTCGTCTGGATTTGAAGTGTAACAGTTTCACTCCTACATGTCTACTGCTCTATGAGGCTTAACATCCTGTCTGTCCTTCGCTTCTATTCAGCTTTATCAGCATGTTTTCTTAAACACGTGTTCCCTCAACGGCCTTCACTGTTGTGGTGGTGTCTAAATATATTTCCCTATCCTACCAGAAAGTGAATCTGCTTTCCCCCCCAAATGTTATCCCCGTTTGTGCTGCTTTTTGTCCTGCAATTGTAGTAAGGCTGGGTCCGTATCGTTCTTGCTGCTGATGTCTGCATTGACACAAACAAACTTTCTTTATTTCTTACATCGGGCTGGCACCTCACCATGCATGGGCACCTCACCATACACAGACACCTCACTGTGCTGGCTGGCACCTCACCATGCAGGGACACCTCACTATGCACGGGCACCTCACCATGCACAAGCACTTCATCATTTACAGGGCACCTCACTGTGCTGGCTGCCACCTCACCTTACACAGACACCTCACTGTGCCGGCTGGCACTTCATCATGCACGGGTACCTCATCATGCACGGGCACCTCATCATGCACGGGCACCTCATCATGCACAGGGCACCTCACTGTGCTGGCTGGCACCTCATCATGCATGGGCAGCTCATCATGCACAGGGCACCTCACTGTGCAGGCTGGCACATCACAATGCCCAGACACCTCACTGTGCCGGCTGGCACTTCATCATGCATGGGCACCTCATCATGCATGGGCACCTCATCATGCACGGGCACCTCATCATGCACAGGGCACCTCACTGTGCTGGCTGGCACCTCATCATGTATGGGCACCTCATCATGCACAGGGCACCTCACTGTGCTGGCTGGCACCTCACCATGCACAGACACCTCACTGTGACGGCTGGCACTTCATCATGCATGGGCACCTCATCATGCACGGGCACCTCATCATGCACGGGCACCTCACCATGCAGGGATACCTCACTGACTGGCACTTCATCATGCACGGTCACCTCATCATGCACGGGCACCTCACTATGCACGGGCACCTCATCATGCACAGGGCACCTCACTGTGCTGGCTGGCACCTCATCATGCACGGGCACCTCATCATGCACAGGGCACCTCACTGTGCTGGCTGGCACCTCATCATGCACGGACACCTCATCATGCACGGACACCTCATCATGCACAGGGCACCTCACTGTGCTGGCTGGCACCTCATCATGCACGGGCACCTCATCATGCACAGGGCACCTCACTGTGCTGGCTGGCACCTCATCATGCACGGGCACCTCATCATGAACGGGCACCTCATCATGTACAGGGCACCTCACTGTGCTGGCTGGCACCTCATCATGCATGGGCACCTCATCATGCACGGGCACCTCATCATGCACAGGGCACCTCACTGTGCTGGCTGGCACCTCATCATGCATGGGCACCTCATCATGCATGGGCACCTCATCATGCACAGGGCACTTCATCATGCACGGGCACCTCACCATGCACAGGGCACCTCTCCATGAATGTACCCCTGAGGGTGCCAGGTGGCAGCTCGTCATGCTTTTCATTCACAGGGCACATTACTTCTCAAGATGGCACCTTACGAGTTAGAGGGCACCTCACCCCTCATTAATCACAATTCATAACATTTATCATTAACATACATATGAAGATAATTACAATGCTATAAAAAGGAACTTGATAACACTTTTCCAGAAATCATTAGTTTAAAGGCTTACATTAGAGTGCGTTAATGGTTCTAAGCTAGAGAGGCTCTAATCTCCCAGACATGATGGAGCCTCGCAGGAGGCCTGCCTGCCTTGTGATAACAAGTGAGACTGTCGTCTTAGAAGCAGGAGTCAGACACAGACACAACATATGAGACGGCGTTATATCAATCAGGGCCGGACGCACCATGATGCCCCCTAACACCACTGGCAAAAGCCCAGATATTGTTTCAAAGCAAACTCTGAGCCGACGGTGGCGCTTCCTTCACCTCCAAGTACATTCAGCATGCAAGCTAAGGTGACGGAGCTGCCCTGCACCCGACACAAACCCCAGGCCCTTTCTTTCATTTCCGCAGAATACGGGAAACTGCTCCTGCCATGCAGACGCCCCTCACCATGCAATGGGCACCTGTTCACTCAGGGAACACCTTCCTGGTCAGAGGGCACCTCACCTTTCCAATGACATCTTACCCTTCAGATGGCAACTTACCCATCAGAGGCACCTTACTGGTCAGAGGGCCTCTCACCATTCAGAGGGCCCCTCACCTTTCAGAGGGCATCTCACCATTCAGAGGGCCCCTCACCTTTCAGAGGGCCTCTCACCATTCAGAGGGCCCCTCACCTTTCCGATGGCACCTTACCCTTCAGATGGCACCTTACCCTTCAGGGGCACATTACTACTCAGAGGGCCTCTCACCATTCAGAGGGCCCCTCACCTTTCCGATGGTACTTTACCCTTCAGGGACACCTTATTGGTCAGAGGGCCTCTCACCATTCAGAGGGCCCCTCACCTTTCCAATGGTACCTTACCCTTCAGGGACACCTTACTGGTCAGAGGGCCTCTCACCATTCAGAGGGCCCCTCACCTTTCCGATGGCACCTTACCCTTCCGATGCCACCTTACCCTTCAAGGGGACCTTACTACTGAAATGGCCTCTCACCATTCAGAGGGCACCTCACCTCTCCGATGGCACTTTAACTATCTAATGCCACCTTACCCTTCAGGGGCAGACCTACTGGTCAGAGGGCCTCTCACCATTCAGAGGGCACCTCACCTTTCCGATGGCACCTTACCCTTCAGATGGCACCTTACCCATTCGAGGCACCTTACCCTTCAGGGGCCCTCTACAACTCAGAGGGCATATCACCATTCAGAGAGCAGCGCTCCTCCACTCATGAGGCGACTGCCACCTGACCGTGCCAGGAGTCCCTCGCCAGGGAACAACACCTCACCAGCCAGGGGGAAGTGGACAGCTCATTGTTCAGAGAACACATCACCACCCAGGGACCCCTCACTGGGCCAGACAGCAGCTCACATCCCACGGGGTACATCCCTGTATCAAGGTGCCATCCATAGATTGGAAGCTGCATCTTAGGCACAGTACGAGAAACACGATATCAGATACAAGATGCTTCTACCTTTGTAAATGAAGCCCGTTTCCTGTTACAACCCCCTCACCTCCCCTCAGTCACGGCCGCCACAATAAAGAGGTGGTGGGGTGGGTAGAGGGGGCGCAGGGGAGTGCGGGAGGGCTTGTTATAATTTTTTTTTAAACGTACCTGGAGCTGCCTCCCGCGTCGCACTCATCACAGTTCTTCCTGGTCCCAGCAAGCACTGGGACCACATCACGGACTCCCTGCAATCCCCGCGCTACTCTCACATGATAGCAGCCCGGGGATTGGTATGAGCAGGCAAGAAAGGCGCCCTGCTCAGACCAGGGAGTCTGTGGGCTTTCTGCAGTCTGGCTGCTCAATGCAGCTGGGCTGGAGAAATTCTAAGTGCGCATGTGTGTTTTGGTAGGCCTGAGACGGCCGGCCAAAACACATATGCGCACTTAGGGAGTGGAGTGCATGTCGCGCTCCTCCTCCCAATGCCCCGCCCCTCCCTTCGGAAGCTGGCTCAGAGCCGTAAAATGAAAAATAAAACAATGACATCATTTTATTTTTCATTTAATGGCTCTGAGCCAGGCAGTGAGGCGACACTCCTCCGCCATTGCGGATGAACCACCACTGCCTCCCCTCCCCAGTGATGGAAACGGAAACAGTGGAAGTACCCGACACACTACTCTTCCTCACATTACAGCTTTATGAACTAAAAGATATGTATGACAAGGTGCCTAGAATCATCCACTCACCCACTAACACCGTGCGGATACTGCGTGTGTGTGGGTCTATATTTGCGTGTATATGGATGCGCACATGTGTGTGTGTGTATGTGTGTTTTTAACAGCAGGTGGTGTTGCGGGTATTCTGCTCATACACAGAACTATGCACAAGAAAACAGGACCTCAGTAAATAGGGGTGTACCTCCTATCACCTTAGTACCCAAAATCCCAACCGACTAGCAATAGTGTCTCATTCGGTCTCCTAGAAATATCAAGAAGCTACGAATGTTTAGACAACCCAGAACACGAGCACTCCCGACTCACCTGAGAGTCGCGGGAACAAGACAATCTTTGGCTCTCACGTACTTGTCCACAATAAGAATAATCAGAGTCACTAAATAAGTTCAAAATGTTTATTTTGACTATAGTGATTCATAAAACAGTATGCGAACCACGACCAGCAGCAAAATGCATAAGGCTAACATCATTAGCATTGTTACAATACCATAGAATACAAAAGGAGTCGTCATTTTATAAAGACTGTGAAAAAGGCAAAATAACTGGGCCTAATCACCCTCCCCTTGGTAGTAAGAAGTTATTTTATATAACAGAAGATCTCTAGGCGTTATTCGCAGACCCCCTACCTGAAAGCCTAAACGCAAAGGTTTACATCATAGGAACAGCAGAGCTCAGCTCCATGGAACGGCTTTCTTTGAGAGTGTTTCAAAAACATGCAACAACGCTAGCTCGATTCTTCCATACTGCAGCTGTTGGTAACATGTTTTGTCTAGGTAATAGGGACTGACCAGAACAGAATAACAAGAGACATTGTTGATCGACCTTGCACATTATGTTCAGACAGAATTGAAGGGAAAGCTGAGAACGTGAAAAACAATCTGTTATCATGTACAGGGCAGAGGCAAAGTGTCGCAAAAACAAACTCTTAGCAGAGGCGTGCGCAAAAGCAGCAGCATTGGGCAAGCAAAACTCATGCTAACTGAGCAATGTCGACAATGTATCTGAGGGCCACATAACCCTGGGAAACATCGTTTACAACGCACGCCTTACAACGCGTGTAATTACAACGAATGTTTTACAACGCGAAATCCATTACAACGCATGTCATTACATCGCATAATCCATTACAACGCATTCCCCAAAGTAACGCCCCGGCGGAGTTAGAATAGAAATTGTGTTGTAATGGATTGTGCATTGTAACGACTTGCGTTGTAACGACATGCGTTGTAATTGATTTTGCGATGTATATAATTTGTTGTAATGACACGCGTTGTAACGCGTGCATTGTAACGTCATACATTCCATAACCCCATATAACACCCTCCCCCTGGTAAGTCAGTAGGACATAGACAAAAGAACAAAAACAGAGTTCAAAAGTCAGACAGTGTTTATAATATTGGCGAGGGACTTTAAAAAAAAATCAAATCGGAGAAGAAAAAAAAGTTCGAAGAAAAAGTTAAAGGCACTTTGAGCTGGAAAAAGAGTCTGTAATCGAGACAGCGGAGTAGGGACGATCCAAGTAGTCAATCCATGAAGGTTTGGGTACAAAGGAATGCAATTCCCTCCAATAGTTCATCATTGTCATTGGTAGAAAAAAGCGATGACATCCAATTTAGCAAGTCGAAGGAACAATCATGTTCCTCACAAGCAGGAGCATCCAAAATTAGAAAGGGGAAACTTGCGTGATATTCAATGAAACTTCGTTGTAGGAAAGTCTATGCAGCCGCACAGATATCCCATTGATCCAAGATTCCAAGTAAAGCTGCACGCGTCTTCTGACCATCCACAGAACAAGCCTCGTCATGCGCCTCTAAGGGACACATCAACTGGCTGAAATCAGGGATTGGACACCACGTGCTCGATAAGCAAAGTTCCATCGCCCAGGAGAAATGACATCTTTTGCAATTAAGCACTGGCTGTACGCAAGTAAAATAGGCAAAGCGGAATGTCAAGTCGTAACTAACGCCAAGCGTTTCTAAAGGCAAGCATCCCAAAGTCTCATATAGGCGATTACGGTACAGTTGTAGCTGGGCCGGCTTGTGCAGAGCCACAAAGTGAGCATCCATTACGAAGCGCAAGGAGAAGAAACAGGACACCAGCTGCCAGCGCCAATATTAAGGGGAACCCTCCGAAAACGCTGGAAAAGATAGAATGGATAAAAGCCGGTATTACCCCGAATATAGTTTGAAAGGAAGAGACCAGGCCAGATCCCACACATTTAAAAAAATGTGCAAGGCCTGTCGTCTCAGATGCATTAAATATTTGGTGAATTAGTTCCCCAAAATGAAGTGGGAGGTTAGTGTTAAGAAGGGACTGTATCTCACCTGAGGTCCGAGCCACCTGCAATCTGTATGTTTCCCGGGCGGAAGTGAGGGCCACCTCCTGTTGGAATAAAAGGGCTTTGAGCCTGCTCAACTTGTTGAACTCTGCTTTCAAAGTCGGAATGGAAGGCCAAAGCGAAGAATCTAAACTCCCCTGCGGGGGTGGGAAAAGGACATTGCTACAGCAAGTTACTCGCTGGGAAACTGTTACCAAGTATGGGACTCCCGCCCACAAACCACAGCAGTCTTGATTGTTTAAAATGAGATAGCTGCCGTTAGTAAGCAATGTAAAGACAGGCGTGATGGATGGTACTGGGGTCCCCTTTAAAAAGCAAGCTAGATTCGGCTCTGACACGTTACACTCGCCGTGCAATTTAACGTGTTTGCACACAAGAGAGTGACCCACTGTCGAATCACACTCCTCCCCTGTAAGGAAAACCTCTTTATCCTCCCTCAGACACCGATAAGCAAAGGGCAGGATCCATAATTCATGCAGAAAAGCACTACCAAGCGGATCAAAGCGGCCAACAGGAAAGTGTTGCATGCATGATTTAAATTGAAAAAGCGAAAAGGGCAAAGAGATAACTCCATAAATTAACCACACAGCAGAGTTCGTTTCCGCTACGGAAAAGGGTAAAGGTTCCAATTGTTCAATATGTAATAGTGTGTATACAGCATCTTTCATGGACATAAACCTTTGTTTATTAGTTAGGTTAAAAGGCAAAAATAAAGCAGTGGCATTCAAATAATCCCAAGGCACTTTACCCATTTTCAGAGTCTGCAACGACCAAGCAAATTGCACGACCGACCTTAACTGATTCTGACCATGATATAACACAGAAACATCACTTTGCACAATATCTATTACAGAAGAAACAATATTGTCTAAGGTGTAAATGTGTGAAGAAAGTGTGTTAATGCTGTTGTCCACTACAGCAAGGACTTTTTCTAAATTCGCCTGATCAATTTGACGCAGACGGAAGGCTGCTTCCATCTGTGAAAGTTTCCAAATTTCATTATAAGCGGCATAAACAAATCGCTTGGCCCTTGGATTACGTGGGCCTAGGAGAAAATCAGCCAAATTTATATCATTCGATAGGAGGGAAAGGTGCTGTTTCACAGATGTCAGGGTAGAGTGTTGTAACCACTGCTGGCACAATTTACCTACCGAATATGTAGTCACAGAATGATTAGGTAGATAACGAGGGTCAGGCTTAGTCTGAATAAAACCAGGTGTAATATTATAGAAACGCAACTGGCATGCATTTGCATTTGCATTAGTTTGCCACACCAACCATCCAACCATTAAAGGAGGCATTTTGAAGGAGAGCCTGCAAAGCCTCAATGGTGTAATTATTATGTAACCGCCAATTATCATATTCAGCTAAGGAAGGAATGGAAGGGGTATAAGAATAGCCATGTTGCGGGGATTCTGCTCATACACAGAACTATGCACAAGAAAACAGGACCTCAGTAAATAGGGGTGTTCAAAATTTTTGACAGTTGCAAGGCCATAACAGGATGTTTGGTAAATGGTATCATTTAAAAATAACAATTGAGTTGGGATCAGGCAGGTACGATGTAATGCCTCAGGGCCTTGTACCTACCATGGCTTCGTGCCCCAGATTGACTTCAAGTCTATAGCCTGTTTCCAATGGTCATAACCGTGTGTGGCCAACTGTGTTCTAAACAAGTTGGCGTAAATCAGTTTAGTGTGTGATAACAGGTACTTAGATGTAGGGGATTTTTGAAGCCGAAAAAAATAGGATTCAGGATTAGTCAAATCATAATCTGAAAAATAGGTGAACTCATTTCTAAGAGTTTTAGAACTCCCCTCTAAGGGAGTTGGACAATGTTCCCATTGGGTAAAATTAAAAACAGGTCTCATCGTGTTCGTGATGCCCGTAATGTTGATAGCAAAAGAGATCACCATAATTGGCAGAATTTAAATACAAATCTTCAGCATCAAAGGCAGCATAATATTTTAAATCTGAAAACAATGCATGAACTGCCTGCACATCCCAATCATCCAAATGTATGTCCCGTGTCACCACATCTCCAATGAGACGCGAAACACGTATGGAACTCGAAGGACCTCAGTCAGCCCATGGATTTCATAAGCTACTTTGTCCCAAACGATGCCATCAGGAACTGGGAAAGCTGAAATGTTCACAAGAGACTGGTCACGTTTCCTGGGCAAACTGATAGAAAGAGCAGCGTTCGCCCAGATGTCACAATTCATTGAAGAGAATGACATACTTTCAGACTTCCAAACAGGATTCCGTCCGGGAAGAGGCACTGACTCTGCCCTCCTTGCCATCTGGGATGACCTGAAGAATCCAGTTGACCGCAACGGGGTTGCTGCGCTACTCCTCTTGGACCTCTCGGCTGCCTTTGACACGGTTGACCATGACACTCTGAAACAAAGACTCTATGAAGCCGGCATAGAGGGAACTGCTCTAGACTGGATCGCGTCCTACCTTCAAAACAGAACTAATGTCATCCATACCCCACCTTTCTCGTCCAAACCGTACTCCACAAAAGCAGGGGTCCCTCAAGGCTCTATTATCTCGCCCATGCTTTTCAACATTTACATGAAGTCATTACCAGTACTGATCAATCAATTTCACCTCACGTGCTATAACTATGCAGATGACACGCAAATACTCCTTCAACTGGAATGCCCCAAAGACATTGGAAAATCACCTATTTTCAGCTGTCTCAGAGCCATGGATCAGTGGATGACTTGGAGCCATCTCAAATTGAATACTTCAAAAACGGAAATACTCACGTGTGGCGATTGGAAACATTACAACCCGCTTGCCGCATGGCCTAATGAACTGGGATCACCACCTAAAGTATCGAAGGAAGTAAGAAACCTCAGAATGACCATGGACTCCAAGCTGTCGATGAATGCCCAAGTGGACAAACTAGCAAGATCAAGCTTTGTCACTATAAAAACGCTGCGACGCATTTTCCCTCATTTGGGATTTCCGCACAAGGTCCAAGCTACCATCTCCCTTGTTCTGCCCAAACTCGATTACGCCAATAGCCTCTACCACGGATCACCTTTAACAACCATGAAAAGACTACAACGGATTCAGAACTCGGCTGCCAGACTACTCTTGCATATCAAACCGCGAGACCACATCTCCCCTGCCTTGAAAGCCCTGCATTGGTTACCGGTTGCCAGAAGATCCACGTTCAAGCTGCTTTGTATCACCCACAAAGCAATACATGGAATGGGACCGCTCTTCATCAGGAATAAAATCACCAAACACATTCAACAGAGGAACCTCCGCTCTAAAGGAGCATCTCGCCTCAAAATCCCAAGATACAAGAAAAAAACCATGGGTGGCACATCCTTCTCTGTTCAAGCAGCCAAACTATGGAACTCTTTACCCTCAACATAAGATCCACCGACAACCACCTTATCTTCAGAAAACTACTCAAGAATTGGCTCTTCCCCACATAAGCACCATAGGCAAACAGAAATTTACAGCATATCCCTCTGTATATAAGCATTTGTTTTCACTATAGACATGTACCTATCTTTGTGTATTGCTTTGTATAAACATGTAGAATAATTATGTTGTTGAGAGAAAAAAAAAAAAATAATAATAATAAATAAATAAATAAAAATCATCTTTGGTCTACATGTACTTACTTCCATTGTGCATCTATGTACCTTCCACGTACTTGGATCTGTGTCTCTGCTACTTTTCTCCTGAAAAAGCATATCCAATGTACTACCCTATTTCTCATCCTGTGCCTCTATCAATATCTTTAATCTACATATACCTACCTCCTTTATGCATCTCTATACTTTCAATGTACTTATGGATCTATATATTTATCACTTTCTTCTAATTTAGCATTTCCAAGGCCTATTTCTCAGCCTATACTTCTCTCAATATATCTTCTAGCCCAACCTTCTGACTCATCTCAAACTTCTTTCTACTACTCTTTCCAATGCACTACCCTATCTCTCATCCTATACATTTATCAATATATCCTCTACATCCACACTCTCATTTATCTCAAACCCCATACCACTACTATGATCCCCAAAATAACCCTTTCTAGACTCTCTCCTGCTCTACCCCTCCTTGCATCATCTGACACCTCTTTTACTATACCGATCCCCTAAAACAAACCTTTCTAAACTCTTCCCTCTGACTCCTCCCCTCCAAAACTCCTTTTACTCATCCAAAAGCCTCCTCCTACTACTAAGACCTAAAAAAAAAATCCTTCACTCTTTTATCCCTCCACTATCCTTTTCAATCAAAATTACCAGACTAACATGTTCACTTCTCAAATTCCATATTCAACTATACTAATTCACCACTAATCCTTTATGGGTTCCAGAGTAGCATGCTACTCGCCAATAAAGCGTCTCAACACCCCATCAGGGTTACAAGCGCTATATAAATGGAAACCTTTTCCCTTTTCTACCCTCCCCAACCCTTCTCAATCCAAATAACTGACTAACATATCCACCACTAAAATTACTTTCATGTTTCACCATACTAATTCAACACTAATACTTATGGGTTCCAGAGTAGCGTGCTACTTGTGCTTCAAAACCCCATCAGGGGTAGCAAGCGCTATATAAATACAAACCTCTTTCCTTCTTCTATCCCGCCACCTACCCTTCTCTACCCAAATAACTGAATAACATATCCACTACTCAAATTACTTCATATTTTACTATACTAATTTTCAACACTAATCCTTAATGGGCTCCGGAGTGGCGTGCTACTCGCCAGAAAAGCGCTTCAACACCCATCAGGGGTAACAAGTGCTATATGAATGCAAACCTTTCTTCCCTTTTTATCCCTCCGCTATCCTTCTCACTCCAAATAACTGACTAATATCCACCACTGAAATTACTTTCATATTTCACCATATTAATTCACCACTAATCCTTTATGGGCTTCCGGAGTAGCGTGCTTCAACACCCCATCAGGGGTAACAAGTGCTATATAAATACAAACCTTTTTCCTCCTCTATCCTTCTGCTATCATTCCAAATCCAAATAACTGACTAACCTATCCACCACTTAAAATGTACTTGCATGTTTCACTATACTAATTCAATACTAATCCTCTATGGGTCCCGGAGTAGTGTGCTACTTGCTGAAAAAGCGCTCGACACCTCGTCAGGGGTAGTAAGCTCTATATAAATGCAATTACAATACAATACAATATGGGACGATGTGTGAGGAGCCAAAGTTCCATCGACCATTTTTACTGCAGAGCGTTCAGGAAGATAATGGCCATTTATAAGCAAAAAGAACACTGTCACAAATCCAATTGACATGAAAAGGAAAATTAGGACCAGCAGCAACCAAATGTAGGTCCATGGGGGAACAAAGTATGTCTTTTTGAACCAGGAGTAAAAAATACGCAATTTAGACGGGGGTGCATCAGACAAACTGAGTGATGTGGAGGACGAGCCAGAAGAACGGTTTGCCAGTTCCCCAACGCAGGCATTTCCTTGGGTTGCAAGCAGAGGTGAAAGTGTTGAATCGTCCATTCGTACTCGTGGGCTAGATGGCATCTCACTCATGGAGTCAATAGCTGGAATAGGGCACACAATATCCATCACAGAAGAGGATTGTCGCAAAGGTTGAAGACCAATTACAGTGTCCATCATATGAGCAGACATCCGTGAGGCAGCAGGTGAAGTCAAAGTAAAAGGCGCTAAGGAAATCGCGTTGCACGAAACTGCAGGTGTGAGAAGTTGGCCTGGTATATGCTGTTCACTAATTAAAGTGGACACCTTGCACCAGAACAATTCGACTCTTATGGTAGATAGGTTAAGACAACCTTTATAGAAAGCTATCCTAGTGGTAGCTGTGGAGAGCAGCCTTCAGGCTAAGTCTTGAAGGAATGTAAAGCAGCTTGTTTTACCACACAAACTCTTGAACCACCAAATGAAAAGACACCACACAGGTATATATATCAAATATATATGTATTTATTAATAAACACTCTCTACTAATCTCTTTATGAGATTAGAAGTCAGGAACATATGTACAAGTCAATTGTTATCAAAATAAGTTAGCACAGTAAATATCACAATCTTATCTTGCCTAGACCGGGGTCTAGGGCACATAGAATCGAGGGACCCCCAGAGAACCACCCAGGTAGTTGTAGGAGACCCACAGGGGACGGACGCGGTGTTCAGACACTAGTGCGAGTCCTGTACGAGTCTATGGAAGCGGACGCGATTGAGTTATCAATGTTACAGGCCCCTGGTGTGTTCGAGGCGAACACACCGATCGGTCAGTACGAGTCGAAGGACGCGGTTACTGGTAGATTTACTAGGGAGTTGGACGCGGTGTGTCTAGCACAGCCGCGAACCCTGTACGAGTCAGTGCGAGAACCGCACTGGGAAAATAAGAGTTTTAGGATACTTCTGGTGAACCTACAAGCAAGTCACTTACAGGGTAAGTAGTTCTAGGCCCCACACCTACAGGAGCACCGTAGTGCTGGAGTTACCTCACCCAGGGAAGCCGGGTGCACAGGTGTCCTTTGGTGTCGGGTCGCGGCGTCGTTTTCAATGGCGAACAAAGAAGACTTGCTGCTTGTGATGATTTGAAGAAGTGTCCGGTGGAATCCAAGCCTGGATTCGGTGGAAGGATGACCTGAAAGCAGAGGGGACAGTGTTCAAAGTCACTTGGCAGTGACTCGGGGCAAGGAAGATGAATGCCCACCGTCGTCGCAGGATTCAGGTCATTCACGGTTGCCTTGACTCTTCAGCCATGAGGTCCAGGAGGCGTCGACGATGACCAGGAGCTGGATTCGGCATGTCCCACGATGTCTGCAGCTTACTGTGGTGTCGGCAACTCGATTGGAGCCAACAGGCCTTGGTAACAGCAAGTCTCGTGCAAAGTGTGAAAAGGCAATGGCGCAGACCAGCAAGGTCTGAGAGACTCACCCAGCAAGGGTAAGTCAGGGCAGGCCTGGAGCAACCAGGGGAGCCCTTTGGTTTCTTTAGAAAGTCTTCTGGGGACCCACAAGCCGGCTGGCAAGGGATCGCGAAGATGCCTCAGTCGGATTTGCTCCACAGGGGCCTACGGTCACTCGGGACTGTGTAGGCCGCTGATCTTAGGAGGGATTCCTGCTGGAGGCTGGAACCACACGTGGTCCAAAGCACAGGTTCTTAGAACGTTGTGGAGGGGTTGCACTCGACAATAGTGCATGGTACCCAGGGGTCACGGTTCCTCGTCACTCGTGGGGTCCACTTGCCTCAGCTTCGCTGGGACTCACGATGGCCTTGGAGAAGTCAGGAAATCCACTTCTTGGGCTGCAGGGACTTCGGACTCCGGCGGGAGCGGCGTAATTTGCGACCGTCGTTTGTAGTTTTGGTGCCTGCCAAGCAGAGGAGTCACTCCTTGACTCCAAGGAGATTCTTCTGTCTTCCAAAGGTAGTGGAACGTCGAAGGGCCAGGATTCTTCTTCAGAGCGTCGTCCAGGGATATCTAACCTACAAGTTCAAGGGTTCCCTATCTTATACTGTAAAGAAGGGAGGGACTAGCTCTATGACCCCACCTATGGGAGGGTCAGGGGAGTAGGTGGCTACACCCACTTCCCTTTGTCCAGTTTCGCGCCAGAGCAGGGGAAGGTAGCCCCTGAGCCGGTTTGAACTGGCATATGCACAGAGGAGCCTTCTGCTCCCCCAGTGCAGGACTTCAAAGCACTCTAAGAGTGCACCCACCCAGCCCCAATACACTAAACCCTGTCTGGGAGGTGGTTACACCTCCCTGTGACATAATACCTTTTGTTGGGCTCCCTCCACTGTGAGTTTCGGTCATCAGCAGGAGGGCAGCCCCGTGTCTGTGACTGGTGGCATCCATTTTGTGATGCCAGGGCTCTTCAGGATTCTACCGTGTTTCCACAGTGGGTACATGTCTATCCCTCTAGAAGGGTGGAATGCTACCCCGCCGCCAGGACTGGCGTGGGGGTAGTATTCCAAGATGTTTGACACCAAACACGACATGTTTTGATGCAGCCATACCAAAGTTAGCATTTTACCGCGAGGATATAATGCACTTAAAAGTATATGGTTTAACCGCATCCACAAACAGCACCAGAGAATGGACTCTGGCAGCTGCAGAGGGGCCCTGCTCAGGCAGAGGCACCCCCTCACATAGAAGCCAAGCACCCTGCCCTCAGGATTGATAGGGCCTGCCTTAGGGGTGACTGATAGGGTTATATGTGTGTGTGTGAGAGATATAGGGAACCTATATCTCAGTGAGGAGTGCTAGCACCACCTCACCCAGGCTGCAGTAGCAGGCCTGTGGTGTCAGATTTAGTCTGCTTCCCAGGGGTGGCATAATACATGCTTCAGCCCCTGGTAGGCCTGTGAAGTACCTATGCCCTTGGCACCTAAGGTACCATATACTAGGGACTCATAAGGCACCACAGCATCCAATCACTAGTGCACCTAGAGTGCACTCCAAATCTTTTAGAGAGAACAGAGAGGCTAGGGCCCTGATTGGCAGGGATCCAGCCTGACTATAGCCAGAAACCAGTGCTAACATCAGAAAAAAGTGGGGGCAACATAAAAGGCAGATCCTACTCTCCTACACAACCCCCCCAAACGCAGGGACACTAAACTAACCTTGACCAGTTGAGTCTTCGTGTTCAAAGTGGAAATACCTTGAGAGTCCATCTGCATTGGCATGTTGGGTCCCAGGTCTATGTTCCACTGTATAGTCCATCCCCTGTAGGAAATGGACCACCTCAAAAGTTTTGGGTTTTCACCTTTCATCTGCTTAAGCCATAGGAGGGGCTTGTGGTCAGTCTGAACTATGAAGTGAGTGCCAAACAAGTATGGCCTCAGCTTCTTCAGGGCCCACACCACAGCAAAGGCCTCCCTCTCTATAGCTGACCAACGTTTCTCTCTAGGGGTCAGCCTTCTGCTAATGAAAGCTACTGGCTGGTCTTGACCTTCATCATTCAGTTGAGACAGTACAGCTCCCACACCCAGCTCAGAAGCATCTGTTTGGACAATGAACTTTTTGGTGTAGTCTGGACTCTGTAAGATGGGGGCAGTGCACATGGCCTGCTTTAGGTCTTCAAATGCCTTTTGACAGCTAGCTGTCCACTGAACCTTTTTGGCATTTTCTTTGAGGTCAGATCATTCAAGGGGGTCACTATAGATCCATATCCCTTGACAAACCTCCTATAGTACCCAGTCAGGCCTAAGAAGGCTCTCACCTTTGTCTGGGTGGTTGGAGCAACCCATTCCATTATGGTTTGGATTTTGCTCTGCAAAGGTTGAACCTGGCCTCCACCCACAAGGTGGCCCAGGTACACAACCTGACTCTGCCCTATCTGGCACTTAGTGGCCTTGATAGTGAGGCCTGCTTTCTGCAGGGCCTCCAAAACATTCCTGAGGTGGACCAGGTGATCCTGCCAGGAGGAACTAAAGACAGCAATATCATCTAGATAAGCTGAGCAATAAGTTTCCATCCCTGTCAGAACTTTATTCACCAACCTCTGAAAAGTGGCAGGTGCATTTTTCAATCCAAAGGGCATCACCACAAATTGGTAGTGCCCACCAGGGGTTGAAAATGCTGTTTTGGCTTTTGCATCATCAGCTAACCTGATCTGCCAGTAGCCAGCTGTCAGGTCAAACGTGCTTAGATACTCGGCTGAGGCCAAAGTGTCAATCAGCTCATCTGCCCTTGGTATGGGATAGGCATCAGTCCTAGTGACTGCATTGAGGCCTCTGTAGTCTATACAAAACCTCATTTCTTTCTTACCACCCTGGGTTTGAGGCTTGGGTACCAGGACTACTGGGCTAGCCCAAGGGCTATCTGAAGGCTCAATTACACCTAGCTCCAACATTTTCTGGACTTCAGTCCTGATACAGTCCCTGACATGGTCAGGTTGCCTGTAGATTTTATTCTTGACAGGCAGACTGTCTCGAGTGTCCACCTCATGGGTGCACCAGGAAGTCTGACTAGGGATCAGGCTAAACATATGTCTAAACTGTTGCAGAACTTGTCTGCACTCAGTTTGCTGATGGTCAGTGAGGCTGCTTGCCAAAGCAACACCATCTACTGACCCATCATCAGGGTTCTGAGAGAGCAGGTCGGGGAGAGGGTCACTCTCCTCCTCCTGGTCCTCATCAGTTGCCATGAGCAAGCCCATGTCAGCCCTGTCAACATATGGCTTTAATCTGTTGACATGGAGCACCCTCAGGGGCTCCTGGGAGTTCCAAGATTCACCAGGTAGGTGACTTCTCCCTTCTGTTCAACTATTGTATGGGGGCCACTCCACTTGTCCTGGAGGGCTGCTGGGGCCACAGGCTCCAACACCCACACTTTCTGTCCTGGCTGGTGTACAGTCAGTACAGCCTTTGGTCATGCCAAGCTTTTTGTAATTCTTGGCTGGCCTCCAGGTTTTTGGTTGCCTTTTTCATGTACTCTGCCATCCGGGAGCGGAGACCAAGTACATAGTCCATTACATCTTGTTTGGGGGCTTGAGAGGTAACTCCCAGCCCTCTTTTACCAAACACAGTGGACCTCTCACAGGATGCCCAAACAGAAGCTCAAATGGGCTGTAACCAACCCCTTCTGTGGAACCTCTCTGTATGCAAACAACAGGCAAGGAAGAAGAAGGTCCCATTTCCGCCTAAGCTTCTCTGGGAGTCCTTTAATCATTCCTTTCAGGGTTTTGTTGAAGCGTTCAACTAAACCATTGCATTGTGGGTGATAGGGGTGGTGAACTTGTAAGTTACACCACACTCCTTCCACATTGCTTTTAGATATCCTGACATGAAGTTGGTACCTCTGTCAGAAATGACCTCCTTTGGGAAACCCACTCTGGAGAAGACTCCAATGAGGGCTCTTGCCACCACAGGGGCTGTGGTGGTCCTCAGAGGAATTGCTTCTGGGTACCTGGTGGCATGATCCACTACCACCAGGATAAACCTGTGCCCAGATGCAGTTTGAGGGTCAAGGGGACCAACAATGTCAATCCCTACCCTTTCAAAGGGTACCCCCACCACAGGTAGTGGTATCAGGGGGCCTTTGTTGTGCCACCTGCCTTACCACTGGCTTGGCAGGTGACACAGGAGCGACAAAACTCCTTTGTGTCCTCTGACATATGTGGCCAATGAAAATGTGGAACAAGCCTGTCCCAGGTCTTGTTTTGGCCCAAGTGTCCTGCTAAAGGGATATCATGTGCTAAGGTCAAGAGGAACCCCTAAACTTCTGAGGTATTACCAACCTCCTGGTGGCTCCAGGGGCTGGGTCTCTACCCTCAGAATATAGGAGTCCCTCATCCCAATAAATTTTATGGGACCCACTAGCACTCCCAGCAGCCTCAGCAGCAGCCTGCTGTCTGAGGGGTTCAAGAGAGGGGCAGCACTGTTGCTCCTTACTCAGATCTTCCCTAGAAGGGCCCCTGCCCCCAAGAACTCAACCTGATCAGGCTCAAGTCCCTCTGGGGCAGTTCCTTCTTCAGGATCTGCTTCACCTCCCTCTGGGGGTGAATCTGTGATCTGAGACAGAGGGAAGGCACTGCCTTTACCCTACTGCTCCTCCTCTTGGGAAGCATCTGGTCCATTGTTCCAGGATCCAGAGCTGGTTCAGTGTCATGCATTCTTGCTTGTGACCTGGTCACAGCAAATACCTCTGCAGGGATGCCCAACATCTCAGCATGAGTCCATAACTCTACTTCAGACCAGGCTGAAGTCTCTAGATCATTGCCCAATAGACATTCGACAGGGAGGTCTGCACTGACTACAACCTTCTTGAGGCCAGTTACCCCTCCCCAGGAGAAATTCACCACTGCCAGACTATGGTTGGTCTTGACATTGCTTGCATTGGTCACCTGGTACATTTCACCCAGGATGATCTGTCCAGGGTCCACAAGATCCTCTGCCACCATGGTGACACTAGCACCTGTGTCCCTAAATGCCAAAGCCTGTTTGCCATTTATTACAGGCTGCTGTTTGTATTTGCCCAGATTACTGGGGCTTACTAGGAAGGACATATTAAGGTCTCCCTCACAAATCAGCATTGCCTGAGTGGGCACTCTGACTAGGTCAGAGTCCACTTCAGAACCCAGGGTCAACCCTACTACACCCTTATTCTGTGTACCACCTCCACCAGTAGCTGAACTAGGGGGAACAGTTGCCTTAGGGGCAGGAGTGGTGGTGGTTTGGTCTTTGGACTTGTTGCAATCAGAAGTCCAGTGCCCTTTCTGTTTACAGAATTTGCACCAGGGCTTCTTTTGGCCTTTTCCCTTGTTGGATTGTGACTCCCCACCAGATGCAGATTTTTGGGGCCCTTGTGAAGACTTCTGGTCTTTTGACTTATCCCCACCTTTCTCAGAGCCCTTAGGATCTTGCTTCTTGGTGTCACCCCCTTGGTTCTGGGGTTTCTGCCTCACCCTGGTTCTGACCCATTTGTCTGCCTTCTTTCCCAATTCTTGGGGAGAGGTCAGATCAGAGTCCACCAGGTACTGATGCAACAACTGGTTCTGGCAATTATTAAGGATCTGTTCTCTCATTATCAGATTATACAATCCCTTGAAATCAGTAACCAACCCTCCAGAGCCTTGGTTGCACAATCAACAAAGTCAGTCCAGTCCTGAGTCTCTGCCTTCTGGGTGTCTCTGAACTTCAACCTGTACTGCTCAGTGGTTAAGCCAAACCCATCTATTAGTGCACTCTTCAGGACTTCATAATCATCAGCATCCTCTTCTCTAACAGTGAGGAGCTTGTCTCTACCTTTATCCGAAAAGGAGAGCCACAAGATTGCTGCCCACTGCTTTTGGGGGACCTGCTGTACTCTACAGGCCCTCTCCATAGCAGTTATCCACTTGTGGATATCGTCCCCACTCTGGTAGGGAGGAACAACCTTGCTCAGGTCCCTATGGTCTGGAATATGTTCTCTGCCTCTAGGGACACTGTTGCTGCCACCAAGGGGTTCTAACCCCTCTCTTCTAGAAGCTCTCTGGATCTCCAGGGCTTCCCTATCCAGTGCCAACTGCTTGGTTCTGAGGGCAACTCGTGCTTCCTCATACTGGAGTAGTTTGCACATTCTTTCAGAGGAGGTCTCTCTTATGGGAAAGTATGAGTTCCTCTGATGGACAAATTCTCTGCCAGAGTGATAGGAGTGGTCAGATTCCCTGGAAGGGGACCTGTGCCTCTCATCCACTCTGTCAGTTCTCTTAGGGAGAATTCCTCTGTCCTTTTCAGGCCCTTTGGAGCCTGGCCCTTCAATCACAGAGTCCTGGTCATTCTGATTTTCATCATCTGACCCAGACACTGTAATTGACCCACCCACTGATTCAGATCCATTAGCTCCAAGAGCCAATCTAAGATCATCTGCTGTCAGCAGATCTATCAGGTGTAGGGTTGAGGGACTCTGTCCTAGCCTCAGGTGTCTTTCAACACACATGGCTCTCAAGTCAGAGAAAGCCATGTCCTTATACTGAGGCTGGGTGGACCCACTGGCTCCACCTTTTAAGGACATTCTAGTGTTGTGCAGTGTTGTACTACCTACACTAGTTTGTGGCCTACTGATCCTAGCTTGAGCTGTAGAAAGGGTGTGCTATCCCTTGGCACACAGCTCTAAGTTCAGTAGAACTTATTGATACTAAGCTTGACTTTATATGTACCTTAAGTACCTATAGTGGTTTTCAGTTAGTAATTCAAATAGAGATTTTCTGGTAAAACAATAGCAAGCTGGAATCCCACACGCTGCCCACCAATGTGAGAAGTTGGCCTGGTATATGCTGTTCACTAATTAAAGTGGACACCTTGCACCAGAACAATTCGACTCTTATGGTAGATAGGTTAAGACAACCTTTATAGAAAGCTTTCCTAGTGGTAGCTGTGGAGAGCAGCCTTCAGGCTAAGTCTTGAAGGAATGTAAAGCAGCTTGTTTTACCACACAATCTCTTGAATCACCAAATGAAAAGACACCACACAGGTATATATATCAAATATATATGTATTTATTAATAAACACTCTCTACTAATCTCTTTATGAGATTAGAAGTCAGGAACATATGTACAAGTCAATTGTTATCAAAATAAGTTAGCACAGTAAATATCAAAATCTTATCTTGTCTAGACCGGGGTCTAGGGCACATAGAATCGAGGGACCCCCAGAGAACCACCCAGGTAGTTGTAGGAGACCCACAGGGGGCGGACGCGGTGTTCAGACACTAGTGCGAGTCCTGTACGAGTCTATGGAAGCGGACGCGATTGAGTTATCAATGTTACAGGCCCCTGGTGTGTTCGAGGCGAACACACCGATCGGTCAGTACGAGTCGAAGGACGCGGTTACTGGTAGATTTACTAGGGAGTTGGACGCGGTGTGTCTAGCACAGCCGCGAACCCTGTACGAGTCAGTGCGAGAGCCGCACGGGGAAAATAAGAGTTTTAGGATACTTCTGGTGAACCTACAAGCAAGTCACTTACAGGGTAAGTAGTTCTAGGGCCCACACCTACAGGAGCACCGTAGTGCTGGAGTTACCTCACCCAGGGAAGCCGGGTGCACAGGTGTCCTTTGGTGTCGGGTCGCGGCGTCGTTTTCAATGGCGAACAAAGAAGACTTGCTGCTTGTGATGATTTGAAGAAGTGTCCGGTGGAATCCAAGCCTGGATTCGGTGGAAGGATGACCTGAAAGCAGAGGGGACAGTGTTCAAAGTCACTTGGCAGTGACTCGGGGCAAGGAAGATGAATGTCCACCGTCGTCGCAGGATTCAGGTCGCTCACGGTTGCCTTGACTCTTCAGCCACGAGGAACAGGAGGCGTCGACGATGACCAGGAGCTGGATTCGGCGTGTCCCACGATGTTTGCAGCTTACTGTGGTGTCGGCAACTCGATTGGAGCCAACAGGCCTTGGTAACAGCAAGTCTCATGCAAAGTGTGAAAAGGCAATGGCGCAGACCAGCAAGGTCTGAGGGACTCACCCAGCAAGGGTAAGTCAGGGCAGGCCTGGAGCAACCAGGGGAGCCCTTTGGTTTCTTTAGAAAGTCTTCTGGGGACCCACAAGCCGGCCGGCAAGGGATCGCAAAGATGCCTCAGTCGGATTCGCTCCACAGGGGCCCACGGTCACTCGGGACGGTGTAGGCCGCTGATCTTAGGAGGGATTCCTGCTGGAGGCTGGGACCACACGTGGTCCAAAGCACAGGTTCTTAGAACGTTGTGGAGGGGTTGCACTTGACAATAGTGCATGGTACCCAGGGGTCGCGGTTCTTCATTACTCGTGGGGTCCACTTGCCTCAGCTTCGCTGGGGACTCACGATGGCCTTGGAGAAGTCAGGAAATCCACTTCTTGGGCTGGCGGGACTTCGGACTCCGGCGGGAGCGGCGTAGTTTGCGACCGTCGTTTGTAGTTTTTGGTGCCTGCCAAGCAGGGGAGTCACTCCTTGACTCCAAGGGAGATTCTTCTGTCTTCCAAAGGTAGTGGAACGTCGAAGGGCCAGGATTCTTCTTCAGAGCGTCGTCCAGGGATATCTAACCTACAAGTTCAAGGGTTCCCTATCTTATACTGTAAAGAAGGGAGGGACTAGCTCTATGACCCCACCTATGGGAGGGTCAGGGGAGTGGGTGGCTACACCCACTTCCCTTTGTCCAGTTTCGCGCCAGAGCAGGGGCAGGTAGCCCCTGAGCCGGTTTGAACTGGCATATGCACAGAGGAGCCTTCTGCTCCCCCAGTGCAGGACTTCAAAGCACTCTAAGAGTGCACCCACCCAGCCCCAATACACTAAACCCTGTCTGGGAGGTGGTTACACCTCCCTGTGACAGGATACCTTTTGTTGGGCTCCCTCCACTGTGAGTTTCGGTCATCAGCAGGAGGGCAGCCCCGTGTCTGTGACTGGTGGCATCCATTTTGTAATGCCAGGGCTCTTCAGGATTCTACCGTGTTTCCACAGTGGGTACATGTCTATCCCTCTAGAAGGGTGGAATGCTACCCCCGCTGCCAGGACTGGTGGGGGGGTAGTATTCCAAGATGTTTGACACCAAACACGACATGTTTTGATGCAGCCATACCAAAGTTAGCATTTCACCGCGAGGATATAATGCACTTAAAAGTATATGGTTTAACCGCATCAACAAACAGCACCAGAGAATGGACTCTGAGAGCTGCAGAGGGGCCCTGCTCAGGCAGAGGCACCCCCTCACATAGAAGCCAAGCACCCTGCCCTCAGGATTGATAGGGCCTGCCTTAGGGGTGACTGATAGGGTTATATGTGTGTGTGTGAGAGATATAGAGAACCTATATCTCAGTGAGGAGTGCTAGCACCACCTCACCCAGGCTGCAGTAGCAGGCCTGTGGTGTCAGATTTAGTCTGCTTCCCAGGGGTGGCATAATACATGCTTCAGCCCCTGGTAGGCCTGTGAAGTACCTATGCCCTTGGCACCTAAGGTACCATATACTAGGGACTCATAAGGCACCACAGCATCCAATCACTAGTGCACCTAGAGTGCACTCCAAATCGTTTAGAGAGAACAGAGAGGCTGGGGCCCTGATTGGCAGGGATCCAGCCTGACTATAGCCAGAAACCAGTGTAACATCAGAAAAAAAGTGGGGGCAACATAAGAGGCAGATCCTACTCTCCTACAGCAGGTGTCACACTATTTAGAATCTGCCACACGTTGTAACTTGACATTGTCCACTGAGATGTACCTGTTGTCTTTGCGACCTTGCAACGGTGGTAGAATGACTGTACGAGTACCCTTCAGTCCAAGTACTGAAACTGGAGTCAGGTAAGAGGGACCAAATTCTTTTTTGTTCTCAATCTTCTCTCTCACGAGATCCCCGATTTTAGGAAGCCAACCGGTAACAGTATTCAGTAGTGCATCAGCAGGCGAAGATGGTAAATGCTCAATTGCCAGAGTATCACGTGTCTTTTGTAGATCCTGTAACATAGCAGAATGATTATCTACGTCAAACTTAGAGGCAGCTGCCACAGATGTCCAGACCATCAAGGTCAGGAACAAACATGTGAAAGCCAAAGAGCATTTCGTAAGGGGTCCGCCCACCCAGAGATCTTCTAGGGAGATTATTTAGTGCACGTTGGACCCCATACAAGTGGGACAGCCAGTCCCTGCCAGTACCTAAGACTCTAGCTGTCAAGGATTGCTTTAAGTCACGGTTCATTCGCTCCACAACTGAATTGCCCTCAGGCCTGTATGGAGACGAAAACTGCAACTGTACCGCCAACGACTTCATCGCATCCTTGTAAGCCTTAGAGGCAAACGCTGGACCTTGGTCAGAATGGAAGGTACCACAGGCAAATATCCCGATAAAGACACGCAAATCCCTGATGACATTTCGAGCATCAACACTACGTTGTGGCCAGACCCACAGGAATCTAGTGCACGAATCAACCACAACCAAGATATTCTTGTATGCAGTATCAGAAGAAAGAGGACCGCAGTGATCAAGATAGACACAGCCAAAAGGTCTATTAGAAATAAATAGCTGTGTTTGTTGCAGACGTGGGACCGTACAAGGCTTGATTTGTTGGCAAACATCACAGCAAAGAACATAGTTACGAGTCTGTTTATATAAACCACGCCACCAGTAACGTTGCTGAAGAATAGAGACTGTTGCCGACACACCAGCATGGGCCGAAGCAATGCCTTCGTGTGCAGCCTTGATCAAAGCTTGTCTGTGGTCAGAGTTGGGAATCAGCCGATCCCCAACAGAAGGAATGGTAGCATAAGGAACCTGTTCGGGAGTTACATGATAAGAGTACTTAGAAGGGAAACCCGCAGGATAATTACCTCCCTCCCTAGTTGCAGCGACCGCTGCCAGAATCTCATTATCAATCTTAGTCATAGATCTTGTAACTGCTGCTACGGAACACGTGGCTACTGCAGACTTGGCTGCTTCATCAGCCAAAGAATTACCAAGAGCATGTGTTCCGACACGCTGGTGGTCAAGAGTGTGATAACATGTGTGAGAGGCAGACGTTGTTTAAGATCTGCCACTCGAACCCAAAGCGTTTTATACTTAATTGCGCTGCCTTTAGAATTGCGGTAATCATTTTGAGACCAAAAGAATAAGTTGTCATTGAACGACTGGACACAGTAGTAAGAATCGCAAACAATAAGAGTATTCATAAGAGGATCAGCAAACTCGAGAGCAAGTACAAGAGCACGCAGCTCCGCCAATTGCGCCGTACAGTCACCTAGTGCCTGAGTGTGCACAATGGAAGACTTAAACTCTCCATCTTCAATGGAGCCAGCCACAATAGCGCAAGCCGCTGAATAAGCATGTTTGGAACCCGTGGCCGGTTGCGCGAGCCAATGGTATAAATGATGCATTTGTATTCACTCAGAGGACGAAGCAACAAAGGAGGAGGATGAACAAATTCATACTGCAAATACTCCTGAGTTTGAAGTGATGGATCAAAGACAAATGTCACATCCGAAGATGTCAAAGAAGTAGCCCACTGAATCCACCGTGGGTGTAATGCCTTCGAGTTAGGTACACTTGCTTTAGTCACTGCTTCCAAAGCAGGGAAGGGGGTGACCATAAGAATGCGTTTGCCCTGCGCCAGTGAGCGTTCCTTTGAATCGCCATCTGCACTGCCGTCAAGATTTTTTCAACAGAGGAAAAACGCATTTCAGCCGCAGTGTACAAGTGGGATTTGTATGCAATAGGTATTGTCTCCTTCATTGAATGTTAAGTACGTGAAACCCACCGCCCCTGAAACGATACGTATTACCAGGTTGGTGGTGTTATCACGAGTCATTAAGAAGTTAGTCGCAAGCAAATCCGCCTGCAAAGACTGCAGAACGGAAGAATGTTCCGGAACCAGCTGGCAGATGAAAACGTAGGTTGTATCAACGCATAAAGCGGTTTGATACGCTGGGCATAATCTGGAATGTAAGTCCTCCCGAAATTAAAAAAACCCAGCAAGGATTGTAACTTTTTCAAAGAAGAAGGTGGTTGCAAATGTGCACATTTCTCTAGGAAGTGAGGTGCTAAACCCTTTCCCTCGTTATTGAGCTCATAGCCCAAAAAGAGCACTGCCAGATGGGCAATGTGTGACTTTGCAAAATTGAACTTATAACCGTAGTCGGCAAAAGACAATATTATGTGGTCGACTCGGTCAAGATGCGGGGCGAGGTCGTCGTCAGTCAAATAGATGTCATCAACGTACGACAAGGCCTCAGGGTCAATGTCATGCAACAAAGACACAATGCGCGCCGCAAATGCCCCGGGGCTATTCTTATACCCCATAGGCAATCGTGTACATTTTTTCTGATTTCCGACGGCACTGAATGCTGTCAGGTCACCACTCGCACGGTCGAGATTGTGACTGTAGAAACCATTGGAAATGTCAAGTGTCGTCTTGTATTTTTTACGAACAATAATATTCACCAGCGCCGAGCTGTGTGTGTTTTGCACCGCAAAGGTGCGGCAATGGCTGTTCAAATTTCTATAATCCAATACAATCCGAAATGAACCATCAGGTTTAGGGACAGTAAAGAGAGGATTATTCATAGGTGATGTACATGACTCAATTACCCCCTGATATTCCAATTGTCTTAGAATGTCACAAACTGAAGCTTTTGCTTCACGTTTGATGGGATATTGAGGTTGAGGTTGTGGCATAGAGCGCAACGGTATTTCATGAGCTGGTGAATCAACGTCCCAACCCACCTGATTGCGATACACCGCTGGGGCTAAGGCCAAAGCCCACTCCTCTGCGTAGAGCCTCCCTGACTATGGTAACTTCCGCCGCGCTGTCGAGCAGAGTCACTGCCCATGTCCAATCCAGGAGTCGCGTCCTCACCGTCTGTGGCATATCTCGCTCTTAATGTGGCAACCTTTTTCTTTTGGAAAGGAGGTCGGGTACGAGCAAAATCACCCTGCTTGTCCTTGACTTCAAACTGTCGAGGCTGTTCATGAGGTTGTGACGCAGGTTGACTTGTGCTTCGTTCCTGGCGACCACCTCCACCGGCTTGTGAGCCTGATGTTTCCTGTAAAGAACGAGGAGAACGCTGATCAGGAACCTGAAATCTATCAGGAGACTTAATTTTAGCGCGATCGTGCAAGTCATAAGTACGTTCAGAAGCTTCAGGGTTTGGTGAACTGGCACGCGAACCCTGCTTCTGCTGTTGGGAACCCTGTTTCTTATTCCTTTGCCAATTCTTTTTAGGAAAGAAAGGGCACCCATCCTTATCAGGCTGGGCTTTCTGTTAATTTAGAGACTGCGTTTGTGTTTGAGTCGTAGGCTTATTTCCCAAACTATTGCGGCCTATGGTTTTATAAGCCTTCGCAATAATATTAGGTAATTCTCGTGGTTTTTCAGCCTCCGCGACTGCCTCTAAGCGGTTTGCTACTTGAAAGCTAACGGCATCGCCCTTGACATTCGCAAGGATCATATCAGCAACCACGTCGAACACTCCCACCAGTCTCATCCCCAGCTCGACTGCCGCTTCGGCTCCGTGTTCATCTTGAACGCGTTTAATCACAGAGGGGAGTACGGTCATGGAGGGAGTGCCGAAACACATAGAATATACCGCTGCAAACACCCTGCCCCAGGTGTTACAATCAGCCAATTCGGGAATTAAGTCTTTGGGTAAACTAATAGTTAAGATCCTGTGTTTCTCCACAGGAGTTGTATTAGGAAAGACAGCTTCTATCTGTCCAAACTTCTCGGCAAGCCAATAAGTAAATTCATCCTTATTCTGTGGGCGCTTGCCCATGACAGCATTAACCATAAGGGGACTGATGGTCACGCCACCAGGACCCGCAGGTTGTACAGCAGCGCCAGGTGGTCCCACCTGGACGGTGCGGGTTTCGTACTGTATTACCGCTCTATATATACGCGTACTAACGATGTATGTAAGACGCGGAGCTCTGCCAAAGATGCAGTTGTAAAAGCACGTGGGTGTGGGGTAAACCCAGCCAAAACGGGCCATGTGGCCCCATCTATAGATAAAGGGCCTAAACGGACTGCCGTTAATGGGTGAGGAAGGGCGCCATTAAACCAAATACGGTGTTGCCAAGCTGTAAGCGGAATCTCAAGAGCTCTATAAGGCTGATATTGCTGAGGAACGGCAGTGGGAGTATATGTGTGAAACATATCATCAGTTCCATCCACCGCCGGTAAGGTGACCCAAGAGTAAAAAACTTCAAACTGGTGACTCGGATCTGCTTCCACCACAAAAATAAGCACGGCCCCAGCATCAGAGACTGCATAACGAGTCAAGTGCGCCCTCAGCGCGGCTCGGCTATGAGCCGGAATATCAACAAAGACAGTAGAACAACTTAAAGAGTGGTAGCACAAACTCGGGTTATAAGAAAAGAAATACCTTTTAAAACTTCAAGCTTGAATAAACCTATAAAAATGTCAATATAGGAGGTTACTCCGTCACAGCTGTCTCCGGAAACAGAAGTGAGGGTATTGTGGACCAGCACGAGCACTACTCAAGCGTCTCGCAGATAAGAACCAGACCAAATGTTAGCGGCGCCATGTTGCGGGGATTCTGCTCATACACAGAACTATGCACAAGAAAACAGGACCTCAGTAAATAGGGGTGTACCTCCTATCACCTTAGTACCCAAAATCCCAACCGACTAGCAATAGTGTCTCATTCGGTCTCCTAGAAATATCAAGAAGCTACGAATGTTTAGACAACCCAGAACACGAGCACTCCCGACTCACCTCAGAGTCGCGGGAACAAGATAATCTTTGGCTCTCACGTACTTGTCCACAATAAGAATAATCAGAGTCACTAAATAAGTTCAAAATGTTTATTTTGACTATAGTGATTCATAAAACAGTATGCGAACCACTACTAGCAGCAAAATGCATAAGGCTAACATCATTAGCATTGTTACAATACCATAGAATACAAAAGGAGTCGTCATTTTATAAAGACTGTGAAAAAGGCAAAATAACTGGGCCTAATCACCCTCCCCTTGGTAGTAAGAAGTTATTTTATATAACAGAAGATCTCTAGGCGTTATTAGCAGACCCCCCTACCTGAAAGCCTAAACGCAAAGGTTTACATCATAGGAACAGCAGAGCTCAGCTCCATGGAACGGCTTTCTTCTAGAGTGTTTCAAAAACATGCAACAACGCTATATCAAAGCTCGATTCTTCCATACTGCAGCTGTTGGTAACATGTTTTGTCTGGGTATAGGGACTGACCAGAACAGAATAACAAGAGACATTGTTGATCGACCTTGCACATTATGTTCAGACAGAATTGAAGGGAAAGCTGAGAACGTGAAAAGCAATCTGTTATCATGTACAGGGCAGAGGCAAAGTGTCGCGAAAACAAACTCTTAGCAGAGGCGTGCACAAAAGCAGCAGCATAGGGCAAGCAAAACTCATGCTAACTGAGCAATGTCGACAATGTATCTGAGGGCCACATAACCCCATATAACAGTGGTTCCACATGCGCTCTTCTCTCCTGACAGTGTCCGGGTCCGATTTTTTTTGTCCTCACCAGATGAATATTGGCAGCTCTGTCCTGACCACAGGAAGAAACAGCTAATGTGGGCTATGCCCACCTCAGGGGGTACTCTTAGGGGCAGCTTGCAGTCAATAAAAAACATCGCAGTTAGGAGTGCAGTACTTTGGCATTTCAAATATAGACCCAGAGGTCCCAGAAGGCACTGAGCTGTCGACTGATAAGCACGGACTGATACGTGACAAGGGAACCCCTGCTCTGGCATGTAAAGTGTACACAGGTAACAAAGCAGCATCAAACATCACTTATACTTACAGCATCATTTAGATGCAGAATGCATCACCAGGAGCAAAAACACCAAACACAAATAACATCTGCAGCTGTGACTGGTTTCGGTACATGACTATACAGGATGTATGATGATGCAACGCAAAGAAAAACAACGCACACCATTACATCGCATTTCTCACATCGCATGCACCGTTACATCGCATGCATTCACCACGCAAACCATGACATCGCACTCCGCCCTCACATGCATGCAAAAGACCTTTACAACGCAAAGACCACGCATTCTATTACACAGCAAAATTCTCCCTAACGGCCCCCCCAAACACGATACAACGCCCTGACACTACCCTCAACCCTAAGGCATAAACAGTAAAGCCAAAAACAGTACCATACACTAATATTAACCCTAAGCCCTAACCCTAAAGCCTAAAACACTACCATATACGACTCTTAACCCTAAGCCCTAGCCCTAAAGCCTAAAACCCTACCATATACTACTATTAACCCTAAGCCCTAAAGCCTAAAACCCTCCCCTCCACTACACTCCCCATAAACTACCCTAAACCCTAAAACACTACGAGTACAGCGTCGTCCTTACCTGTCTCTCGTCGTGGTTCCAGCGTTGTCTCCCCGCCGTCCGTGTCCCTGCGCCTGCGTTCTAAAAGCGCCCGCGATGTAATGGCGCCTGCGATGTAATGTTGTGCGTAGTGAACGCACGCGTCGTAACGTCGCGTGCGTTGTAACGGCACGTGACGTAAGCGCACGCGATGTAACGCATGCGTTGCGATGGTCGTTCGCCGACTATACATTGTGTGATTGTGGACAAATTGTGCTCTCTTGGTACTTCAAATGGTAAGTGTGTGTAATGTAAAAATAATTTAGAAAGTGACTGTAAAGTGTGATGTTTTAATACAGTCACAATGCAGCAGCCACACAGCCTCCTGAATTATCTAACGTGGACCAGAGTTTGTAACCTGTAGATGAAACAGTTTCTGTGGCACGTGCTCAACTCAGATCTAGTGTCCGTTTCTAAAGGACTTTTTGCTCTGTTAGGGCTCGAGTGGAGGGTAGACGCAGTAGACGCCATCTACCCACTATTTTCAGAGGGTAGATGCCGAATGTAGTGTCGTGCTGGACACGTTCCAGTGTCTCAGCAGACACTTAGCTTGCCAGCCACTCCCTCGAGAACTGAACACACTCGCACCCCACACCCATCCACCACAGGCGTCACGAGTGAGGTGAGCCTGCAAATAAAAGAGCCAGACTGCACATGCTCATGGCCAGTTGATTAAGCATAGCCACGGTGTCTGTGTCATCATTCTTAGTAGCATGTGGGCCCAGGGCCCACAACACCACACTGTCTACCCTGCTGCAAAGCGCAGTGCCACATTCACAGAAATATGTCTGCTTTTGTTCCGAGCAGCAATGTGCAGGCAGGGAAGGGGCTTATCAGATTCCAGCTTTGCCCATAACAAAGGACAAAGTTAAGGGGCCATCAGGCCTCTTTTTGTTGGAGTATCCTGGCTGGGAGCTATTGGGAGCCTCACCCCCAAACACAATGGAGGGGAAACAAAGGCTCACATCTTATCACTTTGCAGGTACTTAAAAGAGGCAGCTTTTGACTTTCTTCAGTCCCTGTATATAATAGATATGCATACAAGGTGAGAATGTCAGATGTGTTGGTCATCCCAGTATTTACCCAAATAACAATTTAAATACCACAATATTGTTTTATTTCTTTTGTGGCACTTTAGCACTACAGTAGTGCTAAAACGCTATAAAATAAATAAAACAAAATAGTGGTATTTAAATTATTTGTGTACCTGTGATGTAAAGTGCTCTGACACCCTGCATTGGGATGAGTATTGCTACTCATCCCAATGCAGGGTGTTAGAGCGCTTTACATCACAAGTATAGACTATACATTGACAATAAATGATATGTGTGTACATCCATATAAAGGATGTGTTACATTAGACAGCGAGGGTTGCAAGGTGTAGGAGCCACATGTCCTTCATACCTCAGTGTGTTATATTAGAAGGATTACAATTTTTGAACTGCAAGTAACTAAAGGATCTCTGTTGTAAAAGCAGTAACCCCCTTTCCCATCTACATAAAATAAAAATCTGTCATCTGCCTCTTACCATTATTATTCTTCCCCGAGATTTAGCTGGCACACAAAGATCTCTGCAACAGGTGTCTTAACCTCATAAGATATTTTAGAAAACAGACATTGCAATCAATTAAGCAGAACAGATTTACTGCTATGTTTCTCCTTGTTGCCAATTTCTTTCTTGCAGGGTTTAAAAAAAATAATGTATACGTTGAGGCCCAGACTTTGCATCGGGGTTGCGTCAATATTTTGGCACAACCCCAATGCAAAATCTAATTTGTTAAATAATGTAATGCACTCAAATGTACTCATGATAGACCTGCTAAACATATGTGAGTTCTTAAGATCTGATGTCACTACCTGTGAGGTCATGGTTTGTGATGCCACTTCCTGTGATGCCACATGGGATGTCACATGCCATAATGTCACTGCCTGTGTTTCACGCGCAGTGATGTCACGTCCATTCTGCCTAACTTGGTAAGTCCCGCCACTTCATTTTTTAGGGCTTGAGCCCTGCTCCTTCCCACAAGTACCCCAAACCTTGCCAAGGCTCTCAAACCTCCCCTTATTGCTCTGCTCCCTCTATTTTGTTACTCTTTTATAGCAGACTAAATCTTTAAGTGATTACAGAAAAATCAGACATAACATAACATGTATTTGTAACACTTTCACCCAAGGGTATCTTGATGCTGAATAACAGATGTTTATTGTTACCCAACTCAATTGTGCTAATTATATCAGCCTCAGAAAGATGGAAGGATGAGTGGACCCACTGGGATTTGAACCTGTGACCATGAGATCGAACACAGGCCCCTACAGTGGACAGTCCACTAAGCCACCAGACCAGATACACCAGCCAGATGCGCCCCAATCTATCTAAAATGCATCTGTGGGGGAGAGGGGGAATGTACAACAAAGGAAGAGCAGGACAAGGAGGACTGAAAAAGGAAGAGAGTGAACAGAGAGATGGGGTTTGTGGGCCTCCCTTTCCCCGGGGAGGCTAAGGAGGACAGGGTGAAAGGGACACAGACCATTCCCCTCTGTAAAAACTTTAAACCTGAAAAACGTAACATATGTTAATGCATTTTCAGTAGAAATCAGATGAATCTTACATGACAAATTGAAACATAATTTTCACCAAGTCAGATATATCAAGTCATTGCATAATTTGTGCTGATGTTCCCAGGTGGGGTCCATCACACTCATTTTTGGACACCGGGACTTATTTTTCATAATCAAACCTGGACCCAGAACAAGAGAGAAAAAGGCATAAAAGGGAGAAAGGATGAGAAACAAAAAAAACGAAACACAGTGACAAAGGGAGAAAGCAGGGATGTAAAAGAAACTGCAAAAGCGAAATAATGGTACAGAGAGAGTATGAAAAAGAATGAATGAGTCAATGAGGTGGACTCAAGGCTAGACAGCCTTGGCATTCAGCAACTCTGGATGGGTGCTGCGCTACCAGTGGTTGGCCATGTGTAGTGCCGGACTTACTACAAAAGTGTAAGTACAATAAAAATGCAAGTTACTGCAAAAGTGCAGTTTGTGAATACCGAAAAGTAGTAAACATACTCAAAATCAATCAAGAAGTATTTGCATAGCGCCGCAAATCAACTGAGAGGGTATCCAGGCGCTGTGCTGCAGGTATCAGTCGAAGAGCCAGGTCTTGACTCCCTTCCTGAAGTGGGTCAGTGAGGGTACAGTGTGGAGGTGGAGGGGGAGAGTGTTCAAGGCTTTGGCGGCGAGGTGGGAGAAGGTGCGGCTGCGGCACATACCTGGTGTCTGAGTGAGGGCGAGGTGTGCGGAGCAGAGGATTCTGGAAGGTTGGTGCAAGATTAGGCAGTAGTTCATGTAGGCTGGTCCTTGGTTGTGGAGGGCTTTGTAGGCGTTGGTCAGGAGCTTGAAATGGTATCTCTTCTGGACGGGAAGCAAGTGGAGGTTTTTTGGGTGCTGGGTGATGTGTGTCCTCTTGGGCAGGTTGAGGATCAGCCTGGCTGCTGCATTCTGGATTGTCTGGAGTCTTTGCATGAGTTCGGTGGTGGTGCCTTCATAGAGTGAGTTGCCGTAGTCAAGCCAGCTGGTGATGAGAGCCTGTGTCACAGTTTTCCTTGTGCTGATGGGGAGCCTTCTGAAGACTTTGCGGAGCAAGTGGATTGTGTGGAAGCAGGCTGAGGAGATGGCGTTGACCTGACGTTTCATGGAGAATTTGCTGTCCAGGATGATGCCGATGTTGCGGTGTGGTCTTTTGGCGTGGGGGTTGGTCCGAGCTCCACTGGCCACCAGGAGTCGTTCCAAAGGGCGGTGTGTCTGTTGAAGATCAGAACTTCTGTTTTGTCTGTGTTGAGTTTCAGGCAGTTGTCTTTTATCCATGTCACTACGTTCTTCATACAGTTGTGGAAGTTGGTCTTCATTGAGGTGGAGTCCGCTGAGAATGAGAGGACGAGCTGTGTGTCATCAGCGTAGGAGATGATGTTGATATCATGCGATATGACAATTTCTGCGAGTGGTGTCATGTAGATGTTGAAGAAGGTTGGGTTGAGGGATGAGCCTTGGGGTACTCCGCAGATGGTGTGCTTGGGTTGCGAGGGGAAGGGAGGGAGGCAAACTCTCTCTGGGTGCGTCCCGTGAGGAAGGATGTCATCCATCTGAGCGCATCGTCTGTGATTACAATTCGGCGTAGTCGATCGATGAGTGTGTGGTGGGAGGCGGTGTCGAAACCTGCGGAGAGGTCCAGGAGGATGAGGGTGGCTGATTCTCCTCTGTCGAGTAGGGCTGGGATATTGTCTGTTGCGGTGATCAGGGCTGTCTCGGTGCTGTGGTTGGCTCTGAAACCTGATTGGGATGGGTCCAACAGTTTGTTTCTTTCCAGATGATCAGAGAGTTGGTGGTTGATGGCCTTCTCCAGGGAGGGGGAACTGGAGAAGGGAGATGAGACAGTAGTTCTGAAGCTCGCTGTGGTCTGCCGAAGGTTTCTCAAAAGTGTAAACGTACTAAAAAATGTAAGTTACCTATGTGAATTGGGCCCACAGCTTTTATTTTTTCCATATAATTTTGAGTTTGATATCTGTCATCAAGTGGACAGTGCACCATAGACAGTAACTCTGCCACAATTCCACGATCTGCGCTAATATTACATAACATCACCTTGATTAGCACTGCAGTATTAAAGTGTTTCCATTTGAGACATACAAAAAAAATATTAAGCAAATGTCTTTAAAAAATGACAATATCTCCACATTATTCATTATATCTCAATAAGATATTGAGGCAGGGTTTACAACAATACATAGCCCTGAATGTGCCAGAAAAAACACGTGCTCAAAGAGACGAAAGAGTTACATGTTCTTGAATGACATGCTGCAGACTTTTTTTTTAAAAGGCACTGGTCAAGAGGTGCACAAACACCTCAGAGGTGAAAGGGTTAAAAGCTAAGAGAGTGACATTCAGCAGAAGGTTGCATGGCACTTAATACATGTACTTGATTGTATATACTGAGCTAAAGCCACGAGTCAGCGCCAGGTTGAAAAGAGACCACATATTCAACCTCTGTTTGGCCTTTAGATAATTGCCCTGGATTCTTAGTTCAGGATTTAAAGGCGTGCAGGGTGCTTTATAACCCACCAATACACGGCCTGAATTTGTAAATACGCCATTGGGTAAGGGGAGAAAGCAGGGATTAAAAAGAACCCGCAAGGGGGAGGTAAAGGGACAGGAGTGTCTGGTGGTGGATGAAAGAGGCATGAGGTGGAATCAAGACTACGCAGGCTCAGTACTCTGCGCCCTGACCGTTGATTGCGCCGGCTGTGGACTTCTGAACAAAACTTTACACCTGGCACTAATTCTTTTACAAATTAAGTACTGACTACTACCATGATAAAGCATGGCAGAGTAAGTTTAAAAATAGTGGAGTTGATGCATCCACTAGATTTTAAGTCCCTCCCTCATCACTCACTGCGATTCTCAGAATAGTGGCATTTTAGGACAAATACATCACCACCGTTTACTTTGTGATACGCAGCACAAACATATTTTACACATGTCGCTCGTTTCGAACAGCACTCCATCTGCTCATTGGTGTTATGTTTTAAGAGACTCCGGCCTGCAGATTGCATGTGTGAAAATAAGTCCAGGTCGATAAACAGCAGTTTCTTCCCTCAGTTACTACCGTCCTCCGCATAGAGGGCCTGATTCACAGAGGTAAGTTACACCTTTGAGTATGTTTAAACTTTGTAGTAAGTTTACTACTTTCAGTCTTCACAAACCCCGAGTGTAAACTTACTACAAACGTGTAAGCTACATGTCTCCATCCCCAGAGTAATGCACTTGGCTTACTCTTGTGTGGGAGGGTGATGTCCCTCTGACTCCTCCCTAATCCCGCGCCCTTTAGTAGTAAGTCTGCCCCTTTTCCCATACACTCCCCTGTATCCCCGTCACATTTCCTCCTAAAATCTATACTTGTATGTGCGGAGCCTCCACAGTTGTGCTCGGAAAACTCCGTGCATATAAGTATATGCATAAGTATATGTATAAGTATATGCATAAGTATATGTATAAGTATATGTATAAGTATATGTATAAGTATATGTATAAGTATATGTATAAGTATATGCATAAGTATATGTATAAGTATATGTATAAGTATATGTATAAGTATATGTATAAGTATATGCATAAGTATATGTATAAGTATAAGTATATAGAAAACGTACTCTTTGTAGTATGTTTTGTAGAACTGCAAAATGGACTACAAAGTGCAGTTTGAGAATCAGGCCCCTAGAGCCAAAGACATTTTATTGCAAGGCAATTTGTGTAACCTCCTATACATATGTAACATGCTATTCCTCATGCAAAGAGCTTTAACAGCTTCAGATAATGAACACGCTACACAAAACTACACAAGTAACTAAGGTCAGGCAGAGAGATGCCATGTCCATTCCATGGTTGGGATTCATTTAATGTGCTTTCACCTAATCGCCCCAATAAGGCTTCAGAATCAATCCTGGTTGCTCAGTCATACATTCACATAAGGGTCAGTGCCGCAGTCCACTTACGGGCACGAACCATCATAAACTGCTCTCTGTGCTCCAAATTTCGGGTACAAACTTTTGGCTTCGGAGCCACAAAGACACTCTAGGAAAGGAGGACGGACGCCAACCAATTTGTAGCAAATCAGATTGCCCTTAACTTCAAGGCCAATTCGATTGGCTGTAAAACATTGAATCACATTGCCTGAAATAATTTACTGGTTCGGCTAATCTGGTTGGTATTCCTTCCACCAATCAGTACAGACCGCTGTCTTTGTTTTAATTGTAACTGCATTCTGTGACGAGTCGGCTCTTTTCCTGGACCAGGTTTTAATGCAGGGTAGGAATAAGGTGTAGTGCATGTAATCCAGTGGTGGCCAGTAATTTTAGCAGGGAGGCGTGCGGTCGGGACACACATGCACACATAACACTCACTCACACCCTGTTGGGCTTGCTGCCCCTGGTTCCTGGCCTGTTGTTCCCCCTGTAGGTCCACCATTGCCTATCCCCATTTCGGGAGTCGGGGTCCTCCCTTGCCCCCTTGGTCCCCATGCAGTGTACCTATTAAATGGGGCTCCCATCCCTGGCCATTGCCACCGGGGTAACCCGGATGATTGCTCCTCCGCTTCCCTGCTCCATGACTCTCCTTGGAATTCTGGTCTCCCTACGCCTAGCCCTGTCTGCCATGGAGGTTGCGTGTGCCAAGGAGTGTGCATCGCTACGTTGTGTACCCCCAGCTGGGTGCCCATATTGACATTCTGCCATGGGCTGCCGCGCGCCCCCTGGCCCGATCCGCGCCCTTGCGTGCTGCATCGTGCGCCATGCTTACCATTGCCCCTGCTGCCTGTTTCGTCGTCTCTCTCTAGCCTTTCCCGAGGGGCCGCTGTGAAGGCTCCAGGCCCCTCTTCCTCGCTGCTCTCCTCCGACTCCGAGCTGCTGACCAGCTCCGGGGTTCTGGCCTTTTCCCTTCTGGGCTGTGGGGGGCCCTTCGCCCTGCCGCCAGCTCCCTTGCTGCTTTTTCCCGGGGCCGTCATTCTGGCTGAATGCCCCTTCTCCGCTTTCTTCTTTGGGGCCGCCGTTCTGGCTGCATGCCCCTTTTTTGCTGCCTTCTTCGGTGTCGGCCGTGCCGGGGACTCCCTTCGCGGCCTCTTCCCTTTCCCCTGTCCGCCTCCTTGATCTGCTGGTCCATCCAGCTCTACCCCTTCAGCTCCACCAGAGCCCTGGCTTGCTCCAGGATGGCCTGTAGGTCATCGTCGAGCTCCGGTCCTGCTCCTTCGCTGCGTCTCTTCTGTCCCTTCTTTGGCGGTGCTGCTACCATCTCCGCCTCCCTGAAGCGGGCCGGGGGCTGCGTTTTTCTCCCCGCTGCGCCCTTTCTGTTGGCCATCTTTGCTTCTCCTTGTTGCCTGCTTCACCGACCCCTGTGCGCTGGCTTGTAAAATTGGTGCTGCTTGGTTTTTGTGTCGCACAGTTGTTAGGCACAGGCCTCAATACGTATGCCCAATTGTTTCTAAAATGAAGCAAACAATCCCTGTGTGTGTCCCTTTAAATGTGGGCGGTTCCGCCCGCGCTGCTCCACTTGGCCACGACAGCCTGCTCTCTCGATCAGTTGCTTCTTTTTCCAACAGCAAAAAAGGCGCGAAAGACGTCCGCTCCTGTTCGCGCTTTCCGTGCTCGGGCAGGATAGGGAATTGCTCCGGGAGACCCCTTCTGCTCACGGTTTCGTACCCCGCAGCTCACCCGGCAGGCATGGCAAAGGAACGGCAGGGGAGGGTGCGTTCTCGGCGCTCGTACCCAGGAACTCAGTGGGACCAAGGTGGGTCCCACAGTCGGCCCGGTGGAAGTGCCCGGTTCGTCTCTCGTTCTCGGCGGGGTGGAGGCTGTTCACCGCTGCACCAGCCGCCCTCGGCCCAACAGCTGCCCAGTGACGATGGTGGGGGTGTAGGCTCCGCTCACGCTGCCCCCACGCTGCAGTTCAAAGCGAAATAGAAGGTGGGGAGTGTCCAGTTATTGTCGCGCTCCCGCTTGGCAAGTTTCACAGATGAAGGGCTCGACGCTGGCCCGGTGGCAAAACCACCGACTCGCTGCTGCAGGACGGCGGGAGTGGAGGCTCGTCGTCACGTTGCTCCCGCCGACCTCGGACCAACGGCTGGACCCTGGACAAACTGCTGCGGCAAAAAAGGGCGCGAACACCGCCCATTTTTGCTCATCGATGCTTCTTCTCTTTGCTGCAGAACGGCGGGGGTGGAGGCTCGCCTTCGCGCTGTTATCCTGGAAAGCCTGCTGTAGCAACAAACCCAGCCCGTCTTTGTTCTTTGATGCTTCGGCCAAAGCTCCACCGTCCAGCAGTCGGTAAGTCGATTCTTCTTCTCCTTCTCTGTTCTTGCCAAGGGGGGGGAATTGTGCTTTCTTGGGCCGTTGGCCCCCCTTTTATCCCCCCTTTGGGTTTGCTGGCTTGCCCCCTGATTGGGGGGGAGCCTTCTTTGTTTACTTGGGCCAATCCTGCCCCCCCCCCCGGCCTAGCCGGTATTTTAATGAGGGAGCGGGGGCGGGCTCCCGCCGCCGGCCGGCGTTCTACCCGGGCCTCCATTGGGTCCGGCTCTGCCTTCCCAGCCCGGGTCCACACCCATGCATTGACACACATGCGCACACACACACATCCATTCACAACACTCACTCCCAAATATTCAAGCATGCATCAAACATTATAAAAACGAATCACACTTACCTGCGCAGCTCTGCCTTCGAGGTCCCAGACAGGATGGGCCTGCTGCCGTCTCTCATTGGCCCAGTCACAGAGCGGGATGGGGTCTATGAGAGTTGGTGACCCCACCCCACTCAGTGAAGAGGTGTCAGTGATTGGCACTCGGCCCTGGGCACTTCTAGGCTTAAACTTGTAGCGCCCAGGTCCGAAGGCAATCAGTGGCGCTCCTGCTTGTCCCGAGGGGGAGGGTCTTGAGGTGCTTTGACAGGCTGAAGAGGTCACGCCCACAGGAGCTGTGACATCTTCGGCCCCGCAAAGTTCAGCTCAGGCAGCGAGGAGCCTGCGTATTTAGTGCATGTCTGGCTCCTGGCTGCAGGACCTGAACAAGAAGAGTGTCTGTCAGGCTGACCTTTCCTCAGCCTGACAGACACTCTTTATGCGGTGTACAGGGTCGGGTTGCGACCAAAAATAGGCAACAAATCCAGATCGCGACCTTTCACTAAACATTGCCTCCGTTAGCATCAAGGGGCTCATTTTTGGAGAAACGTGTGGTAAGTTAAGCATTTTAAAGTTTGGCGGGTCAGTAGCATTGGTCAAGACTGGAAACACTTCAGCTCTAAAAACTGAATACTTATTGCAGTGTCAACGCCTTGTACCAGGTTGTGAGATACCTGCCCCCGATCGAGAATGCTCTTGACTCTGATTATTACATAAATCAGAAGTCTAGTACAAAGCCAAGGGGGTAGGAGTTAGGTCAGGATCGCCGGGAATAGAACCTACAATGACAAAGAAAAGAAAAGGCAGCTCTAGAATTCTTCCTCTTGACAATTCACTTCAAAGGGGTTTAGAGAATAAAACCAGTAATTTTCAGTGGTGCAATGGAGGCTCCTTGGCTAAGGCGGAGGAGCGTCGACCCACTGCTCTTAGGGCAGTGAAAAGGGGAAAAATAAAATGACAATAACTTCGTTATTATTATTTTTTTTTGCGGCTGCAGGGCTGGGTTGGGACGGGGCAGGTGGCTCAGGGAGGAGGAGTGGTTTGTGCACTTAACTATGCATGACTGCTCGGCTGGCCGTCTTGGCGAGGCTAAACAGTCATGCACACTGTGCATATTCCCCACCAGGCTGTAATGCACAGCCTGGCGGGGAATATGCACAAGCTCCCAGTCCCCATCTGAGCGCCAGTCAACGGTGCTCAGACCAATCACAATGCTGCACTGCAGCGTTGTGATTGGCTCAGGGGAGCCTGGGTGCCCGGGTGCTTCCTGCTTCTTCCGGACTGGAGTCAGGAAGAGAAGAGAAGTGGAGACAGAGGAGAGGCGGCGGAAAAGGTAAGTGTTAAAAATATATATATTTTTCAACCCCATCTCCCCTGCCCCGCACCCCCATTCCCTACCAGTCGTCACTGCAGTGGTGCCTCACCCTTGTTTCTGCACCCTTTCTTATTATACTAGTAGTGAAAAATAGACAATTATTCACTACTAGTAAATAAAAAAAATGACCACCCTTGCTGCAGCCTGAGGCAGTACATCTGTGCTGAAGGCTGGTGCAGACAGACAGAGACAGCTGCACCAAGCATCTGAGATTGACCAGGGCTGGCAAAGACCCACTCCTGGGTTCAAGGTCCGGCCATGCCCAGGGCCACCTAATTGGTGATGCTCTGCAGCATCATTGGTACAGGTAGGCTTAATTTTAATCCCTGTAAAATGCTTGCACATAAGATGTAATTTGTGACATATGGGACACCTGTGGTACAATGCTGGTCCTGGCATACTAGAAATTATTCTTGGCATAAAGGACACCTGTGGCAAAATGCTGATGCTAATGAACTGGTGATAATTCTGGACATTAGGGATGACAACCATGAAATATGGGGCTGGGGAAGCAACAACCATGACAATGGGCCTGATTTAGATCTTGGTGGACGAGTTACTCCGTCACAACGGTGACGAGTATCCCGTCCATCGAAATATAGATCCTATAGGATATAATGGGATTTAGATTTCGGCATACGGGAAAATCATCACCGTTGTGATGGAGTAACCTGTCCGAGATCTAAATCAGGCCCAATATGCTGGCCTTGACAAACTGGTCGAAAGTTTGACATATGGGTCCCCCATCGTGTAATGATGAAGTCAACAGCAAAATTCTGGCACTGGCTTATTATTTGTAATTCTTGGCATAAGAGAGTGACTCATGACTAAGGGAAGTATACGTTATAAAATGCTGACCCTGACATAGAAATCATTTTTGATGCGTGGGCCCTGGTATATGGATGCAGTCAAGGCAACATTCTGCTAGGAGCATACTGAATGTAAGGCTTGGCATTAAAAGGCACCCATGGCACATAGGAGGCCTCCATGACAAAATTCTTACCCTGTCACAATGAAGGTAATTATTGAGATATGGAGGCAACCACTGCATATTTTGCATAAAATAGGGTCAACTCCTGGAAAGCATCTGGATTCAGGTACTTGGCACACCATTAAAGTACTTCAGGAGTTAATGAGTGCTTTTCAAGAACCTAGGGGTTTTGAGCAAATGTATGTGAAAATTGTGCTTTCGAATACACAATTTGACCCATTTGTTTCAAAAACACTCCTAAAAGTTGGGCACGCTCGCTTTGCTCGCTCACTGGTAGTCAGCACAAGTAGAATGCCTCACCACTTTCAAAAATCACCAGGAGCCACTGCGTATTTTACACATTCTAATGTTGCCTATATGTGAGTTACAATTGGAAATAAACAAGGATCATTGTAGTTCTTTGATTACAAGATACTCAATGTCTGTAAGCAAGAGTCTAAACATCAGTCATTAAAATGTATTTTGAAAAGGTTGTATGATAATACAATGCATTGAAACACAACGCAGGACTTCACCACTAATTTTTCACCCTGCATTGTTTTTATCACTCATATACTTTTTCACGCATGCCTTCAACACAAAATTGATAGTCCATTTAAGGTAAGTATTAATAAGGTAAGATTATATGTATACATACATGTCTCGGTGCAGATTTTGATAGAGTGCCGCGAGAGAGACTATGGAAGGTCCTTGAAGAGATGGGTTTGCGACCCCTTTGCTGGTTATTATTGTGAGGCTTTATGCTGACACTTTTGCCCAGGTGAGGTGGGGGAGGGATGGGGCCCTGACAGACCATATCTATAACGATCGTGGGGTCCGCCAGGGTTGTGTTTTGGCCCCCACCCGTTTTTCGTTATACCTAAATGGGGTAATCGGCTTTTTAGATCAAGATGGGGGTGATGCCCCTAAGATAGGTGGGCAGAGGGTTCCTGCACTTCTTTTTGCGGACGATACCTTGTTAATTTCCAAATCGCAGCAGGGTTTGCAACAGCTCCTGAACTCTTTCCAATTGTTCTGTGTGGATCGAGGCTTGGAGCTTAATAGCTCCAAGGCTAAGTGTATGATTTTTAGTAGACAGATGTCGACTTCTTGTAAGAGGAGGATGCTAGTGGGTGACACAATTTTAGATGTGGTACCGAGGTTTGAGTACTTGGGAATTTAATTGACCAAGAACCTAAGCTGGGCACGACAGGTGGAAAAAGCCCACGTATCCTTAATTCAACACACAACACATAAAGGAAAAATCCACAGGAAAACAATATCAAGAAGGGTGGGTCCAGCATTGGACATTTATAATGTGAAGGCCCTAGGGGCGGTTCTTTATGGAGCTGAGCTGTGGGGTTACACCCACACTAAAGGCCTATCCATAGTGGAGCAACGGTTTTTACGAACCTTATTGAATCTGCCGGCTAGTACACAACTGTCCCCTCTCTATTTAGACCTGGACCAAAAGAAAATTGCAGATAAGATTGAATGTAGAATGCTGACCTTTTGGCACAGGTTATGGGCAATTCCTGCCCTTAAGTCTTACAGTGAGGGTGTCAAAGACCTTTCGGTCTCTGAGTACGCACGGAAAGTACCCTGGCTCTGTGCAATGAAGGATTTGCTTAACAGATTGAATATGGAGGAGTATTGGACAAACCCTAAAAGCATGTGAATAATTGGTAAGGCCTGTATAAAAGGACTTGTTTGGGAATATGTGGCGGTTAACAATATTAGGATGTGTACGGGTTCCCTATCCGTGTCTGTTTTTGACCGGAAACCGTTAGCCGCCTATGAAGGTACTATTGATGAAATTGCTCCTCCACTGGTTAGGAAACTATATTTGCAATTTAGGTATGATACCTTACCCATAAGGCCATTTACCAGTCGATGGCAACAGAAAAAGGGACAAAAAGATGATATGTGTCCGGGCTGTGATGAGTGTTGTGAAACACCCATTCATGTTTTGTTTTTCTGTCCCTTATATAAACAAATATGGGCAAAATGGATTGTTCCCTTGTGTAAAATTCTGGGTTGTAGGGTGCACAGGGAGGAGTTTAGAATATTACAGAATGATACTAGCCAGATAGTAGTCTGCTGTGTGGCCATGTATCTTAGGGCCTTTTGGATTAAGCGTGTAAAACTTTTACAGTCTGCTACGGTTTTTACATGAGAATGGTTTTAATGTGGGATGCACTGAGTTTTGACATTTTGTCATTTAAAGATGAATATACATTTTGTGATGTTGATATTTTATATTTTTTTTAGCAGTGATTGTGTAATGGGTACTAGTGACCCTTTTAACCAATATGCTACTTATCGTCATTTTTAAAAGTGTATCTTTATGTGTCTGTCTACTGCGTAATTGTTTGTTTATACTTTTATGATCGTTATTGATCGAAATAAAGTAACCCCGGGCGGAAACCTCCGCTCCGCCCGCGGAGTGTGCGGAGATTTGCCTTCTCTGGGTTCCGCGGAGAACGCGGAGAAGGCAAATCATCGCACACTCCGCAGCGGAGCGGAGTTGGCCAGCCCCCGCCTCCACCACCACTATTAACAAGTAAGTAAACATTATTTAAAAATACATTTAAAACCACTTACCTCTGTACTGCGGCGTCCCTGGGCTGCAGTTCTCCTCTTCCTCGCCCTATCGGTAATCATTGTGAAAACTGCGCATGTGCGCGCGCCCGCGCATGTGCATTTCTCACAAGGAATGCGCAGCCGCGCGCGCATGCGCAGTTTTCACCAGGATTACCAAGATGTGGAGAGGAAAAAATTGGACCACGTAATCATGTTTAAATGCTTAAAATTTTAAAAATATAAAATGTATTGAGATGGGAAATTTCACGTAAATGTGATGTGATTTTACTTGAATTCTCAAATAAGAAGGGGCACTGGCGAGATGTATTTACACAGTGTTAAAATGGCGGTGTCATTCGTCTTCGCATTTGTGACTGTGATTATAGTCCTTTCTTTGTGTTGCCCACCTTAGAGTGCATTGTACATATAAAAAATGGTGGCCGAGGCGCGTCCGACAAACATCGATAAAGGCGTCAGCCGAAACACGTCTGTTTGGCCGGAGTCCGTGCTAATAAACTACGGAAACTCACCCCGAGAGTGCTGTGTTTCATTGTTGGGTACGATTACCCTGGAAACTTGGGAGCTGGAATATGCATGCGGGAGCACCTGTAGCACCCGCCCGTGAGTGCACCGCTTGGGTGACCTTGGAGCTGCAATATATATATATATATATATATATAAATATATATATATATATATATATATATATATATATATATATATATATATATATATATATATATATATATATATATATTATCTACTGGCGGTTGCCAGTAGATAGTTATAGTTAGGACCTATTTTCCATAGGAAATCCGCAACATTCTATTTGAAATAACTTTGGCGCCGGTTGACGAATCTTTGTGAAATTTTCAAAACTCGTGGGGCGCTCCGGTCTGCTCCTATCCTGAAAGTCTCGGGGTGATTCATCAAGTGGGGGCCGAGAAAAAAGGGGGGTCCTAAAACGTGTTTTCCCCATGCAATTTTCCATAGGAACCTTTCATCACAGCTACAGCCCGAACTGCTGAACGGAATTACACCAAATTTGGCAAAAAGGTAGCCCTTGGTTCAGAGTCGTGCCTTTTGGTTAAATGGTGTAAATCCGTTCAGTAGTTCCTGAGAAATTTGAAAAAGAAAACACATATATATCTGGGCGGAGCCTAACCACACATGTCATCGTGAGATCTGATTGGCTGTCAGCACTTCATCCTGGAATTGCTGGCAGCCATCTTGGGACCAATATAAATGATAGTACCCCATTGAAATGCATTGTAGTGAATCGAAGATTTTGAGGGTTACCAAAAGGAGAACTATAAAGGGTGATAACAGACTTTAGTTACATTAGAATTCATTTGTTGATGGTACCATACTAATTTCAGGAATTGTGGTGTGTTCTAAGGTGATTTTACCCTGTGAAAAACCTTCTGCTGGGATATCATGAGTCATGTTTGAGAGAAAACTATTTTCACATGCTTGTCCCATACAGTTTTGGAAGGTGCTCCAGAAGCTAAAATGAGAGCATATTTTCTGTAAATTCACATTATCTTTCTCAGTCATGTGAGAATGAAGTCTGACATTCTCAGTAAAACATGTACATCCAACAAGGGCAGAGACTGTCAGTTGATTCCTTTGTGTTCTACTGCAGCTTCCCAGAGTGTTCTAAAGAACAACTAGAGTGCTAACAGCCTTACTTATGACAAAAGTATGGCACACCTGAAGCCATCTTGATTGGAATAAACTGGTAACACTTAAAACATTTAATTTAAAAAGGAACAAAATGATGGGGTTCATTTTGTCATAGAAATTATGGTTAGTGCTGTAGAAAGAAAAATTAGGACATGTTTCAAGTGTGATCTCAAATATCTTCCTGTTATATTTCAACAGGAGCAGCCTGTCAGTTGATGCCTTTGTGTTCTACTGCAGCTTCCCAGAGTGTTCTAAAGAACAACTAGAGCGCTAACAGTCTTACTTATGACAAAATTATGGCACACCTGAAGCCATCTTGATTGGAATAAACTGGTAACTCTTAAAACATTTAATTTAAAAAGGAACAAAATGAGGGGGTTCATTTTGTCATAGAAATTATGGTTAGTGCTGTAGAAAGAAAAATTAGGACATGTTTTAAGTGAGATCTCAAATATCTTCCTGTTATATTTCAACAGGAGCAGCCTGTCAGTTGATGCCTTTGTGTTCTACTGCAGCTTCCCAGAGTGTTCTAAAGAACAACTAGAGTGCTAACAGTCTTACTTATGACAAAAGTATGGCACACCTGAAGCCATCTTGATTGGAATAAACTGGTAACACTTAAAACATTTAATTTAAAAAGGAACAAAATGAGGGGGTTCATTTTGCCATAGAAATTATGGTTAGTGCTGCAGAAAGAAAATTTAGGGCATGTTTTAAGTGAGATCTCAAATCCTCTTCTATTTCATTAGAAAATTCTGACATGCAGACTGAAACAATCACTTTCAATACCAGCAGTAGACTTCCAGTTAACTCCCTGGTGAGCAGTAGCTTTACTACAGTGATCTAATGAACAACTAGAGTGCTAACATTCTGAATTTATGGCAAATGTGTGACACATCTGAATGCCTTCTTGATGGAATCAAAGTAAAAACTGAAAGCATTTCCTACTGAGGAGACTGCAGTAAATGACGAAATTAGGAAACTTCATAACAAATAAGTCTCCCAAGATGGCCACCAGAGAAAAAAAGAGCCCAAATGTAGCACAAATATCACCCAGATGTAGCCCACATATAGCCCAATGACAGAAGTGTGCAAAACACTTTTATTTTTAGTTTTTCTGCAGTTTTATATAGTGCAAACTGGTCAGGTATTGGAGCGTTACATCTTACTTGGACCCCTTATTGCGTATTTTGCACGAAGTACATGAGATTGATCTTGCGAAACATTGAACTTTACGATTCTGTTAACCTGAAGTTGCTCTGAACCGGGCTTTGTAACACCCGCTTTTACCTACTGGTTTTAATTAATTCTCACTGTATTGTATTAGGAAAGAGGATTTACTGTTTTTATGTACACTTTTATGATCTATGTTTCTAAATCAGATCAAATAAAGTTTAATGAATTCTATGGCAGGACGGAGGCGAGGATTATGCATATCTTTCCTCACTTTATTTGCATAGCAGTTCAAAGAAAACATAACACAACAATCATTAAACAAAAGACTACACAACCCATGAACCATTAGGGGGTAGTCTCCAAGGCAACTATAGTCCAATCATATCACAGTCCATCGTATATAATATCGTGACGTCCCTTCCGCTTCCTCTTTCTTTCACTGCTCGTCAGTTAAGTGCATTCCTTACATTCTTGGCTTAATCTGACGTTGTTGCTGTTTGTATAGCGGTTTCTTGTGCACGTTATTAGCATTATTGCCTTGGTATTGTTTCATATTCCCTGCGCAGCAGGCTCTTGCCCGAGCGCGTTCTCCCCTCGCAGTTTCTCCCGCTGTGTGCTCTGCGCGCGGTGAGATCCTGTCAGGCGTGTCTGGTCCGAGCGAGGCAGCTCCGCCGAGCGCTCCCGCTGGTCTTTACGCGCGTTTGGGAATCCGGTCACTCCTTTAGTGTCCGCTGATTCCCGACCAACCCTCGCCTAATTTTGATCACCGCTACGCGGTGATTTCCCCACACGGCCACGTTAGTGACCAGCGCCACCTGGTGGTGGTAATTGGTATTGCGCCTCAGTCTATTCTTATAACAGCTTCGGGAAAGCCCAGCTGTTGGAGCACCGGCGAGGGGGCTGTCTTAAGGATTTTAAGGGCATTTGTTCTGTGCTCACACCCTCTGCTATCATGTCTTCTCCAGAAGACCATTTTTACTCCTCCTACCAGGAAGTGGAGGAGGAATGGCCTCCCAACTTCTCCCTCCAGCAGTGGACCAAGCCCTCTCTCTGGCTATTTCTAGGGCGCTGGCTCCTCTTAGGGATCAGGTTGATAAGCTGGCGAAAAGCATCCCTGGGGTGTTCAGTGACCCAGATCTGGTGGTGGCGGGTCCAAGTAGCTCCCAGATGGGGAATAAAAGGGCCGTTAAGCATAACGCGGGCACTTGGAAGGATTTGATAAACTTACGGAGACCTTCCTCAAGAGTGCGCAAACGCTAAAACATGCACTCTGCCGGGAGGAGGAGGGGCCCGGAGAAAATTGCGACACTGTCACCACTATTGTAGACCCCGACGGCGGGTTTCCTTAGAGGGAGAGGGTGTATCGGAGGACGATTTCTCCTCCGATGAGGATAAGGACTCGGGCGTCCCTGGCGTCCAGAGTCCCACTCCTCTCAGTCCCCGGTTGGGGACGGGGTCCACTCGGACATGTTCGAGCCTACCCAAATTTACCATCCTAGGTCGGCAGAGTGGACACCTGACGCCAAAGTGGCAGAGTATGTGGTGGGGAAAATCCATCAACCCCTTGAAAGGGAGGTCAGGAATAGGATGAGGGAGAATGCCCCAGGCCCTCACTGAAGGGGAAGGTGGCACACACGCCTGAAATTGATGAGAAACTATGTACCTTTTTCTCCAAGTATATGAGGGATCCCAAGAAAGGAATTGATAGGTCTTGGACGTGGTAGGGCCCTTGACCCAAATTATTCAATTGACGGAGCTGTTCCAAAGAGTCAGGATCCCTTTGTCCACGGATATTGTGGCTGGTTGGGCGCACTACCCTAAACCCTAAAACACTACCCCCTCCACTACCCAAACACCACTGCACTACCCTAAACCCTAAAACACTACCCCCAGCACGACACCCTACACTACCCAAACATAACTGCACTACCCTAAACCCTAAAACACTACCACCAGCACGACTCCCTACACTACCCAAACACCACTGCACTACCCTAAACCCTAAAACACTACCCCCAGCACGACTCCCTACACTACCCAAACACCACTGCACTACACTAAACCCTAAATATACCCCCAGCATGACCTCCCACACTACACAAACACCACTGCACTACCCTAAACCCTAAAACACTACCCCCAGCACGACCCCCTACACTACCCAAACACCACTGCACTACCCTAAACCCTAAAACACTAACCCCAGCATGACCCCCTACACTACCCAAACACCACTGCACTACCCTATACCCTAAAACACGACCCCCTACACTACACAAACACGACTGCACTACCCTAAACCCTAAAACACTACCCACAGCATGACCCCCTTCACTACACAAACACCACTGCACTGCCCTAAACCCTAAAACACTACCCCAGCACTACCCAAACACCACTGCACTAACATAAACCCTAAAACACTACCCCCAGCACAACCCCTACACTACCCAAACACCACTGCACTACCCTAAACCCTAAAACACTACCCCCAGCACGACTCCCTCCACTACCCAAACACCACTGCACTACCCTAAACCCTAAATCTACCCCAGCACGACCCCCTACACTACCCAAACACCACTGCACTACCCTAAACCATAAAACACTACCCCCAGCATGACCCCCTACACTACACAAACACCACTGCACTACCCTAAACCCTAAAACACTACCACCAGCATGACCCCCTACACTACTCAAACACCACTGCACTACCCTAAACCCTAAAACACTACCCCAGCACGACCCCCTACACTACCCATACACCACTGCACTACCCTAAACCCTAAAACACTACCCCCAGCCTGACCCCCTACACTACTGCACTACCCTAAACCCTAAAACACTACCCCCAGCACGACCCCTACACTACTCAAACACCACTGCACTACCCTAAACCCTAAAACACTACCCCCAGCACGACCCCCTACACCACCCAAACACCACTGCACTACCTTAATCCCTAGAAAAGAAACCCTCACCCCATGCCCAATCCCCCTTACCTCTCACTCCTCATGGTTCCTCTCTCCTTGTGTTTCCTGCTTCACGTCATCTCTGAGGGGCGGTGCATGTCGTTGTGAGGAAACGGAACAGCCTCTGTTTCCTTACAACGACATGGATCGTCTACATGTTTTTAGAACGCATGGTCATTTACCATACATACCTTTACAACAAAATTCGTTGTAAAGGCATGCGTGGTAAATGACCATGCATTCTAAAACAATGCGTAGTAATGACTTTGTGATGTACAACGCATGCGTGGTAATGCATGCGTTGTAATGGTATCGCAAAGTAAAAAAGTCGTTGTAACGGCTGTTTACCGATCGAAGCTGGCCCCTGTTCTTCAGTGAGACGTTTATTTGATTAATTAGGAGGAAGGAATGTGGTTTTTTTACCAAAAAGTGCATTCCCGGCTGTTGTATTGTGAAAGTGTCCACGTGGTCTGGTTTCACTTCCGGTGAGAGAGTGGAAGAGTCTGTTTGGATCTAAAGGAGTTCTGCTGTTGGACGGGGCCGGCGCGACATGTCATCAGAAAACATAGCTAATGGAAAGCGTCCTCCTGAAGTGTGGAGCACTGCCATGAGAGGTCAACGAGTGTGCGTCCCACCGCAGTATGACCGTACCGCGTGACCCATGTGCCGCCTCCAGGGTACGGGAGGCAGAAGCGGCATCGCAGGTCCTCTTGAAGACCGTTGTAGCACTAATTCTACATTTTGGTACTAGGGCATTTTAACTTCGTTGTTCCTGCCAGATACAAAGAGAAGATCCTGTGTTATTCAGTGCCCTCGTTACCTTTTTTGTGGGTTGTGGTGCTTGTCACTTCGCTGCCCCGCCGGTGCACACGACTGGGCACCCCACCTCGTGTGCCATCTGCAGGGCCTCTGCCCTCGGATCACTGGTTTCGGTTTCTGGAGTGGCAACATAAACAGTTGCTCCCAAAGGACTAGCCTGAACACTTAGGTGAATATCCCCTGCACCAGCATTCCACGGAAATTCTTTCCTAGCTCTCCCACGTCAACGAGCACGGCACCGCTCGCGACACCGTATGACGTCATCGGAGCCATAAGAGGACCTCGTCGGCGTGCTGACGTCAGTTCCACCCATTTTTTCCGTGCCACCGACGCAAACAGGGGACCGAGACATTTTCACATGTATACATAGTATAATAAATATATATATATTCACTGAAAAACCATAGGTTTCAGGCACGTTATAGTTAGAAATTAGCATTTAAAAACCTTAGAAATTCACTGAAAAAACCATCGGTTTCAGGCACGTTATAGTTAGAAATTAGCATTTAAAAACTTTAGAAATTCACTGAAAAACCATAGGTTTCAGGGGCGTTATAGTTAGTTGGACATTTCACTCGTACACAACCATAGAAATTCCCCGTTATAGTTAGTTCAGCTAACTATAACTCGCACGCCCGCAATGCACTGCTGATGACGTCACATATTACATCACTCATGACATGGTCAGTGACATCACTCATGACATCACTGATGACATCTCAAATGACATCACTGATGACATCATCCAGTGAATGTGTGTTTTTCTGAACATTAAATATGTTTTTATATATGTATATCTCAAGGTCGATGGAAGAATAAATGGGTATATAAGTGTCTAAATGGATGATTTGTTTTTGTAAAATTGATTGTATAACTGACTAAGTGTATCTTAGTGAATACATGGGTTAGTGAGTAATGTTTAAATATGAAAATATCTGTATCAGTCTCTCACTTTGTGTATAAGTGGCTGCATGGGTTGGTGAGTAGCTACATGAGTGTCTATATGGGTTATTAGTTGGTTTTTTGAGTATCAGTATGAGTGTCTGAGTGTCTGTATGGTTCGGTGGGGGTATTACTTAGTGCATAGATGCATGAATGAGTGACTCACTGTTTGTATGTGTTGAAGACAGCATGTGTGCAGGACTGTATAGGTGTATGTGTATGGGTGTGTTAGTGAGTGAATGACTGTCTCAATAGTGTCTTTATGAGTAACTACATATGTTTTAAACTAGTATATGTGAGTATTGGTGTATATAAGTGAGTATATGTGAGAGTGAGAGATTGGAAGAGTTCCTGTACAAATAAGTAGGTGTTTCTATAAGTGATTGTTTAAGAGAGTAAGTATGTGTAAGTTTCTGTAGAAGTAAGTGTGGTAGTATATGTATAACTGTATATGCAAGTAAATGGATGTTTGATACTTTGTTTTCATGTGTGACTAATTGTGTGAGTAACTCTATGGATGAGTGGCGGTGTGTAACAGGATGTATAGGTGTATGAGTACATATGATGAGTGAGTACATGTATGAGTGACTGCATAGGGACTGTTGGTGAATGAGTGGATGTGTGTGTAGATCTTGGAATTACTGAATAGGTGTGTTGTAACTGGTATTGGTATGTCCATTGTTTTGAAAATGTTAGTTGGTATTTTTGAGTGTGTGTATCAAAGGTTATATTAGGGTGAGAGGAGGTCTGCCACTCTATCACAAGGATGATGTCATCAGTGATGTCATCAGTGATGTCATTTGAGATGTCATCAGTGATGTCATGAGTGATGTCACTGACCATGTCATGAGTGATGAAATATGTGACGTCATCAGCAGTGCATTGCGAGCGCAGCGAGTTATAGTTAGCTGAACTAACTATAACGGGGGAATTTCTATGGTTTTCTACGAGTGAAATGTCATACTAACTATAACGCCCCTGAAACCTATGGTTTTTTCAGTGAATATATATATATATATATATATAATATATAATATGTATATATTACCTACTATCACTTCATGTGATCAAGGCTTCTTGAAAGCGGAGGTGTTGGGCATCTTGAAATAAAAGAAACTTTGCACTTATACCTGGGTCTGCATTCGTCTGTTCCAGCCACACATGGAGTTCAACAGCGAAGTCCTCAGCATATATATATATATATATATATATATATATATATATATATATATATATATATATATATATATATATATATGTAAGTTGCTCGTTATTTACAAATCCTCTCCGTAGGGATATAAACGAGAGCAGACCCAAATTCTGTGCAGATTTAATTTATTACACCAAAGAGACTGTCCGCCATGACGCGTTTCGGCAGATCCCTGCCTTGATATGTATATATTACCTACTGGCGAGTTTGGACCTAGTTTTCATTGGAAAAGCGTTTTTTGATTTGCCAATATCTTTGGCGCCTTTTGACGAATCTTCACGAAATTTTCAAAACTGATGGGGCGCTCCGGTCAGCCTCTGTCTTGAAAGTTTCGGGGTGATTCGTCAAGCGGGGGCCGAGAAAAAAGGGGGGTCCCAAACGCGTTTTCCCCATTTTAATTTCCATAGGAACTTTAGACACGGCTACAGCCCGAACTGCTGAACAGAATTACACCAAATTTGGCAAACAGGTAGCTCTTGGTTCAGAAAGCGCCCTTTTTTTAAAAAATGGTGTAAATCCGTTCAGTAGTTCCTGAGAAATTCAAAAAATATCGATCTCTGAGCACCGAGGAGGATTTCCGAACTCTCCCGGGCACAAGCTTCACTCTGATTGGCTGTCAACACTCTAAACCAGGAAATGTTGGCAGCCATCTTGTGACTCAGTAACCGAGTCACAAGAAAAAGGTAAAACAAAGATAAAAAACAAGAAAAGGGGGCAGGGTAGAAACACCCTGACCCTCTAGGCCTGCTCAGGGGGTCCCACAAGGACCCCAAGGCCCAAAAAAAGCATTAAAAAAATTAAAACATCGGCAGAATTCGCGCTGGGTGCGTGAATCCTGCCGAGAAAATAGAAAAAAAAACAAAGCGCGGCCTCCCGCGCTTTGTTATCTGTATGCCCCCAAGTGGGCCAGGTCCCGGGGGCAATGCCAAAATTATATAGCGGGGGCCAGCAAGGGCCCCCGCAGCCCCAGGGACCACCACCTCCCGGGGGCTTATTTAAGAAGATGTGGGGGGCCTCCCAGGCCCCACCAAGCCCTGGGGACCGCCACCTCCCCAGGGCATTATTTAATTATGCGCAGGGGGGCACGTGACCCCCCCACTGCCCCGGGGACCGCCACCTCCCCGGGGCTTTATTTTGTGGGTGGGGGGGCCTCATGGACCCCCCCGAACCCCGTGTACCACCACCTCTCCGGGGCTTTCGTCAATTATTTGCGGGGGCCCTCATGGCCCCCCCCAAACCCCGGGGAACACCACCTCCCCGGGGCTGTTGAAATGATGGGAGGGGGGGCCACGCGGCCCCCCTCCAGGAGCCCTTGATGGCCCTGGGGACCGCCACCCCCCCAGGGCCGGCTCCTGCAATGTCCTGGGGTGCCCACCCCAGGGACATTGCCGTTTGCTATGGCAGGGCGGGAGCATGGCTGCGGCCCTGCCATAGCAAGCTCTGCTTGCTTCGTTGAAGCGAGAGCAGGAAACCTGCTCTCGCTTCAACAAAGCAAAGCAGATTGCTTTTGGGCAAGGGGAGCTGCATGTCAGCAGCTCCCCTTGCCCAAGAGCAATGCCGGCTCCCGCAGGAGGTGGGGAGCCGGCAGGGACCATGGAGGCATTGGGGCTCCCCCCACAGTCCCCAACTTTAGGGCCGGCCCGGGGGGGATGGGTTTCCCGGGGCCAGAAGTGGCCCGGGTGGGGGGCCACGCGGCCCCCTCCCTTTATTTAAAAAAAATAAATGGGCAGGCCCCGGGGATAGGGTCCCGGGGCCGAAATCGGCCTGGGGAGGGGGGCCGCGTGGCCCCCCTCCTTAAAACATATATAAAATGGCCAAGCCCCAGGGGATGGGGTCCCAGGGGCCAATAGTGGCCCAGGGAAAGGGCACCACGCGGCCCCCCTTCCCTATAAATATTTTTTTTAAAAAGAGGCCATGCCCCGGGGGATGGGGTCCCCCGGCCAAAAGTGGCCCTGGGAAGGGGGGCCACGCGGCCCCCCTTCCCTATATGAATATACAAAAAAGGAGGCCATGCCCCGGGGGATGGGGTCCCCCGGGGCCGAAATCGGCAAAAAAAAGGCAGCATTACGCCGGAGGCCCCGCCCCTTTCTTGCACCACTCTGCAAACGCGCCCCATGGGGTGTTCTAAGTTTGGGAATTAAGTCCCCTTGAATACTGAGGGTCCCTGGGGGCCAACTAGCCCACCAGGTACCTCCAGTAAGCGCCACACAGCTGGATTGCAGAGAGGTGGTCCGAGGCCACACCCCTTTTTACACCACTCTGCAAACGCTCCTCTTGGCGCACTGCTGGTGGGGTGATGAGGTCCTCTTGTGTCCTGAGGACCTCAGGACACAAGTGGACTTCATCCCCTGAGCAGCAGTGCGCCAGGAGCCACGTTTGCAGAGTGGTGTAAAAAGGTGGCGTGGCGTCTGACCACTCTCAGCAATCCAGGTGTGTGGTGCTTACTGGAGGTACCTGGTGGGCTAGTTGGCCCCCAGGGACCCTCAGGAATGAAGGGGACTTAAAACCCCCACTTAGAACGCGCCAGGAGGCACGTTTGCAGAGTGGTGGGGAAAGGGGGCATGGCCTTTGTCCACCTCTCAGCAATCCCACTGTGTGGGGCTTACTGGAGGTGTCCTTGGGGGCCAACTACCCCTCTTTTTACCTCCAGTAAGTCCCACACAGTGGGATTGCTAAGACGTCTTCTGAGGCCATGCCCCCCTTTCTCCACCACTCTGCAAACGTGCCTCCTGGCAGACTACGGGATGGGGGATGAAGTCCAATTCACTCCTGAGGGACTTTGGGGGCCAAGAAGCCCTCCTGGTACCTCCTGTAAGTCCTATGCAGCAGAATTCCTGAGCGCTGGCCGGAGACCTAGTACCCTTTCTCCACCACTCTGCAAACGCGACTACTAGTTAAAGAAGTGTTTGCAATGTTATAGGTTTCACATTTGCGAGAATTAGAGCTATTGGCGTTGTAAATGCAAAAGGTTTTTACTAATGTTTTTTGGAGTGGAGTGATGTACGTTGTGTGTAGTGGAATTATGTGGTATGTTGTGCAGTGAAATTATGTGGGTAGAAAGTATGTGGTATTTAGTGTATAGGAATTATGTAGAGTGGGATTATGTGTTATGGAGAGTAATTATGTGGTATGGTAGTCTGTGTTGTGGAGTGGTAACCTCAGGTTTAGTCTTCCTCGTTTCCATAGAAGCTCAACTATGAACTCAGTGAGACAAAAAAAAGAAGGGATCACTGAGGAGCGCTTGTGGACCTAGTCAGAGGTATGAGCAGGGCCACTGGAATTATGTGACTGTTTAACTACACCGACTTTCGCACAATTATACATTTTCTGCATTAGCCACATAATTCATCATCTGCTCCCTAATCTGTAGATTTGAACAAAAAAAGCCTTGTTTCTAGCTCAAACGGCTCAAACGTTACCAAAAATGCAGCGACAAGTGTTACAGCTTGGTGGAAGGCACTTTGCAAACCTAGAATGTTCACCTGTTACTTATTGCTAAATGTGGGTGTTAAATTGGTACTAATGGTGTGCAAGCCACTCTTGCTTCCTTCTGCGCCTCTCTTGCCTCTTTCTGGATTTCTGTTGCTTCTTTCTGCGCCTCTCTTGCCTCTTTCTGGATATCTATTGCTTCTTTCTGCACATTTCTTTCTTTTTCTGCACTTCTCTTGCCTCTTTCTGCAAATCTCTTCTACTTTCTGCACCTCTCTTCCCTCTTTCTGTACCCCTCTTGCCTCTTTCTGCACCTCTTTTCCTTCTTTCTGCACTTCTTTTGTTTCTTTCTGCACCTGTCTTGCTTCTTTCTGCACCCCTCTTGCCTCTCTCTCTCCACCCCTCTTCCCTCTTTCTGCACTTCTGTTGCTTCTTTCTGCACTTATCTTGCTTCTTTCTGCACCTCACTTGCCTCTTTCTGCACCTCTATTGCATCTTTCTGCAGTTCTCTTGCCTCCTTATGCACTTCACTTGCCTCTTTCTGTAACTCTCTTGCCTCTTTCTGCACCTATCTTGCCTCTTTCTGCACCTCACTTGCTTCTTTCTGCACCTCTTTGGCCTGTTTTGGCACCCCTCTTCCCTCTTTGTGCAATTCTCTTGCCTCTTTCTACACCTCTCTTCCCTCTTTCTGCACCTTTCTTGCTTCTTTCTGCAGTTCTCTTCCTCTTTCTGCACCACTCCTGCCTCTTTCTGTACCCCTCTTGCCTCTTTGTGCACCTCTCCTACCCCTTTCTGCACCCCTCTTGCCTATTTTTCCACCTCTGTTGGTTCTTTCTGCACGTCTTTGGCTTCGTTCTGCACCCCTCTTGCCTCTTGCATCTTTCTGTACCCCTCTTGCCTCTTTCTTCACCTCTGTTGGTTCTTTCTGCACTGCTCTGGCTTCTTCCTGCACCTCTGTTCCAAATTTCTGCATCCCTCTTGCCTTTTTCAGCACCCCTCTTCCCTCTTTCTGCACCTCTCTTGCCTCAGTCTGCCCACCTGTTCCCTCTTTCTGCACCCCTTTTGCCTGTTTCTGCAACTCTCGTGCCTCTTTCTGCAGTTCTCTTGCTTCCTTGTGCACCTCACTTGCCTCTTTTTGCACTTCTATTGCCTCTTTCTGCACCCCTGTTGCTTCATTCTGTACTTTCCATGCTTCTTTCTGCACCTGTCTTGCTTCTTTCTGCACCCCTGTTGTCTCTTTCTACACTTGTCTTCCCTCTTTCTGTACCTTTCTTGCCTGTTTCTGCATCTCACTTGCCTCTTTCTGCACTTTTCTTGCTTCTTTCTACACCTCTGTTGCTTCTTTCAGCAATTCTCTTGCCTCTTTCTGCACCTCTCTTGCCTCTTTCTGCACCTCCCTTGCTTATTTGGGCACTTCTCTTGCCTCTTTCTGCGCCCCTGTTGCTTTATTCTGCACTTTCCATGCTTCTTTCTGCATCTTTCTGCACCTCTGATGTCTCTTTATGTACCTCTTTTGCCTGTTTCTGCAACTTTTTGCCTCTTTCTGCAGTTCTCTTGCCTCCTTCTGCACCTCTGTTGCTTCTTTCTGCACTTCTCTTGCCTCTTTCTGCACCCCTGTTGCTTCAATCTACACTTTCCATGCTTCTTTCTGCATCTGTCTTGCTTCTTTCTGCACCCCTGTTGTCTCTTTCTGCAGTCGTCTTCCCTCTTTCTGTTCCTTTCTTGCCTGTTTCTGCATCTCACTTGTCTCTTTCTGCACTTTTCTTGCTTTTTTCTATACCTCTGTTCCAAATTTCTGCATTCCTCTTGCCTTTTTCTACACCCTTCTTCCCTCTTTTTGTACCGCTCTTGCCTCGGTCTGCCCACCTGTTCCCTCTTTATGTACCCCTTTTGCCTGTTTCTGCAACTCTCTTGCCTCTTTGTGCAGTTCTCTTGCCTCCTGTACCTCACTTGCCTCTTTTTGCACCTCTGTTGGTTCTTTTGCACTGCTCTTGCTTCTTTCTGCACCTCTCTTGCAAATCTCTGCACCCCTTTTGCCTATTTCTGCAACTCTCTTGCCTATTTCTGCACCTCTCTTGCCTCTTTCTGCACCTCCCTTGCTTATTTCTGCACTTCTCTTGCCTCTTTCTGCACCCCTGTTGCTTCCTTCTGCACTTTCCATGCTGCTTTCTGCACCTGCCTTGCTTCTTTCTGCACCTCTGTTGTATCTTTATGTACCTCTTTTGCCTGTTTCTGCAACTCTTTTGCATCTTTCTGCAGTTCTCTTGCCTCCTTCTGCACCTCTGTTGCTTCTTTCTGCACTTCTCTTGCCTCTTTCTGCACCCCTGTTGCTTCATTCTGCACTTTCCATGCTTCTTTCTGCATCTGTCTTGCTTCTTTCTGCACCCCTGTTGTCTCTTTCTGCAGTCGTCTTCCCTCTTTCTGTACCTTTCTTGACTGTTTCTGCATCTCACTTGTCTCTTTCTGCACTTTCTTGCTTCTTTCTACACCTCTGTTCCAAATTTCTGCATCCCTCTTGACTTTTTCTACACCCCTCTTCCTTCTTTCTGCACCTCTCTTGCCTCAATCTGCCCACCTGTCCCCTCTTTATGCACCCCTTTTGCCTGTTTCTACAACTCTCTTGCCTCTTTCTGCAGTTCTCTTGCCTCTTTCTGCATCTCACTTGCCTCTTTTTGCACCTCTGTTGGTTCTTTTGCACTGCTCTTGTTTCTTTCTGGACCTCTCTTGCAAATCTCTGCACCCCTCCTGCCTATTTCTGCACCACTCTTGCCTCTTTCTGTACCTCTGTTCCTTCTTCTTCACCTGTCTTGTCTCTTTCAGCACCTCTATTGCTTCTTTCTGTAGTTCTCTTCCTCTTTCTGCACCCCTCCTGCCTCTTTCTGTACCCCTCTTGCCTCTTTGTGCACCTCTCCTACCCCTTTCTGTACCCCTCTCTGGCCTCTCTCTCTACCTCTGTTGGTTCTTTCTGCACGTCTTTTGCTTCATTCTGCACTTCACTTGCCTCTTTCTGTACCCCTCTTGCCCCTTTCTGCAACTCTGTTGGTTCTTTCTGCACTGCTCTGGCTTCTTCCTGCACCTCTGTTCCAAATTTCTGCATCCCTCTTGCCTTTTTCTGCACCTTTCTTGCCTCAGTCTGCCCACCTGTTCCCTCTTTCTGCACCCCTTTTGCCTGTTTCTGCAACTCTCTTGCCTCTTTCTGCAGTTCTCTTGCCTCCTTCTGCACCTCACTTGCCTCTTTTTGCACTTCTCTTGCCTCTTTCTGCACCCCTGTTGCTTCATTCTGTACTTTCCATGCTTCTTTCTGCACCTGTCTTGCTTCTTTCTGCACCCCTGTTGTCTCTTTCTGCACTCGTCTTCCCTCTTTCTGTACCTTTCTTGCCTGTTTCTGCATCTCACTTGCCTCTTTCTGCACTTTTCTTGCTTCTTTCTACACCTCTGTTGCTTCTTTCAGCAATTCTCTTGCCTCTTTCTGTACTTCTCCTGCCTGTTTCTGCACCTCTCTTGCCTCTTTCTGCACCTCTCTTGCCTCTTTCTGCACCCCACTTGCTTCTTTCTGCACTTCTCTTGCCTCTTTCTGCACCCCTGTTGCTTCATTCTGCACTTTCCATGCTTCCTTCTGCACCTGTCTTGCTTCTTTCTGCACCTCTGTTGTCTCTTTATGTACCTCTTTTGCCTGTTTCTGCAACTCTCTTGCTTCTTTCTGCAGTTCTCTTGCCTCCTTCTGCACCTCTGTTGTCTCTTTCTGCACTCATCTTCCCTCTTTCTGTACCTTTCTTGCCTGTTTCTGCATCTCCCATGCCTCTTCCTGCACTTTTATTGCTTCTTTCTACACCTCTGTTCCTTCTTTCAGCATTTCTCTAGCCTCTTTCTGTACTTCTCTTGCCTGTTTCTACACCTCTCTTCCCTCTTTCTGCACCACTCTTGCCTCTTCTTTACCTCTGTTGCTTCTTTCTGTACTTCTCTTGCCTCTTTCTGTACCCTTCGTGCCTCTTTCAGCACCTCTGTTGCTTCTTTCTTCACTTCCCTTCCTTCTTTATGCACTCCTCGTGCCTCCTTCTGCACCTCTGTTGCTTCTTTCTGCACTTTTCTTGATTCTTTCTGCACTGCTCTTGCCTCTTTCTGCATCCCTCTTGCCTCTTTGAGCACCTCTTTTGCTTCTTTCTGCACTTCTCTCTCCTCTTTCTGCACCCCTCTTGCTTTTCTGCACCTCTGATGCTTCTCTCTGCCCTTCTCTTGCCTCTTTCTGCACCTCTGAGTTAGAGGTAGTTTTAATCCCCCTGCCCTATTATGTACTAGGGCCTTACAGGGGAGGTCATGCCAATCACTGGGGTACCCCAACCCATAGTGTACCCTAGTGTATGTAGGTGTTTTCACTGTATTCTAAGTGTCTTTCAGCATAGCACTGGCTCCAGGCCTGGTTAGTCAGAGTCAGTTACCACCAGTACCAGCCAGCAAAAAGTTGGGGGCACAGGATGACTTTGCAACAAGGCCTCTTTCTGCACCTCTGTTGGTTCTTTCTGCATATCTCTTGCTTCTTTCTGCACTTTTCTTCATCTTTCTGGACTTCTGTTGCATCTTTCTGCATTTCTCTTGCTTCTTTCTGCATCTTTCTTCCTCTTTCTGCACATGTCCTACCTCTGTAGGCATAGTTAGAAATTAGCATTTAAAAAACCTTTGAAATTCACTGAAAAAACCATAGGTTTCAGGGACGTTATAGTTAGAAATTAAAACCTATGAAATTCACTGAAAAAACCATAGGTTTCAGGGACGTTATAGTTAGAAATTAGCATTTGAAAAACCTCTGAAATTCACTGAAAAACCATAGGTTTCAGGGACGTTATAGTTAGAAATTAGCATTTAAAAAACCTTAGAAATTCACTGAAAAAACCACAGGTTTCAGGGACGTTATAGTTAGTTGGACATTTCACTCGTACAAAACCAGAGAAATTCGGCCGTTATAGTTAGTTGAGCTAACTATAACTTGCACCCCCGCAATGCAGTGCTGATGCCCCCACATGGACCTGGTCCATGTGGGGGCCTTTATTTGATGAAGCACATGAGACCGTGCTTCGTTCTTTGAAAGATTTCGGTGGGAGTCACTGATCCAGCGTGACTAGTAGCAAATTATTTTTTTATATGCTTTTTTGGCTGTGGGGGTCCCTTTGACGAGGAGCCCCGGACAAAGAAACCATCATAACTGCAGAAGGAGGTACTTGAATGAGATGGTATCGTGAGCAGCTTATACAGGGGAAGCAGTGTATATTTATCGAACTGTAAACTCTGGGAGTGCCCATGTAGAGGCTCAATATGGAATACTTGTATGTGTCATCATGACAAGAATTGAAATTTAAAAATAACTCCCGAAGAACACTTTCGCTCCCGTAATGAAACAGAGGCAAATGTCAATGATTTGTGTCTAACCAATCCTGGCTCTCCTTTGAATTTGCTGTCCAATGAAAATCAAGCTATCAATTTAAAAGCACCAAAATGATAGTGCTGTCTGTTTTAAATGCAAGCGAGAAGAAGGCGCAATGCCAAAACGCGTCCTTGCCATTAAAATTATTTGAAGGGGCCCGCGAGTGCAGCGTGTTTTTCTACAAAACAGGAGCTTTTATTTTCAAATGGACCCACCTCCATGTTTGTTTGCACCCATCAGCAAGAGTGCAGCAGTCGCCTTAAGGTGGACAATGAGCAGCATATATATATATATATATATATATATATATATATATATATATATCTATATCTATATATATAGATATAGATATATATATATATACTCACTAAAAAAACAAAGGTTATAGAGACGTTATAGTTTGGCTGACATTTATATATATATTCTCCTATGACTATAACGTCCCTATAACGTTTGTTTTTTTCAGTAAATATATCTATTTTTCAGTAAATATATATTTTTTTTTTTAATGAAAAAAACAAAGGTTATAGGGACGTTATAGTTAGGCTGACATTTCACTCATACAAAACCAGAGAAATTCTGCAGTTATAGTTAGCTGAGCTAACTATAACTCACACCCCCGCAATGCACTGCTTATGACCTCATATATTACATCACTCATGACATGGTCAGTGACATCACTGATGACATCTCAAATGACATCACTGATGACATCATTGATGACATCGTCCAGTGACTGTGAGCGTTTTTAAAATGTTTATGAGTGTTAAATATATATACAAAGGTGACTTGATGAATCAGTGGGTGTATGAGTGCCTGTATCAATGAGTCAGTGGGAGCGTGACTGACTGTATAAGTGAGTGATTAGGTGTCTCAGTGAATCTATGGGTCACTGACTAGGTTGTCAGAATGTCAGTATCAGTCTGTCAGTTGGAGTCTAAGTGGCTGTATGCGTGTGTGTGTTTACGTGAGTGGCTGTATGAATGATTGATTGGTTAACTGAGCACCTGTATGGATGTCTGACTGTCTGTGTGAGTGGGTGAGGGTGTGTGTGACTGCCTGTATGGAAGAGTGAGTGGGTGAGTCAGTGGCTGTATGGGTTAGTGAGTATGTGTGTGAGGGGCTGTATGGGTGAGTGAGTGTGTATATGGCTGTGTGGATGAGTGGATTTGTCAGTGGTATATGGGTGAGTAACTGGGTATGTGAAAGACAGCATAGGTCAGTGATGGGATATATGAGTGATTGTATTGGTGAGTGAGTGAATGTGAGAGTGGCTATATGGGTGAGTGTGTGCTTGTGTCAGTGACTGTATAGGTGAGTGAGTATATGTTAGTATCTGTATGAGTAAGTAAGTAGGTATGTGTGTGTAACTGTATGGGTGAGTAAGTGACTGTGTGATTAACTCTAAGAGTGAGTGAGTAGGTGTGTGAGTAGCTCTATGGACAACTGACTCAGTGTGTGAATGGCTGTATGGATGTATGAGTGGATATGCCAGTGGCTATATTAGTGAGAGAGTGGGTGTATGGGTGAGTGTGTGGATTTTTGTGTAGCTCTATGAATCAGTGAGTGGGTGAGTTAAGTACTGGTATGGGTCCATGAATGGGTTTGTAAATGGTTGTTTGGGAGTGGGAGTGGGTGTATGAAAGGTTCTATGGGGTGTGAGTGGGTGTGTTAGTAATGTTGTGGATGATGTTATCAGTGAGGTCATTTGAGATGTCATCAGTGATGTCACTGACCATGTCATGAGTGATATAATATGTGAGGTCATAAGCAGTGCATTGCGGGGGAGCAAGTTATAGTTAACTCAGCTAACTATTACGGTTGAATTTCTCTGGTTTTGTATGAGTGAAATGTCAGCCTAACAATAACATCCCTGTAACCTTTGGCTTCTTCAGTGAATTTCTGAGGTTTTTTAAAATTATATTTCCTAACTATAACGTCCCCATAACCTTTGGTTTTTTCAGTGAATTTCGAAGGCTTTTTAAATGCTAATTCCTAACTACAACGTCCCTCGAACATTTGTTTTTTTTTCAGTGAATTTCTAAGGTTTTTTTTAATTCTATTTCTTAATTGTAACTGTTTTGATTTTTAAGAATTTTTTGAGTCGGCACAACATTGTGGCATTTACTGTGGAGAATCTGTGATCAGCAAATGTATTTCACATACTGAAAAATACATCTAAAGACATTTTTTAAATTAAGTTTAAGTGTAAATATTTTGTAAGATATTGTTTTAACTTTTCTCTCTGTGATCAATTAAGGAGAAAACCACATTTACAAAAAAAAAATTATGTGCGACTACCAACTTCTTCACAGTGATGTTGGCAGTCGTGAAGAGCGCATGGTTTGTACAAAGTGTAAAACATATATATAGACATATTCTACAGTATATTTAGTGTACTTTTCAAACTCATATTTTTGTAGTGAGTTTCCAGAAAACTTGTCTTCAAAGACTATTTTCCATTTTCATGGTGACGCCGGACATCGCAACGATGTCGCAATGATCGTGATCATGTTGCGAAATCGCAAAACAAAAGCAGACATTCAACAACCACCACCACATTGAAAAATGTTAACTGAAAAAATTAATTCTAACTATTACAATACCCACATTACTAACCACCTCACTGCTTTAAAAACATATTTGTACACATATTTTTCTAGTAAGTTTTTAAAGAAACTGTTTAAACCCTACTTCCCGTTTTCACAATTACACTGAGAGTCGCGATGACTTCGATAACCGCGACGATCGAGCCTTTTTTAGGGGATGCAAAACACATATATGCACACATTTTACAATATTTTAGACACTAGGGGGTTATTACCGCACTGTTTAAAGTCATATTTTTGTAGGTAGTTTGTATAAAAACAACCATTTAAACCAAATTTCTGTTTTCGCAGTGACGCCGGGTGTCGTGATGATATCGGTAGCCACGGTCACCGCGAATACGCCGTGAAATGACAAAACAAATGCAGACATTCAATAGCCACCACCACATTCAAAACTTATAATTGCAAAATGGTTTATAACCATCACACTAAACACATTACTATCTAAATGACTGTATAATAGTATGTACATCTCCCTTAATATCTCTATAACACAGTGCATAACTTTTTCAGTGTAATCTATGACTGCATGCATCACTGTATCAGTAAGTCTCTCATTCACTGTATTTGTATTTGAGTGGATCTGTGAGATGATGCATCAGTCTATCAATACTTCTGTAACAAAATGTGTGACTGCCTCAGTACATCTATGAGTGGGTGCATCAGTATCACAATGGATCTGTGACTGGTTGAGTAAGTTTCCCACTCAATCTGTGAGTAGGTGCATGAGTGCCTTGGTGCATTTGTAGGTAAGTATATGTCTGTCTGACTGGATCTCTAAGTGGATACATGAGTGTCTAAGTGGGTGTCTGAGTGGGTGAGTGGGTGCATGAGTGTCTGAATGGATCTGTGAGTGCATGAGTCTATGACTGATTAGGTATCTCAGTGAATGTATGGGTGAGTGACTAGGTTGTCTGAATGTCTGTATCAGTCTGTCAGTTGGTGTCCAAGTGACTGTATGGGTTGGTGAGTGGGTACGTGAGTGGCGGTATGGGTGACTGATTAGTTGTCTGAGTACCTGTATGGGTGTATGAATGTCTGTGTGGGTGGGTGAGGGTATGTGTGACTGCCTGCATGGATGAGTGAGTGGGTGAGTCAGTGGTTGTATGGGTTTGTGAGTGCATCTGTGCGAGGCTGTATGGGTGACTGAGTGTGTGTATGTCTGTGTTGGTGAGTGAATGGATGTGTCTGTGGTATATGGGTGAGTATCTGCATATGTGGAAGGCAGTATATATGAGTGTTGGAGTATATGAGTGACTGTATTTGTGAGTGAGTGATTGTGAGAGTGGTGGTATGGATGAGTGTGTGCTTGTGTCACTGACAGTATAGGTGAGTGAGTATGTGTTACTATCTGTATGAATAAGTGAGTGGGTGTGTGTTTAACTGTACAGGTGAGTAAGTGGCTGTGTAATTGACTATGCATGGCTGAGTAGGTGTGTGAGTAGCTCTATGGGTGACTGACAGTGTGTGAGTGGCTGTATGGGTGTACAAGTGGATATGTCAGTGGCTGTTATTAGTGAGTGAGTTGGTGTATGAATGGCTGTATGGGTGACTGAGTGAATGTATGTGTAGACCTATGAATCAGTTAGTGGGTGAGTAGGTACTGGTATGGGTGTGTCAATGGTTTTGAAAATGGTAGTGTGGAAGTTGGAGTGGGTGCATGAAAAGTTATATTGGGGTGTGAGTGGGTGCATCAGAGATTCTGTGGATGATGTCATTTGAGATGTCATCAGTGATGTCACTGACCATGTCATGAGTGATGTAATATGTGAGGTCATACGCAGTGCATTGCAGGGGCGCGAGTTATAGTTAGCTCTGCAAGCTATAACTGCTGAATTTCTCTGGTTTTGTATGAGTGAAATGTCAGCCTAACTATAACGTCCCTGTAACCTTTGGTTTTTACAGTTCATTTCTAAGGTTTTTTAAATTCAATTTCCTAACTATACCATCCCTGTAACCCTTGGTTTTTTCAGTGAATTTCAAAGGTTTTTTAAATGCTCATTTCTAACTATAAAGTCCCTGTAACCCTTGGTTTTTTAAAAATTCTATTTCTTAATTGTAACGTCCATTATTTTTTTATGTCAGCCTCTAAGATTTTCATATTTTCTTTCTTTAATTGTATATTGTATATTATATTTATATTATATACCACTCATATTTTGATTTGGTATCTGTTTATCAGAAAGTACATCAATAACTGGTTTGATTTTTAAGAATTTTTTGAGTCTGCACATTATTATCGCTTTTACTGTGGAGAATCTGTGATCAGCACATGTATTTCACATACTGAAAAAAACACTTAAAGACACTTTTTAAATTGGAGCCAACCAAGAGGCCAAAATTTTGTTCATTTTATTGTCAAATAATTTTGTTTTCTGAATTTTAAAATCCGCAACGATGTTGCAATGATTGCGATCACATTGCAAAATCACAAAACAAAAGCAGACATTCAACGACCACCACCACATTCAAAACTTTTAACTTAAAAAAATTCATTCAAACTATTACAATACACATATTACTAACCACATCACTGCTTTAAAAACATATTTGTACACATATATTTGTTGTAACTTTTTAAAAAACTGTCTTTTAACCCTACTTCCCGTTTTCGTGATTGCACCGAGAGTCACGGTGACTCCAGTAACCGCGACGATCGCACCTTTTTAGGTGGTGCAAAACACATATATGCACACATTTTACAGTATTTTAGACACTAGGGGTTTATTACTGCACTGTTTAAAGTCATATTTTTGTAGGGAGTTTGCACAAAAACAACTATTTAAACTGATTTTCAGTTTTTGCAGTGAGGCCGGGCATCATGATAACATTGGTACCCACGATCACCGCAAATATATTGTGAAATGACAAAACAAATGCAGACATTCAATAGCCACCACCACATTCAAAACGTATAACTGCAAAATGAATTATAACCAACACACCAAACACATTACTATCTAAACGACTGTATAATAGCATGTACAAGTCCCTTAATATCTCTATAACACAGTGCATAACTTTTTCAGTGTAATCTATGACTGCATGCATCACTGTATCACTAAGTCTCTCATTCACTGTATAAGTATTTGAGTGGATCTGTGAGACAATGCATCAGTCTAGCAATACTTCTCTAACAAAATGTGTGTCTGCCTCAGTACATCTATGAGTGGGTGCATCAGTGTCACAATGGGTCTGTGATTGGTTGCATAAGTCTCTCACTCAATCTGTGAGTAGGTGCATGAGTGCCTTTGTGCATTTGTAAGTAAGTATATGACTGTCTGACTGGATCTGTGAGTGGATTAATGAGTGTCTAAGTGGGTGTCTGAATGGGTGAGTGAGTGGGTGCATGAGTGTCTGAGTGGATCTGTGAGTGAGTGCGTGAGTCTCTCAATGGGTCTATGACTGGCAGGGTGAGTGTCTGATTGGTTCTATCAGTGGGTGCATGGATCTGTGAGTGTGACTGTGTGTGGGTACATGAGTCTCTAATTGTATAACTAACTGGGTCCATAAGTCTCTTAGTGGGTCTATGAGTGGCTGTGTGAGTGACTACATGGGTTTCTGAGTGTCTCAATGGGTCTGTGAGTGAGAGCATAAGTCTCTGAGTGGGTGAGGTGAATGGGTGCATGCATGAGTGCCTGAGTGGGTCTATGACTGGGAGGATGAGTGTCTGGGTGGGTCTGTGAGTGGATGCATGAGCCTTGACTGGGTAAGTGAGTGGGTGTGTGTATATCTAAGTGAGTTTCTGAGTGGGTGTGTGAGTTTCTGACTGTGTGAGTGACTGACTGAGTCTCTGAGATGGTCTGTGACTGAGTATGGGTGTTTGAGTGGATGTATGAGTGTCTCAGTGGATCTGTGAGTGGATGTATGAATGTCTCAGTGGGTCTGTGAGAACATACATGAGTGTGTGAGTGGGTCTGTAAGTGGGTGTGTGAGTCTCTGAGTGGGTCTGTACATGGGTGCATCACTCTCCGAGTAAGTCTGTAAGTGGGTGCATAAGTACCTGAATGGGTATGTGAGTGAGTGCATGAGTATCTGAGTGGGTATGTGACTGGATGTATAAGTGTCTGAATGAGTTTGTGAGTGCGCACATGAGTGAGTGACATGACTGGCGAGTGTGTACAAATATTTATATATTTTGTAATATATTTTCAATAATGTTCGCAATGACTTTGCGATAGTCGTGATGTCCCTGCAATGGTACATGGGGGCACACTGGTGGTCGCAGCATCATCGCAAATATCGCGCAGGATTAAAAAAAACAATTTTAGACACATAACACACCCATTTCTCAAACATGGGGCAGAGTATCTCCACCCTGACCCCTTATGTTAGCTTTCACACAAATTTTCAGCCCCGGGAACCGTTCCCGGACAATAAAATGGTGGCTGCAACTTTCTATTCAGGTTGCGTCCAGCCAATCAGAGCATTCCCATTGGCGTGTGCATTCGCGATTAATAGCGAAACCACAGAGAAATATCCGCAGGCAGAGATATAGCTATAAATTTCGCCTTACATTTCTCAAAAGCTACTGGACGGATTTGCAACAAATAACAAAAAGCACAATCTGTGTAACAACATCTACCTTTCTGCCAAATTTGGTGTAATTCCGTCTAGCGGTTCGGGCTGTATGTTCGACAATGCGTTCCTTTAGGAATTAACATTACAAATGCACCCTTTTTCCACGCCCCTATTTCTCGGTCCCCACTGCAAGGATCACCCCCAAACTCTTCCAGGACACACAGAACCTACTTTGACACTTTGTGGGGAAAATTTCTGGAAGATTGGTCAAACGACGCCAAAGTTATAGGCAAGTCAAAAAAGGCTTTTCCTATGGAAACTAGGTCCTAACTGTATATGTATATATATATATATATATATATATATCCATCACATCAGGTAGCACCAAAGAGGAAGGCCACCTCGGAATGAAAGCGCACCCACTTGGGATTACTTCAAACGGACTACAAACACCAAGAGGCTGTGGGAGCGCCACGCCCACTTGGGCAGGTGTTTGGAATAAAACGTGCGTGTGCAGCGTGACTTTCATTCCTTTTACTATGCCACTGAAGAAAGGATTGAAGACTCCTGAAACGCGTCTGGCTATTGACAATATGATGCCTGATATCGGGTGAGGTGACTGCGGGCAAGTTGCCGATTTTATTAAAGGAACTGAAATGACCTTCCTGTGGCCTTCCTCTTTGGTGCTACCTGATGTGATGGATATATATATATATATATATATATATATATATATATATATATATATATATATATATATATATATATATATATATATATAAGACTCCGACAGACATGGATTGCTTTCCAAGTAACGGAGCACGGACCTCAGTTTTAGTGCAGCAAAGAATAAAATTTATTGCTCTCCAACCTTTACAGCCATGACGCGTTTCAGCCCTTCCTCGGGCCTTGATCACATGACATATATATATATATATATATACACACACACACATTTATACTTTCTTATATGCGTGGTAAAGATGGGTGTGCAGACATAATATCAAGTTTTAAATATCGAGCAGCAGAAATATTGAGTCATAAATATCGTGAGTGAGAAATATCGACAGCAAGAATATCGTGGTCAAGAATATCAACTTAAGGTAAGTAATATCAATTTTTTAAATATCAAAGGGGGTGATTACGATGGCGGTGAATATCAAAAATATTAATTTTTTAATAAATGTTATCTATTTTAGTATATATTTTAGATATATGTGATGTATTTTTATTTTTTTCTATTTTTTTTTATTTTTATTTATTTACAAGTCATGGCAGATTCATTGTCAAGAAACAAAAAAAGAAAGAAAAAAAAAACAATAAATAGATAAAAGGCAAACAAAAACAAACTAAGTGCTATACACAAATAAAGTTACATTTGGTGCATCAATGTAGAGAAAAAGGAGAAGCACAGAAAGGAAGAAATAACAAGTTTATGCAGACAACTTCTCCCTGAACAACCCACTATAGACCAGCTTCACTCAATCCATTCAGAGATGGGAGCCCAGGTTTTTAACCCAAATTCTCGTCTTTTGCGTCCTTTTAGTCTATTCACAGAAGATTCCATGATGTAAGTAGCTAACATCCTTGCCCTCCACATTGAAAATGTAGGAGGGTCAGGGCTGATCCACTGCGAGGTAATACACAGTCGCACGATAGCCATCGCAATGAATACAAATCTCAACACAGATCTTGCTCTTATATTTCCTCCCAAATTATACTCAACGCCCAAGATAACAAGTTCTGGTGTTGCTACAAGCGGGATCCCCAAAGTTGTATTTAAAAAAAACTCAAGGTGCTGAAAAAATTGGACTAAGTTAGGGCATGAGTAGAACATGTGGATGGTATCCGCCGCAGCTAAACCACATCTACTACATTTACCTCCCCGTGCACCCCGTATACCACCCCATTTCGCTACCTTCCGAGGAGTGTAGTAAAGGTCGAAAATGGACATATAGTGCTGGGTTCTGAGACTTCCTGTAGTTAAAGTCTGATCTGCTAATTCGATTGAATCTTCCAAATGTATCCCCTCCTTCCCAAATTTCCCCTCCCAATTAGAGTTCTGACTACATAAGTCATCAGGAAAAGCTTCAACCAATATCTGGTAAATTTTCCCAATTCGGGACTTCCTGCTAATTGTTTCAACCAAAGATATTTTACCCAGATTCGCTCTGGTCCCATGTACATTAGTCCCCATGAAACTCCGAATCTGCAGATATTTGAAGAAATCCCTTCTGTCTAACCCAAATTTTTCCTGGAGGGAAATTAATGTATCCATTTGACCTTCATCGTATAGATCACCCAAGACGCTGACCCCGGCCCTACGGAAAGTAATTTGGTCTTGAAAAATTGGGGGTAGCACAGCATACGCCGAGAGAGGGGTATATAAATTTATATTAGTAACCTTAAACCTCACACGGATCTTTCTCCAGAGCCCATAAGCGGCCTTGAGGGTTTTAAATTTAGTTTTTTTGTAATAACTAGGTTCGAGATTTTTAACTAAACATTTATTAGCTTCATGCCCCAGTATAATTTCATAGATAGTTGGTCTTACAGCCAAGGGTATCTCAGTTTTTGTCCCAGTTATCAGGATCCCCATATGTTGCAATAATGATACCCAATGATACATTAAGAAGTTGGGGACCCCCCAACCCCCTCGCGCTTTAGGGAGAGTCATCCACCTAGCCGCCCTTCTTGCTCTATGGAATCCCCACAGAAACCTAGAACAGCCCCTTTCAATTTTTGCTAAGGATAATGTTGAGAATTCCAAAGGGATGGTCCTAAACAAATATAGCAATTTCGGAAGAACCAGCATTTTTAGAACGTTGTTTCACCCATACATTGAGAGATGCAGGTGATCTAACCTCTCTAACGTCCGATTGACCATATCGATCATAGGGATAATATTTAAATCCGGTATTTGATCCACCTTCGATGAGATCTTAATCCCCAGATATGTAGCTTCTGAAAGGATAGGAAGGTTAGTTGGAGGCATAAAATTAGAAAGAATAATCTGCGTTTTCTTGATATTTAATTTGTACCCTGATAAAATCCCATATTGCTCTGCCTGATCCCTCACTGATGGGAAAGCCACAGAGATATCACTGGTGAGTATCGCAATATCATCTGCATAGGCCAACGTCTTATATTCTATATCGTTGATCTTCACAGGTTTAATGTACTTGTCATTCTCCAGTTTATTAAGAAGTGGATCAATGTAGAGCGCAAATAGCAGGGGGGAGCAAGGGCACCCCTGCCTTGTACCTCTGTTGATGCTGAATACCTTTGATTCCTGCCCTGATATACGAATCTCAGCTTCAGGTGAAATGTAGAGCGACTGTATTGCCTGAATAAATTGAGGGCAAAACCCTTTCCACTGCAAAGCAGACCACAATAATCTCCACGAGACCCTGTTGAACGCTTTCTCTGCGTCCAACAGGGCCACCCCCAGCGGGGATCCCGTAGCCTTAGCCCAATCAAGAACAGCAATCACGCGTCTTACATGGTCGGTGGTATCTCTCCCGGGGATAAACCCATGCTAACGAATGGAGACCAAAGGAGTGATAATTTTAGCTAATCTAGAAGCTAATATTTTAGAATACACCTTACTGTCTGAATTAATGTGGGAAATTGGCCTATATGATGCTAGATCTGATTCTGGCTTATTTTTCTTCTTAAAGACTACTATTGTATTCTTCCGCCAAGAATCAGGAATTTGCCCTTTTTGAGCCAACTGGAAAAGCAAGACCAAATCTTGTCGGAGCGCTGGGCGAAATGTTCGATAAAATTCTAAAGGAATATTGTCAGGACCGGCCGCTTTGCCGGGTGAGAGAGAAACTAAAGCACTTTCTATTTCTTCCCACATAATTGGAGCAGCAAGAATCTTGTTTTGCTCGACAGTGACCTTCTTCGTTTCAAGGTCTCTGAGAAACTCCAACATTACCTCTGGAGCAAATGCTGCAGCTACCCCGACCTCTTCAGTATATAATTGTTGATAAAAATTCTGAAATACCTCTAGAATTTTGATTGGAGAATCTTGAAACTGGCCCAAATGATCTTTAACCCTGCAGATCCCCCGTTCCACTTCCCTTTCTCTCAAACGCTTTGCCAGAACCCTGCCGGAATTTTCACCAAATTCATATGTTTCATTCTTGAACTGCGTATATTTTATAGCTATTTCTTCCCCAAACTGCTGCTGCATTTTAGATTTCATCACAGCTATGCGCTGCAGACACTCAGCACTGTCTTGGCCCTCTCTTATTCGATTCATCAGCTCAGTTTCAGTCATCCTAAGCTGATCGACCCAACCATTGATCTTTTCCTGTTTGGCCTTCTGGCGGAATATAGAAAAGCTAAGAGTCTCCCCGCGAAGAGCGGCTTTAAATGCATCCCAGACCACAGTTGCAGAGGCGGTGTTCCTGTTTTAATTAAAAAATTCGACTATCCAATTAGACATATATTCACAATATGCCTGTTCGAGGAGTAATTTCCTTTCGAAAGACCACTTCCTCTGCACCCTGTGTATGCCACTTAAGGGTAATTCTGCGACCAAAGGATTGTGGTCCGAAATGAACCTAGGGAAGATATCAATACTAGGTCTCTCCGCAATGTGATGAGACAAAAAGAAATAGTCCAACCGAACAAATTTATTATGGGGGGCTGAGTAATAGGTATAACCTGGGGCACCCAACCTATGTCGAACCCAGAGATCATCTAAACCATGTTCCCTAACTACTCCTTGTAAAGCTTTGAACGTCTTGATTTTTCTTCCTTGATATGGTTTATTCCCAAAAAGATTGAAATTGCTATCCAGATGGATATTAAAATCACCACAAAAGACTAATGGATATTTCCATTTCCATTTCAATATTAAGATGATCTAATATTGCTGTGTCGTCCAGATTAGTTCCATACATTTAACAAATTGTCAGTGGGGTATCATTAAGTACCAGCTCCAAAATAGCCCACCGCACACATTTATCCTCCTTTATTTGATGACAAATACCGATACCTTTTTTAGCTAAGATGGCCACCCCCTAGTGGTAGTACCTTGACGTGTACAAGCCAAAAGCTCTAAACCTAGTCCTTTCAGACACCCCCGCTTGCCCCATGGTATGTGAGTCTCTGGTAAGCATAAGATATCTAGGGCAAGATGGCGGCCGCGTCGTCGGCCGAGTGAGCTGGTCATACTCTCTCCTCCTGACTGACCCCCTTTTCTCTCTTTTGAACACCCATCATACGTCGGACCACCGTGCAAAATTGAAGGGATAAGGTGAAAAGAAATCGCCGCACCTTGGAATGATCTGTCTGTCTGCGCTCTGGTTCTGTGACTTACCTCTGCCGGTGAGATTGGCTAGCACTCGCCATCTACATTTTGCAGCGGTTGTGTCACAGATCCCCTCTCTGGCTGTAGAGATGCCGCCCAAAACGTCTACCCGAGGAGCCAGGACTCGCGGCCCTCCCGCCGGTACCGGTACTACGGCAGGTGTTGGGAAACCGATGCCGGATGACATGGCGGCTGATGATTCTCGCCGCTCTCTTTCGGGGAAGGGCGGAGGTGCAGGCAAAGGCCGTCAGACAGTGCCTGCATTGTTTAAAGCTCAGGCGGGAAGGGTCAAGATCCCTGCTGATCGGTCGATTGACGGCACTGCTGGAGGTAACAATGTAGCGGCACCAGATACATTTGAGAAGACTCCGGCAGCCATGGAGGGGTTTGCGCCTGTTCCATGTACTGATCTCTCTTCTTTGGGTGCTGTGAGTTCTGTTAGTGGCGGGAGCCCGGACTTAACCGAAAAAGAGCTGGAGGAGGCCTCTATGTTTAAAGATCAAACAAAGGAGCTTATTAAAATAAAAGCCAGTCGCGAACTATCTGAGGGTATAGTAGGTATGATGGGTGATTTAGCAGATAAACCGCTAGAATCTCAGCAAAATGGCCTTATTGGAGCTGTAGTTCCCCAGGATAATGACCTAGAGGCAGCCGGAATGAATCATGCAGACAGGAGCCACACTGCCCAAAGAGCTGATGGATTGCAAAAGGGCGGAATGGAAATGCAAAGTGCCGTGAAAGACGGAGATACAGGGGAACAGTTTTATTCTCTGTCAGATCAATCGAATTCCTCAGCGGATGAAAGCCTCGGGAAAGAATGGGCAGGAGAAGATAGCGACGCTAGTAGTTTGCGCTGGGAAGAGGAAGAACCTCAAGACAAATCCTCTCATACTCCAGGTACAGTCCGTAAGCAAAGAGATCGTATAGATACTTCTCCTGACAATTCTCTGGGGGCAGCCGGCACAATGGTCTGGGACTATTCATACTCCCCAAACCTAGAGGGGGCTAAGGCAACAAATGGAGAGACAGGAGACACAGGAAAAGAATTCATGAGGCCAAACTCTGGGAGCCCTGAAGAAATTACGCTTTCCACCATTTATCAATCAATAATGGCCCACCGTGAGGAGACTCGTCTGGAAAGTCTGCGCAATCAGGGGGCATGCCGAAAACTACAAAACTCGATTCGTAGGGTCGCAAAGACTTGTTCAGAGTTTGCGGTCAGGATCGGTGAAGCAGAAACAAGGATTTCTACGTTAGAGGACGAGTTGGTCAATCAGAGAGCTATCACTGAATCTTTGAAATCCTTGAAGGAAGATACTGTATGGAAGCTGACCGACCTTGAAAATCGATCTAGGAGGAACAATTTGCGAATTCTAGGGATACCGGAAGGTAAAGAAGGGTCTGATATGCGCCAATTCCTGATTGAACTCTTCGAGGAAGCCTTCCCGGAGCTACAGTGGGATTGGAAAATAGAACTACAAAGAGCCCATCGGTTCCCTTTTCAACAGAAAAAAGCAGGCCAAGGGAGTGAAAGACCACGGGCTATCCTTATCTGTTTAAATAACTTCTTGGCCCGCGAGGCTTTGTATGATCTGGCTAGGCCAGACAGAAAAAGAAGGGGGAAAGGATGTGATTTCTTTGTGAGGCCAGATTTCTGCCCTGTTACAGTCGAGAAAAGATGGCAGTTACGCCAACTAATGCCATTATTTCAAACAAAAGGGGCACAGGTTTTTTTGCATAACCCTGCTAAGTTAAAAGTAATCTTCCAGGGGCAGACACGATTTTTTGTATCATAGGTTTTAGCGAAGGAATATCTCCAATCAATTTAAGCACAGAAGGATAGCAACATCCTTTTTTTTTTTTTTTCTTCTTCTCTTTTTTTATGCTGAGGATCCTTCCAACGCCCTGTACCCTTCTTTCTCTCTTTCCCTTTTTTTTTTTTTGGGTTCTAGGGAGTCTCAGATGAATCGGTACAGGGGGGGTGTGGTTGTGAGGAGGGTGGAGTCGATACAGCTCTCCATCACCAGTGACAGTTGGTCCTGAAGCCTCAGAAGATAGGTAGTAGGGGGAGGGGAAGGGGAAGGGAGGGGGGACAGGGTGGCGGGGGGAAGGGGAGGAGGGGGTAGGGATGGGAGGTTAAGTATGTTTAAGTGTGATCACAGTTTTGGTTCGTCACATATAGTCATGGCATTTCTACTTGTTGCAACAAGAGTGGCATTTTTTGGCTGGATTTCGGGTGCTTATTTGCGATGGTGGAATCATCTCCATAATATGAAGGGAGAATTAATCAATGACCAGAATGATGGGTGGAAGGGATAAAATACGTATTTGCTCCTTGAACATATGTGGCTTGAATGACAGAAAGAAAAGAGATGTATTGGCTCAAGTTATACGATTCATGCAAATAGATATCTTATGCTTACAAGAGACTCACGTGATGTATTTTCTTGTATAAGAATTGTTTATATTTTTTAATATATATGTTACATTTTTAGTAGTTGTTAATTTTTTTTATTTGAATTTTGCATTTTCTAGTTCAGTAGCGGGTTGTGGGTTTATAGGGGAATAGGGTGGGAAGTAATTTAATTATATTAAATTAATGATTTTTTTATTTATTAATATTTATTTAATTGAGATGTTATAGTGTTAAATGTGTAAAGTAATTTATTATTAATTAATTATTAATTGGTTGTTAATTAATATTAATTAATTGGTAATTAATTATGGTAATTGTCTAATTAATTTTAGGTGTGTGTTCTGGTGTTTATAGGGGTAAAGGATGGCAAGTAATTTTTTTAATTAATTATTTGATCATTTATATTCATTAATTTAATTAAAAATTAATTGTGTAATTAATTTTAGGTGTGTTGTGGTGTTTATAGGGGTAAGGGGCAGGAAGTAATTTGTGTTTAATTAATATATAGTTGTTAATTAATGTTAATTATTTGATATTTATTTTGTGTAATTGTTTAATTTTTCTATGTTTTTAGTTTTAAAGGGGTAAAGGGTGGGTATTACATACATTTTATTTACTTTATAATTAGTTGTTGAATAGTAATAGTTTTACATTTTAAAATAAGTTTTCATTGTGTAATTTATTATTTTACAGTTTAATTTAGGTGTGTGTTGTGGGGATTATAGGGTTAAATTGTGAGTAGTTAATTAATTTTTATTAGTTTTTTTATTAATAATATTTTTAATTGATAATTAGTTGTGTTAATTATGGAAGTACATTTTTTTTTTTTAAATAGAAGTGTGTTGTGATTTGTGTGGTAAACACAAGGAGATGATGGATGGAGCGCTGAAACTTTTCAGACACTCACCCCCAGTCACAGATCTGGGTTGAATCCATCATCGTTCTTTAACTCACTTCGCCTCCCCAGTTCAGACACAGCTATATGCAAATCAGTCTTGACCCTGTGCCTCATGGGAACAGTCCAGCCCGAACTGCCAAGCCATGTCTTCCCTGGACCGGAAACAAGCATCCTGGGACCGGTTTCGGACTAACAGTCCTCATCAGCCAGGCTAGCTTGAATCCAGTGGCAAAGTGAGCAAGGGACCCACGCCTGGGCATACCCTGCCAACTTAGGACGAACAAAGCAAACACAAGGAGATGATGGGCGGAACGCTGAAACTTTTCAGACACTCACCCCCAGTCACAGATCTGGGTTGAATCCATCATCGTTCTTTAGCTCACTTCGCCACCCCAGTTCAGACACAGCTATATGCAAATCAGTCTTGACCCTGTGCTTCATGGGAACAGTTCAGCACGAACTGCCAAGCCATGTCTTCCCTGGACCGGAAACAAACATTCTGGGACCGATTTCGGACTAACAGTCCTCATCAGCCAGGCTAGCTTGAATCCAGTGGCAAAGTGAGCAAGGGACCCACGTCTGGGCATACCCTGCCAACTTAGGGCGAACAAAGCAAACACAAGGAGCTGATGGACGGAGCGCTGAAACTTTTCAGACACTCACCCCCAGTCACAGATCTGGGTTGAATCCATCATCGTTCTTTAGCTCAGTTCGCCACCCCAGTTCAGACACAGCTATATGCAAATCAGTCTTGACCCTGTGCCTGTTATAGGGTAGGAAATGAAATAAATACATTTATGTAATAATTAAAGTTTTTGTTTGTAAATATTTTAGATTTTAAAATATTTCTTTTTTAAATGTATTTTTTATTTTTTTTAATATATTTGTAGGTATTTGTTATATGTAATTAATATTATATGTTTTCCTTTAATATATTAAATATATTGGTATTTTAATTTTTAACATATTTATATATATATTTTTTTTTTATAATGTTTTTTTTATTTTTGAATATTTATTTTCTCATTGGAGTGGGAATAGTAATATTTACTTCTCCGCTATCCAACACTTTCCCTACTGTTGCAGTTATTGGAGTGGGAATAGTAATTTTACCCCTCCGCTATCCAGCACTTTCCCTACTGTTCCATCCACTGGAGTGGGAATAGTAATTTATACCCCTCCGCTATCTAACACTTTCCCTGCTGTTGCACTCACTGGAGTGGGAATAGTACATTTTACTACTCCGCTATCCAACACTTTCCCTACTGTTGCACTGACTGGAGTTGGAATAGTAATTTTTACCCTTTCGCTATCCAACACTTTCTCTACTGTTGTAATTATTGGAGTGGGAATAGTAATTTTTACCTCGTCGCTATCCAACACTTTCCCTACTGTTGCACTGACTGTATTGGGAAATTTGAGTTTACATATTTTTTAATAGTTTAATGTTTTAATTTATTATAGAATGTTTTTTCTTATATTTTTAATTATTGATATATATTTTTATATCATTTTAAAATAAATTAAAAATAATAGTTTATTAATTGTTTTAAGGTAAATATATATATATATATGTATAAATTATTGTTTGTGCGTTTATATTTTTTTAATTAAGTTTATTTGTTATAATTTGTTAAAATGAATATTAAACTTATTTTATTTTGTTAAAATACATTTTAATATTTGATACATTTAATATATATATTATTTATATATATATATATATATATATATATATATATATATATATATATATATATATATATATATATATATATATATATATATATACAGGGCTCAATTCTGTTTGAATATTAGTTTTTGAAAATGCCAATCATTTTTGAATCATAAGAGTGGTTTAAACATCAACTCACATTGGCTATTGTCCGAAAAAGCTCGGAGAAATGAATAATTTTTCAACTGTGATGAATTAGAACAGTTTTGTTTATCACATTCTATATATATATATTGTGTTGCCGGGATGGATTTAACTGGCATCATTGTGGATAATTTTATTTCGTATTTTGAATGTTTATAATTACGCTTAAAGATCAATGATATTTCACAGCCATGTGATTGATTAAGTATTTGCTCATATAGAGATGTATTGCACTCACGTATTCTTATGCACGTATTTGAATCACTGTGTTGCTTTTATAATTTTTGCTCACTTTAAGATGGCGCCTGTGGGCTATACAGATCTGTTAGTCCTTCAATTATGTTGTCACCTATGTGAAGCGCGCACCGGAAATGATTGCTTTTTTGCTTTTTCGTTTATTTAAACATGTTGTCATCCCGTCTCCACTTACAGTAGAAAAAGGCGTAACGCCGAAACGTGTCCTGTCTGTCCCGTTTTACCTCTCGGTGAAATAAAATAACTGAGTTTACCCCTTGACTGTGTGCGGTCTCCTCACTTCTTTTGCGGTGAGATTTGAAGCTGATATATATATACACTGACGAAGGCCAGGGTGCCGGAACGCGTGTGTTAGTCTTCCTTTTGGAATTGAAATAAAAGATCTTGCACGATCGAGCTGGAGTGCGCAGTTCTGTTTCTTTGGTGAAACTGTGTTTTGGAGTATATATATATACATATATATATATATATATATATATATATACATATATATATATATATATACATATATAACGCGTCATGATTGACTGCACCTTTGACTTTAAATAAAGCGCAACATTGACAACAAGCTTATTAAGTTGTCCGTATCTCTTGTGTGTGAGGACTGCACGAAGGAGTGGTAATTCGATATATATATATATATATATCGATATTTTGTACTTCTATATTTTTTACATTATATTTTTTTGTCAATATTTTTGTACTTACCTGTTTAAGTATAGGGAGTCGATAATTTTGTAGTCTATATTTTTCCCCCGATATATTTTACATCGAGATTTGTGACATCGATGTTGTGTCAGTGAACCTGGTAAAGGCATGCGTGGTAAAGGCATATGCATTGTAAAATATTTAGTGGTAAACAATGCGTGGTAATGGTAATGCGTGGTAAACAACTTGTTGTAAAGACTGTTTCCCATTTCAAAGCTCTTGCTTGTGGCACACGTATTTCTAAAATACAGCATTAAGCATTATTTTCCCCAGAAAATGAGTATGTGGATTGCAAAGAAAGAAAGCCTTTCCAAGTTAAAAAGGACAACTATTTCACATTACAGCTAAATTAACATCAGCAGAAAAATCTAAAAAAAAACATTGCTCCACAAACAATTGAGAATTTGCATGGTAGACACCAAAAACGTCATTTCTTACAACCTTTCCCAAGGTAAAATAATGGCTTCATTTAAAGGCACAAGTCAGAACAGCCAGACTTATACCAGACTTCAAGTACTCTGGAGCAGGAAGGAGGCACACTGGTGTAAATGGCCATGTCATGCTACAGGGAATACAACAGAAGCTGGTGAGGTTGGCTTGGAGATGGCTGCAGCTGGCAGGAGGTCCAGGACACAACAGGTAGGGACAGGCCTCATGAAGAGAGAGTTCCTGGTCACTCTGCTTCAGGCCTGTGAGAATTGTTGACTGAGACACAGACACACTTAAACCTACCTAACTATCCCCTTCCTCCTATATGGGCATGCCCTGCAGACTGACCTGGATTCAAGCACAGCCCAAACTTGAGCAAAGGCTGGTACTCAACTGACTGCCCTTTCTCCAGCCCTGCTTGGCTGGTGAATATGGGAAGGCTGGGTGCAGGGCAGGCAGCGCCCGATAAGGGTTACAAGGATGAAAGTTTTTAACTAGTGAATGTAAAAGACTCAGAGACCAAAGCTACAGCTTGTCTTTTCACTGAACTTTCTATTTTGGACTGGTGTTTTTAATTGTAAGTTTTAATTAACTGAACAATAAAGATTCATTCATTGCATACACAGGCAGCAGCTCAGCAACAGAATATGAGCTAACAGTGTCTAAACAGAAGCAGGCAGGCAAGGTGTTGATGATCTGGGTAGGAGTCAGGCATGGGCTCCGGCATCCAGCGGGCCAGTGAGATAATGGGGGGTGGGGGGTAAGTCCTCTTCTAAGAGATGGGCAGTGGGCAGCAGGCAGGTTGATGCTCTCCTGGGTTGGACCAAAAGTCTAACTTTACTAGTAGTAAATTTAGACCTTAGGTCTAAACTTAAACATCAGGCTTAAACTTAGACTTTTGGTCTAAGTTTACCTTTGTGAATTGGGCCCCCTGACTTTTGGTCTAAGTTAGACTTTTGATCTAACTTTACCTTTGTGAACAGTGCACAAAGTGTGCACAGTTGTATATGTTTGGAAAACCAATGAAACAGATTTATAAAACAGTGAGTAAACAAAGTGTGTGCGCATAAAGTGCTCTGCCAGTCATCATTATGACTACCATGTTACTAGCATCACAATTACCACTATGGCATCAACCACTGACCATTACCACCACCACAATTGTCACTGCCATCACCACTCTTAAACAATTACTAGCACGAACACTACTGCTAACACCATCCTTATCACTGCCGCTAGTGTATCACCACCAACACCACTGCTATCAGCAACATCATCACCATCATGACTGCTACCATTGTCACCAGTAGTGCCAGCATCACCACTAATACCACAACTATCACGACCATTACTGCCACCATGACCACTACTGGTACCATCTCTGCGCTTTCACCACCATTGCTACTACTAATGCCATCAACAACAGTACAAACACCACCACCATCACCAACACTGTCCTCACCACTGTTACTGCTACAATCACCACCATCACAACTGTTACCACTGCCACTACTACCTCCATTTCCACTACACCAGCATCATCACTACCACCACCACTATCACTAACATCCTACCACCACTCACGCCACCACGTCTACTACTACCACAAATACTGCCACCACCAAAACTACCCCCACCGCTAACTCCACAACTTGTGTGCCAGTCCACCTGCTGCAGAAGTCTCTGTCAATCTGAAGATAACCTATTCTTAGCTGGGGAAGTAGCTCAGTGAGTTATTGAACCTAATGCAGAGATATATGTGAAGACTGCGTGCCTGTTTCAACAGCGCAGTGGATTAATGCATCTACCGCAGATATTTGTGTGTGACCTGCACAATATAGGTTGTATTCTATTGTATTGCCATTTGAAAAATGTCTAACCCTACTAGGTCAAGTGCAAGATAGTAGCTTAGTGGTTTAATGCACCCATAAGCCGAGATCTGTACCTTACCTCAGCACCAGTCCTCAAAGTCAGGAAAATAGTTAAACTAATTAATGCTTTAGCTGCTGTGATATGTGTGATTCTTATAGGGCATGGATTTCATGCATTTCTGCAGAGAATAGATGAAGCCCCTTTTATTTCGACAATCATCACAACTTTAATGTACAGTGCTCCAAGGTGGTAGACGATAACCCCAACGACCAAATGAAAACAAAACATGATTTGTGATTATTATTTAATTTGGTCTGCATTTAATTTTTTGGGGGGGATTAAAGCAGCTAGCACAGTCATACAAGTCCATTTTGGGAGTAAGAGGTTGAAATATTTATTATTATTCTTTGACCTGTTTTTTGTATTCTCATTGGTGCAACTGTGTCACAGACATCAGTTTTATCATAAAGTAGTAATAAAATTAGGGTTTGTGTTACTGCCTGGAGCCATTGATGTATGTGCACTTGTTTTAACTGATGGGAATAACTGTTGGAGTCGGAGAAGTTAATCACTGCCTGGGGCCATTGATGTAGGTGCGCTTGCACATGTGTGGAGTACAGTAGATTGTGGTAGACTGGAGTGCAGTGAAGTGGGGGTAGATTGTGGTAGATTGGAGTGGGTTAGATTGTGGTAAATTGAAGTGGAGTGGGGTAGAGTGGTGTAGGATAGAGTGGAGTGGAGATTGAAGTGGAGTGGGGTAGATTGGAGTGGAGTGTGGTTGATTGTGGTAGATTGGAGTGGGGTAGATTGGAGTGCAATGGGGTAGACTGGAGTGGGGTAGATTGGAGTGGAGTGGGGTAGATTGGAGTGGGGTGAATTGGGATAGATTTGGGGTGCATTGGAGTGGGGTAGATTGGAGTGGGGTAGGTTAAATTGGAGTGGAGTAGATTAGGGTGGAGTGGAGTGGGGTAGATTATAGTGGGGTGGATTCAAGTGGATTGGGGTAGATTGAAGGAGTTGGGTAGATTGGAGTGGAGTGGGTAGATTTGAGTTGAAAGGGGTAGATTGGGGTAGACTGCAGTAGAGTGATGTATATTGGAGTGGAGTTGGGTAGACTAGAGACTAGAGTGGAGGGGGTAGATTGGAGGTGTGGTACATTGGGATAGAGTGAAGTGGGTGGATTCGGGTAGATTGGAGTGGATTGGAGTGGAGTAGAGTGGGGTGGAGTCGAATGGAGTAGATTGGGGTAGATTGCCGTGGAGTCTGGTAGATTAGGGTGGAGTGGAGTGGGGTAGATTGGAGAGCAGTGGGGTAGACTGGGGTGGGGTGGGGCAGATTGGAATAGAGTGGAGTGGGGTGGATTGAAGTAGATTTGAGTAGAGTGGGGGAGACTGGAGTGGAGTCAGGTAGACTGAAGTGGAGTTGGGTAGATTAGGGTGGAGTGGGGTAGATTGGAGTGGAGTGGGGTAGATTAGATTAGGGTTCAGTGGGGTAGATTGGGGTAAAGTGGGGAAGATTGGCTGGATTGGTGTGTAGTAGATTGGAAAGTAGTGGGGTGTACTGGGGTAGGTTTTGGAGTGAAGTGGGTAGACTAGGATAGACTGGGGTAAATTGGAGAGGAGTGGGGTAGATTGGAGTGGTGTAGATTGGAGTGGGGGGATTGGAGTAGATTGAGTTGGAGTGGGTTAGAATTGAATGGATTGGGGTAGATTTGAGTGGAATGGGGTCGACTGGGGTCGAGTGGTTTGGGGTAGAGTAGAGAGTATTGGGGTAGATTGGAGTGGGGTGGGGCAGATTGGAGGATTAGAGTGGGGTACACTGGGGTAGATTGAAGAGGAGTGCGGTCAATTGTGGTGGAGTGGGGTAGATTGTGGTCGAGTGGAGTGGGGTAGAGTAGAGAGTATTGGGGTAGATTGGAGTGGGGTGGGGCAGATTGGAGGATTGGAGTGGGGTACACTGGGGTAGATTGAAGAGGAGTGCGGTCAATTGTGGTGGAGTGGGGTAGATTGTGGTAAATTGGTGTAGGGTAGATTATGGGAGATTGGAGTGGAGTGGTGGAGTGGAGTACATTGGAGTGGAGTGGGGTAGAGTGGAACAGAGTGGAGATTGAAGTGGAGTGGGGTAGATTGTAGTGGAGTCTGGTAGATTGTGGTACATTAGAGTCTGGTAGTTTGTGGTAGATTGAGTGGGGTGGATTGAAGTGGAGTGGGGAAGATTGGAGTAGGGTAGATTGAGGTGGAATGGGGTAGATTGGGGTGGCATTGGGTAGATTGGGGTACAGTGGAGTGGGGTAGATTGGGGTGGTGTGGGGTAGAATGAATTGGGGTAGATAGGAGAGGTGTAGATTGGAGTGGGGTAAATTGGTATAGAGTGCAGGGGGTACATTGGCATCGATTGGAGTGGAGTAGAGTGGAGAAGAGTGGAGTGGAATGGGGTGGGTGGGGTAGATTGGAGTGGATTCGGTAGATTAGGGTATAGTGGAGTGGGGTAGATTGGAGTGGTGTAGATTGGAGTGGGGTAGATTGGAGTGGGGGTAGACTGGAGTGGATTTTGGTAGATTGAGTGGAGTGGGTTCGATTGGGGTAGATCAGAGAGGAGTGGTGTAGACTGGAGTAGAGTGAAGTGGGGAATATTGAAGTGGAGTGCAGTAGATTGGAGGATTGGAGTGGGGTAGACTGTGGTAGAATGGAGTGGAGTGTGGTAGATTGTCGTGGAGTGCAGTGGGATAGATTGTGGTAGATTGGAGTGCTGTAGATTTTGGTAGATTGGAGTGAAGTGGGTAGACTGTGGTAAATTGAAGTGGGTTAGATTGTAGTACATTGGAGTGGAGTGTGGTAGAATGGAGTGAAGTGGGGTAGATTGGAGTGGAGTGGGATAGAGTGGAGTGAAGTGGAAATTGGAGTGGAGTATGGTAGATTGGAGTACAGTGTGGCACATTGTGGTAGATTGGAGTAGAGTAGCTTGTGGTAGATTAGAGTGGGATAGATTGGAGTGGGGTATATTGGAGTGAAAGTGGGGTAGATTGTGTTGTAGTGGGGTAGATTGGAGTGGGGTATATTGGGGTGGAATGGGGCAGATTGGGGTGAAGTGGGTAGATTGGGGTAGATTGGAGCAAGGTGGAGTGGGGTAGATTGGAGTGGAGTAGGGTGGTTTGGAGTGGGGTAGATTAGGATGGAGTGGTATAGATTGGGGTAGAGTGAAGTGGGTGGATTGGGGTAGATTGTAGTGCAGTGGTGTAGACTGAAGTGGAGTTGGGTAGATTAGGGTGGTTTGGAGTGGGGTAGATTGGGATATATTGGAGTAGTGTGGTGTAGACTGGGGTGGAGTGGGGTGGATTGGGTAGATTGGAGTGGGGTAGATTGGAGCAGAGTCAGGTACATTGGAGAGGAGTCGGGTAGATTAAAGTGCAGAATGGTGGGATAGATTGGGGTAGATTGGAGTGTTGTGGCGTAGATTGCATGGGGTAGAGTGGGATGGAATGGGGCAGATTGAAGTGGAGTAGATTGAGTGGGGTAGTTTGGGCTTGAGTGGGGTGCCTTAGATTGAAGTGGGGTAGATTGGGGTAAAGTAGAGTAGATTTGAAGTAGGGTGGATTAGGGTGGGTGGTGTGGATTGGAGTGGAGTGGATTGGGGTAGATTTGAGTGGAATGGGGTCAACTGGGGTCGAGTGGAGTGGGATAGAGTAAATATGATTGGAGTAGATTGGAGTGGAGTGGGGCAGATTGGAGGATAGGAGTGGAGTAGACTGTGGTTAATTGGAGAGGAGTGCAGTAGATTGGGATGGAGTGGGGTAGACTGTGGTAAATTGGAGTAGGGTATATTGGAGGTGGTGGAGTACATTGAAGTGGAGTGGGGTAGAGTGAAGTGGAATAGAGTGGAGATTGGAGTGGGGTAGATTGGAGTGAAGTGTGGTAGATTGGTGTGGGTTAGCTTGTGGTATATTGGAGAGGGGAAGATTGAAGTGGAGTGGGGAAGACTGGAGTGGTGAAGATTGAGGTGGCGTGAGTAGATTGGGGTGGCGTGGGGTAGACTGGGGTGGAGTGGGATACAGTGCAGTGGGGTAGATTGGGGTGGAGTGGGATACAGTGGAGTGGGGTAGATTGGGGTGGTGTGGGATAGATTGGATTGGATTGGGGTAGGTTGGAATGGTGTAGATTGGAGTGTGGTAAATAGTGTTAGAGTGCAGGGGAGTACACTGGGGTTGACTGGATTAGAGTGGGATAAAGTGGAGAGGAATGGCGTGGGGTAGATTGGAGTGGAGTGGGGTAGTTTAGGGTGGAGTAGGGTAGATTAGGATGGAGTGGAGTGGGACAGATAGGAGTGGTGTAGATTGGAGTGGGGTAGACAGAGGTAGATTGGAGTGGAGTAGGGTAGACTGGAGTGGAGTCTGGTAGATTCGGGTGGAGTGGGGTATATTGGAGTGTGGTAGATTGTGGTGGAGTGGAGTAGATTGGGTGGATTGAAGTGTGATAGATTGGAATGGAGTGGATAGATTAAGTTAGATTTCAGTGGAGTGATGTGTGGCAGATGGGGTGAGACTGGACTGGGATAGATTGGAGTGGGGTAGATTGGAGTAGGGTAGAGACGTGGAGGTTGAGTGGGTGGAATGGGTAGATTGAAGTGACTGGGGTGGAGTGGCGAAGATAGGAGTTGTGTAGTGTAGACTGGAGTCTGGTGGGATGGATTGGGGTGGGTTATATTGGAGTAGGGTCCATTGGAGTAGGTGGGTTAGACTGAAGTGGGGAAGACTGTAGTGAAGAACAAGATTTAAAGGCATGTGTACAGAAAATGGGCACTAGGAAGGATACAGTAACCAGACATTGCTCCACTGGACAAAGAATGGAGTGGAGAGGATTGGGGTAAATTAGAGCAGATTAGAGTAGATTGGAGTGGAGTGGGGTAGATTGGAGTCAGAGCAGGGTAGATTGGAGTGGAGTGGAGTTGGGTTAGTGGAGTGGAGTGGCGTAGAGTGGAGGGGCATTGAATGGAGGGGCGTAGAGTAGAGTGGGGTTGAGTCGTGTGGAGTGGCATGCCAAAGTGGAGTGGCATGGAGCGGAGTAACATGGAGTGTCATAAAATGGAGTGGCATGTCGTAGAGTGGAGAATCGTAGAATTCAGTGGCATGGCGTAGCATGGAGGGCATAGAGTGAAGTAGAGTGATATAGAGTGGAGTGGAGTAGAGTGGAGTGGCGTAGTGTGGAGTATGCATAGTGTGTTAGTGCACAGCCATTACAGACAACACATTTTCAATTGAAATTACCATAACATTTGCACAGACATAAGTATTATTGCGAACAAACAATAATGTGCGGAAATGCCATCACCTCGGGCATATTTATGAGCCACTTTGCATCGCTCTTGCACCACGCAACGTGGTGCAAGAGTGACGCAAATGAAAAATGAGATTTACGAAGCTACACAAGGCCACCTTGCGTTGCCCTGAGTGGCTTCATAAATCTCGTGTAATATTATGCAGCACAAATCTCTGCGTTGCAAAACTCTGAACCAGTGAGGGGTTTCTATGGGTGTTCCCACACAACAGCCATGGATTTTGACGTATTTCCAGATTTACAAGAATGGGTAAACCTGGGAGTACGCCAGATAGATAAACCTCCCCAATAACGAGGAGAAATATGTTTATTTCTCCTCATTTTTTCATCTTTCTATGTGTGCAGCATTCTGCAGCTTACATAGAAAGAGTTAAAAGACTCAGGGGATTCTTATTGTGTAGGAAGGTGCCCCTTCCTGCACAAAAACAATCTTCCTGACAATGCAGTCACCTTTGCACCATGGTACAATAATGCCTGTTTTGGCGCTAGGCAGTCCACTGTGCGCCAGTGCAGGGGAAAGGGCAGGAATGCGCCGTATTACCTTAAATATGGTGCATTCCTGCCCTATCCCTGTCACGCAGAACAGCAAGATGACTTGCTGTGCTTCACTGCGTGACATGACCATAAATATGACCCTTAGTGTGTTGTGTTTTGATCATATTCAAATATTTGTTTCCAGCACACTCCAGAATTTAAAAAAATTAACTTAATTTGTACTTTCCTAATTATGATATATTCTGAAATATCAGCACAGGAAATGTGCTAGGAAATAGCCATTCGTTTCACAGCAAGATTGTCACATAAATTCTTCACTTTTAAGTCAGAGAAAGAAAAGTAAACACCAAGCTCCCTCAAAAGACAGAGCCTGACATTTGACCTCTGCTTTTGAATGTGCAGCAAATGTGACATGATAAGAACAAGATTTAAAGGCCTGTTTACAGAAAATGAGCACCGGGAAGGAGTTTCAAGGTTTTTATTAGAAATGTAGATCTTACAATGAGATCTACAATATGCTAAATTACATCCCTTAATACAGGGATACTCAAAGTACAGACCAGGGGCCGCATGCGGACCTCCTGACCTTTAATTGCGGCTCTCTGGTGTACAGACAGAGCTGGAATATTCAGAAAGCGGTGAAACAAACAGGCATACTTTCGTTAAACAAAGTAACGGTAAAGAAAAGAAGGTATCCTAGACAACTTACCTTTAGCAACACCTTTAGTTTTAAATACAACTTGCACTAAACATGTACAAACATCAGAAACTCTCTGTAAACTTTTAGAAGTGTATTTTATTAACATGCATGGGTATTTTACCTTTGCAAATCAGATTATATCACTGCATTGAGAGGCATTAATTAGCAGTGATAATTTTCAGATATGATCATTGAAACATTCATGCCGCTCCCATTCTGAAAACAATGCCATTAGTGAACCAAGAGGCAAGTCATTTGTCAGATGCACCTTGTGTGTTGTAATTGGAACAACATAATAGATTATTAAATAAAACGCAAGAGAAGGTTCTGTACAGAACACACCCTGAACTCATGTTTTAAGGGGCTCTCATATGTGGTAAAGAAGAATTAGGAGGCAAAGTGAAATTAACCAATTGCCTACGTTCACACAATTTCATCAAGTGGGGATGTCAGGGCTGGTACCTGGTTTTCTGGTTCCACATTTTGCAATTCAGCCACCAGATGAGTATCGCTGGTGGCTGTTGTTTAGCATTCAAAGTTAATGCTTTGACTTTAAATGTTGGTGCATGAGAATAGAGTGTTGGTGGCAGACAGAAGTCACATGAAGGCTCAGTTTGTTGTCCACACCATGTATCTGTTACGCGTCCCCCTTTGCTCACCTTTTATCACCCCGTCCCTCACATTGCTGGCATCGGTGCGGCCCTCGGGCATGCCACAGACAGTACTTTGCGGCCCTTGGGGAAATGTTTGCGAGTATCCATGCCTCAATACAACTTTAAAAAGGAGATCATTTTCTTTTATTTTTTAGAACACATCAGTTCATTATTTAGACAATTTATCATCTCCACTGCAGCTCTTGCAGTTGAAAACAAATTTTTTTTTAAGTGGTTTTAAAAATCTCTTAATAATTTTTTAGGGCAGGACAGGCGAATATACGATGTTCAATGGCCTGTACATCATTATAACATAAGGTACATATTCTTTCAGCACAATATACAGTCTGCCTTGCATCCGTCACAGTTTTTAATGGTAAACATTTCAGCCTACCCCGCATTATGCACCTTCGCACTCTATGATCCAAAGTCCAGTTCAAATGTACTTGAGGGACGGCTACCTGACAGGATTGAATACTAAAATGGAATCGACGTTTTGCTCTACGTAGCTCTATATCATTTTCCATGGAGCAATTTTTCATAGCATATTTGAGATCATTTTTAAGATGAACATAGCTTATATTCTGAATATCTAAGCTAGCCAAAGTAAAGTGCTGAAGTACAAGTAAAATATTTGTTTAAAATGCTCCGGCCTCAACATTAGGGGCCAGGATATTCCGAGGCCAGGAGTCTCCTTAAGGACTTTTCTTTGGCATGTAAAATACAATGGTATCATCTTAAATAGCAGCCAATCTGTAAAGACCAGACTTAGGGGCCCATTAGGATGGTGGGCGGATCGCCCCCGCCGGGCCGGCGGGGGCGATCCGCCCGCCATCCACACAGCAAAGACCCCCCGCCATATTATGATGGCTGGGGGGTCCGCGGCGGACGGAAAGACCGTCCGCCGCTTTTCCGCCGGTCGACTCGTCGACCGGCGGAAAACCAGGTTAATATGGTGGCGGTGTCTGCAAGACACCACCATCCATATTACGATGTCGGCGGAGATCAGCCTTTCCATGGCGGAGTTCCCACCATGGAAAGGCATACGGTCTTCGATGTTGGGGGCCCGTAGCGGGCCCCCAGGAGGTTGGGGGGGTGGAGGGTGCACATGGGGGGTACCTGTGGTACCCCCCTGCATTTGTATGCACAAGGTGGCAGGCACCGCGCGGTGCCTGTCACGTTGTGCATGCAAATGCACGACGTGCATTCACAGCATTGTGGCGGGCGGTGAGCACCACCCGCCACAATTATGTGAATAGGGCTTGCCACCGCCACAGTGGCGATGGCATCGTAATATCATGTGCGGGACCGCCGCACCCCTTGTGGACGGTCACGCAATCCGCTGCGGTGGAGGGCGGACTTTCTCCGCCCGCCATCGTAATGATGCCCTTAATTCCAACCTTAGGGCTTCTATAGTGACCATAGAATTTAAAGTGCAAATAGTGCGAAGAATCTTTCCCTCCACCTTATGCATAAAGTGCCTCTAGTTGGTATTATTTTCTCTATAGCATAGAAAAGTGTTGACAGAATCTTCATTTTATATACTGTTAACAGATGATTAAAGTGTCTGTGACCTGTTGCTCCAGAAAGTGGCTTCAGTGCATTTCCATGTTCAAAAGCCTTATTTGATATATGAGCAATATGTTCGCTGTCCGCCAACTTTGCTGACATAAATATTCCAAGATAAGGGTAGGATTTTACTGCTTCTGGGGCAGAGCTGTTACAAGACCACTTATACTTTCTATTTATCTGAGACCCCTTTGGACGAAAACATCATGACCTTAGTTTAATTTATGTTTACCTTCAGGAACTGAGCATATGAATATGATGACAAAATATCAAGGTATACAGTACACAGGCAATGTTCCCCCAGACAGGCAAACTAGACACCCAAAAATAGATAAAGCCAGCAAATAGAAAGCAAGCAAATGTGAGTTAAAAACCACAAAGCCAATGGTCAGTCAGCAATGGGTGCAATGCCTTCCTAGGGAAGCTTTCAGAATGCCTACAAGACGTTGTTAGCAAACCAGACAGCTGTGCTGTGTTGGGAGGCTTCAAGTTAAAAATGACCTAGCCTGATAAATAAAGTGCACTCATGGAAAGGCGCACCCCAGCCCCCTAGACACCGGAGGTCCAGTACCACCTGGCCCATTAGACCCCTTAGGCCCAGTACCACTACACCTCTGATAGCTACGCCCTTGACCTAGCCTACTAGCATTGGAACAAGTGACTTGTAAGTTATGCAGTTCACCACAGCAGGCGCTCGACCTCATGAGTTTCAATTGGAGCCTCCAGCCAGGGCCACTGGAATTATGCAATCGTGCAGCTGCGGTGATTTTCTATAGATTTGCCGTATTTGCCACATAATCCATCATCTGCTGCATAATCTGCAGACTTTAACAAAAAAAATTGTTTGCAGCTCAAACGGTTCAAAAATTACTAAAAGTAGCGGCACGTGTTGCTGCGCAATGGAAGGTCCATTGCAAAGGTTGACTGGTCACCTCCTGTCGTGTAGTTCCTATAAACCCATATAGGATCTGTGCGTTTAGACAACATACACTGTAGGACTGGTGTCCGGACTGATTCTAGACACCCCCACCGGGTATGTTAGCCTGTGTACCAGCTAGCTCACAGTGCCACTCGAAACCCCTCTTACCAAGGAGAGAATAGTTCTTGGCAACTATCGAACATGACAACCCTGATCCCTCAGGACCGTGGAAACAGTGCAATACTTTTGGCTCAGTCACTCGTGCTCACTTTGTCTCAGAGAGATACACTGATTAAGCGGTGGGGACGTTTTTGAATAAGCATTTATTGAACCAGCGTTATTCTAGTGTAAAATAGGTGTGCTGAAAAACCATTAGACAGAAACAGATATAAATGATTATAAGCACTAACAGAGTAAAAGGATGGTAGATCTCTACCATCGTACTAAAACAATGAATACAGGCGAGTATATAAAATGCATGACAGTAAAATGCGTACTCCTATGATGCGACCCTAACCAGATGTGCCTAAGTGTACCTAGCATGTATGTAGGTGTAAAGCCAAGAATCCCTCTAGGATAAAGTCAACCCCAGTACCTGAAGTGAGAGACTGTGGGACCCCGTCTTGGTCTCGAGAAGGACAGCCCGCAAGGGATGGCAGACCACTGCGAGCTGGAGTAGCTGCATGCAGGAGCCTCAGCGTCTTGCGTCAGTGTGTCGGCATGGAAGCCCTTTTCTCCTCTGACTACCTTAACAAGATATGTTGTTTATATACCCAAAGTGGTACCCTCAGGGGTTCTACCTTGCTGTGTCATGTCGGAGTTAGGAAGACGGAAGGAATGACCCTTGTACTTAGTTATTATGCAGGAGATGGTAGTCCTGCTGAGTTTCCAAGAATCCTCATGCATAGTGGATGAGACGAGTTTTCAGGGAAAACCCCACGTCCTGTAAGCAGTACCGTAACTAGGTAAAAGGTCAGTCCCAAGAACCGTTATGTAGTGTAATGGTAGGGGAGAATATATGTGAAAGGTTACGTTGCTGCCTGAGCCTATATTGGGGTACCTATATGAAACATAACACTTCCTTTTGCTTATTGCTATATTTGGGAATTAAACTGGTATTAATGAGGTGCGCCCAATTCCCAGACAGTGTTAACAAGTGTAAAAAGTCCAAAATAATGAAGTAATACTATTACAAAAATGTGCTACATAATTTGCCTTTTCTTGCCACATAATTTACTCAACTCTGACACATAATTTGGCCCTCTCCTGTCGCATAATTCCAGTGGCCCTGCCTGTAGCCTGCAGGTGACACCATTTCTATTCCATGTGCTCAACTCACCAATCTGTTCATTGCCAGCTTTTCTCCGTCTCTTTTTATAGAACATCTCAACGCTTGGATAGATTTGAAGGGTTTCGAGCAGGCTGTTTACTTTTCAGAATGTTTTCCACTCTGCCCTAGGACGCCCAGGACGTCGCTCTAATGTACTGCCTTCTATAGCTGGGTACACTCAGTGAAGGTCTCAGACTCACAACTCCTGAACCTCACAGAGGAAAACGCTCTCTTCAGCAGAAATCTGAAACCAGGCGCCACTGTGTTGCACACAAATCGCACCACTGCCTGACCCAAACATGGCCTCCATGAGACCAAGGACAACTTTAACATCATGTAACAATGACTTGCTCGGGGCGCAACGGCTGAACTACAGTACTGTGCATGACACTTGAATTATTCTGCAAGCTACAGCTGAAAAGACTTAAATAACTGAATAACAATCCTTTATGTCAACTGTAGTGACCTGGGGGCAGGGCACTAGGACCCTGCAGTGGACTGTGGGGACACCAAGGGAACCGGACACCACATCCGGTCAGCGAGGAAGAGGACACTACAGAACGAGGAGAAGCGTGGGCAGACGTGCGTGGGCACAGCGCAGCGCATGTAACGAGAATAAAGAAACTGCAGATCCTTACCTGTCTCCTGTGCATCTGTGGGCTGGGGACACGACAACTGGCGACAAAGGTGGGATCATCCACCACCCTTCAGAAGAGCAGAAGTGGATCGGATCGTCGTCTGCCCGAAGAAAGCGCGACGGAACCAGGAGCCCACCCTGGTCCGCTGGCCAACACAAGGAACATCGTGGCAATCGGCGCGGCGGTAAAGAAGAAAAAGCGGAGCCAGGAGCCCACCCTGGTCCGAGTCAAGCAGCCAAGAAGCAGCGACGCGGGAGCCCACCCCGGCCGCCGAAATAGCGGTAAGAGCGCTGTGAGGTTGCACGCAAGAGGAGGCCAGAAAACAGAAGAGCCGGCAAGCGTCAGCACCCGAGAGTGCTCAGAGAAGACTGAATAGAAAGACGCGCGCTAGTTCAAGCGAACTATCGCGAGAGCGGCGGCCATTTTGAGGTCAGGCAGAGCGGGCCAATTGGAAGCCAGGAACAAGCGGCGGCCATTTTAAGAGGTCAGGCAAAGCGAGAGGGACAAAGAAACATCGCGAGACTACGGCGGCCATTTTGGAGTCAGGCAACTAAGCCAATAAGAACAAAATACAGCGCAGCGGCCATTTTGAAGTCAGGCGGCCATTGAAATAGATAGGAAAACAGAAAAACAGAGCGAAAGAGTCAAAAAAGAAGAAGAAAACAGTGGAAATAAAGCACAATAAAGAGGAAACAAAGGGACAAATACAGAAACAAAGGAAATAAAAGAGGAAGAAGAGCAGAGGAGTGCCAAGGAAGGAAATGAGCGACAACGATGAGAAACAAAGCTCGCAAGCAGTCTTCCGCAGGCCTTTACCATTCAGCCTATCGGAGCCGCAGGCAGGCATCCGGTGGGAAAGATGGATCAGGAAATTTGAGCGCTACATGAGTGCCACGGACGTCCCGGATAACAAGCAACTGCACCTACTTTTGAATCTAGCAGGGGATGAGATAGAAGATCTATTGCTAACGTTTCCTGTTGAACAAACACAGAACTACAAGGGAGTGATACAGTGTCTCACACAAAAATTCGACCCCCAGCGCAACGTTGATTTCGAAAGATACACGTTCAACACGGCGTGCCAGCAAGGCGAAGAGAGCCTAGATGACTTTGCAACGAGACTGAGAAAACTGGTCACGTACTGCGAATTCGACAAATTTGACAATGAGCAAGCGATAAGACTGCGAATAATTGAGGGCTGTAAATCAGTGGAATTCCGAGCAAGAGTGCTGAAGGAACCAACGACGCTGGAAAAGATATTGACAATGGCTCGCACAGAAGCACGAGCAACGGAACAGGCAAAGCAGATGGAAATTGGAAAGGAGAAGAGAGTAGCACTAGCACATCGCGTCACGGGGAACATAAACAAGAAGGAATTCCAGGCGCCGGTCCCACCACGGAAGGGCGAACAAACATGTTACAGATGTGGGCTCGAGTTTCCCCACATCGGCGCCTGCCCAGCAATGGGCCAGAAGTGCAGAAAATGCAACAGGGACAACCACTTCTCAAGCGTGTGCATGACCAGGCAATTCAGAGGTGAGAGAGGCCGAGCGACAAGACCGCGGATGACCAGCAACAGGTATGCCCGACACATGGAAACGGCAAATCGCAGCTCTTCTGAGGAGTATGAAGAAACGGCAGCACCTGCGAGCGCGGCAAGACTCTACCTAATGTCGGACGCGCCCAGAGAA